>CM076583.1:999042765-999473521 GCA_034641835.2 Pinus albicaulis
TGGAAGTTTCCAAAAGTTGCGATAGTTGTTTAGTTTGTCTGTTACAACTTAAAAGTGGTTTTTAGCAATGGGAGTCATGTTTTTTAAGGTTCATACTAATATGAAGATCTTGTAATTCTATATTCAGGATAAGAGAAGATGACCTCTGCTTTGGGCAATATGACAACAATTGCCACATCTACCTCATTGGGTAACAATGGAAAGGGGAAGAAGTTGGGTGCAATGTTTGATAATTATGGCAGACAATTGTCTTCTCTTTCAGTTTTTTCACCCATTTCCTTTAATCGCTCAAGAAGAAGAGGGACTATGAGATTACGTGACAGAGAGAAGGTAGTTAATACAAGAGCTATGGAAAAGGAGTTGTACTTCAACAAGGATGGCTTAGTGACAAAAAAATTGCAGGTCAGAGAAAAAATTATGTTTAAAGAAAGGTCACCTACACGTGAAACTTCACTGTGGTGGATCTTTCCTTGTCCATTTATATTCGATTTTAATGTGTTATTTTAATTTTTCATGGAGGGTTGTTTTGGCATATGGTCTGGCATTCAATTGCACACTTACTAAAATCATTGTCAATTTCTCTTGCAGGTGGTGTGAACAAACTTACTGATCTTGTTGGAGTCACCCTTGGGGAGAGGGGAAAAATGTTGTCTTGGAGAGCAAGCATGGTTCTCCGAAAATAGTTAATGATGGTGTGACAGTAGCTAAGGAGGTAATTTGTAGATGTGTGCTCTGGTTTTCTTTTTAACGTTGTATTAGTTCCCCCTCTTAAATGTCTTAGATTTGGTAGGCATAATTTGAAAACTCAAAGGTGAAAAGAAACATATTTGTTACCCAGTGGTCTACTTGGCCTATGGACTAGCCACATTAGAGTAATGCATAAATATTTTCACAACAATAAAAGGAAAGGGTTATGTCTGAGTCAAATTTTATTGTTATTGACAGTGTAATGAAATGTATCTCAATGCTATGGTTTTGGCCTTTTTATTGGTTGAATTAGAGGACCTAGTTGAAAATATTGGGGCCAAGTTGGTAAGGAAAGCTGCAGCAAAGACAAATGATTTAGCTGGGGATGGAACCACAACATCTGTTGTTCTTGCAAATGTTGGAATATTGAAAAATTCTAGAACAATGAATGGAGAATAAATCTCCCTTCCTCTAACATAGAGAAAATAAAAATTTATTTGACAGGAGACAGAGTTTCAATACTTTGAAAACAAACTTCTATTCCCTTCAATAACTCAAAAAAAAATTATTACACTTCTTCCTCACTGAGAGGGATTACAAAATTATGACTGCTACAAAACGCAGTGCATAAAACCAACTCACTGTCTGTTCAAAACAAACATACTCTGTCTCTAAAACACTCTGTTGTGTTTTTCACTTTCGCACTGTTGTGCATACACACTTAAAAAGTTACACTCGGTCTTTCACTTTTTACACACTGCTGTGTAATAAAAAATTTACGTATTGTCTATAAAAAAAACTACCAAGCTTTTTTGTCCTTTTTATTTTTATATGCCGTAACATATAAAACATATTATAATAAACCCTCTTTTAAAAAAAATAAAATTAAAACTAAATTCTATGGCCCACCTTTCATTTCGCATATGATATATATATAAAATATGTTTAAAACATATGTATATATTAAAGCATACATAAAATTAAACTATAAAAACATTAAAGAACCCTTTCTGTCGAACTTCAAGAGTCTGAATAGATTGAATTTCAAACCAAATTCGCGTTCCAAAATGGGATGCTGACGTTTGCCTAATTTGTAACGTGAATTCTCAATCCAATGTGCCTTATAAAAAATTCGGGTCCGGTTTTCAGGTTTTCAGATTCCCTTCAATTTCATGCGATCCAATATTAATGCTCCACGTGTCCTCATTTTGAATTTACAAAACTGGGGGGCAAATTTCTGTTTGTTTAATTTCTGGTTGGTGAATTGCGTTAATGCTGGTTGTTGTGTTTAAATACAATCCTGTACAGAAATATGGCTGCGGCCGTCTACAAAAAAAACTTGCAAGAACTTTAAACGCTGAATTAAATTTCTAGATGGCGTGCAAGCAACCTCCAAAAAAAATGTTGCTGTTGCATCCGTCCTTCTGCTGCAGCAGTTGAAGTTAAAATTCAACAGCACAGGGTTTAATAAGTGAGGGTGTAAAGGTAACTTTTTGTCGATAGTACTGGATTAAGATCATCTATTCATTTTTGTAGGGTCTTATGGTGTTTGGTTTTTTAGTTTTGGGTTGGGCTTATTGAGTCTAAGATAGGTTTTGAGTGAAAAAATTGCTATCAGGTATTAAAAAATTTTGGTTCTTTTGTCAAAATTTATGAGCTTGTTAGGAAATACAAAACTGACAATGGTTGTATCTTAAATTTGTGGAAAATAATTTGAAATGAAACCTTTTTTTTTAGGTTGTTGTAGCAGGTGCAAACCCCATTCAAATTACTAGGGGCGTTGACAAGACAATAAAGGCCCTTGTTTCGGAACTCAAAATTTTGTCAAAGGAGGTAAACACTTGCCTTTTGAGTAGGCTAGTTTTCCTTTTTGCTGATGGTTTGGTGTATCTAATTGAATTAGTTGCCTAAGGTATTTTTGGTTGCAAAATACTTTTAATTTTTCATACAGTATTGTCCTTGTGGAACACATTTGATTGTGTGGTCTTGTTAGATCTACAACATTTATAGTTGTTTAGTCTTATGGCCGAGGTGCACTTTTATTATGGAAATAGTTGATGCAATATTGTCATTTAATCCTTACTGCAGGGTAGCATGTTGAGAAGTTTCTTGTGAAACATATGGTATTCAAAATGACACTTGATCCTATACAACATCATGCACTTGACTTTGAAATTACTATTCAAAGTGTGCCAGAAAAATCTTGCAAAATTTCAAATATTTATGTTGTTTTAAACCATTATCTTTTTCATGTATTGGATGCTGAAAATGAGAAAAAGACTTTGGTATGAAACCAACTGGTGAATAATTTCCAGCAAAACAACCACTTCCAAGATATGATTTAGAAGTAGAACATATGTACTTATGAAGCATAGAAATATATCCTTGATGCATTGTCAATGTTTGGCTAGGGTTATTTTTGGAGAAAATAACTCCTTATTCCTAGAATAGTGATCTTCAATACAAGTAAATTCCAGAGAAGAGGGATCATCGTGTGACATAAACTTATTAACAAAAGTGAACAGGGAATGATTATTAATTATGGCATACTAAGTTGTCAGTGATTTTGACTATTTGTCTTTAACATGTAAAAATGTTAAATTACAAACTTACATCATCATGGTTTGGCATCATGAGCTTGACTAATTGTCCACCATGCTCATAATTTCATTGTTGTCTTCATATCTATAAAAAACATTTCAAATAATAATAATAAAGTTCTATAAGAAAAATCCAGACCTCCATGTTGCTGCTCCTTGTAAGACAAAGTAAAAATTTCATTACACAATCTGACACATAAGAATCTCCTATATCCCAGTGGTATGTATCCAAATTCTTATAATAGTGTCTTCAAGACTTATGTTGACATTTCCAATGAGATATTTAAGCAATGAAAGATGGAGCCTTCTTCATTTTTTTATATGTAACAATCTTTTATTAATATAAAGATTGATGGTTTTGTCTTTCTGAAAATGAAATGTAAAAATAATTTATTGTGGTCAATTGAAAAGTTTTTTTTTAAATCTTTTCATTATGGAAGGGCGACATAGATATATGCCCTTCTAATTGAAATTCGGACCTGCCCTTCAAATTTGATCACTGTGTGGGACCTTAATAAACAATAAAACTATTCCGCTGCGCGTTATATAAAACATATAACAAAACCTTTGTCAAAACTTCAAACGAACCCTTTAGCCGTGGGTATTTCATCACGAATTGATCATTTTACCATGTGCCTTCTTCTAGAGGAATATTCTTCCACTTGATTAGGTACTTCATAATGGTTATATGTCAAAGAGATGCATAATTTTTATCTATAAATTTTTGTGGTTCAAGAATCAACTTTCATTCTTCATCTAATTTTGGAAGTTCTATTTACATTGGCATATTTTTTCCCAAAACCTTTTTTAGGCAAGATACATGAAAAACCTTATGAATGCAAGAAGAAAGAAAATATAACTTCTATACCACTTGTGAAATCCTATGAATAATTATTTAGGGCCATAACATTTTTGAGCTAATTCTTTATTCTTCTTTTTCTTGAATGAAGATTGCTTATAATGCTATAATCTTAAAAATACCCAATTACCCTCCTCAAATTATCTTTCACTTCAATGTTGTTCCCTTTTTTGTTTTATCATGTTTCATGTCATTTGAATGTTTTCCATAATAATTTTCAAAGTTTCTTTAGTATTTTCCATATGTGACTCTGTTTCCTATATTTTGGACTTATCTTGCAAAAAGTATGAGATACTAGGAGTTGGATATCCATAAAGGGCCTTAAATGGGGAAATTTTAGTAGATGTGTGATAGGTAGTATCATATTACCATTCTTCCTTGACGAACCCACTTCATCCATTAAAATTGCTTTTCTAAATAGTAACATTGTAGATAACCTTAAAAACATTTGTTAACTATTTTTGTTTGACCATTTGATTGTGTTTGATATGTAGAACTCATGGCAGCTAGTGTTTCTCCACTCATATTAAATAATTATTTCCAAAAGTTTCTTGTTACTATTAATTTAGGAAAACCATGAAGACTATGAATTTCTTTCACGGACATTTCTGCCACTTGGCTTGTTGTTTATGTACTTTGAGCTCTACAAAAAAAATCTACAAAATTTGTCTATATAAATGACCACAAAAATGTAATACTTACCTTTATATTTCAGTAACCCTGTAATAAATTATATTGATATATCTTCTAGTCTTTGAATATGTATGTGGAATGGTTGAAGTAACCCCAGAGATTTTACTATCTCTCTTTTATTTATTATGCAAACCTAACCTTCTCTTACAAAATTTTGAATATCTTTCTTCATTCCTTCCAAAAATATATTTTTTGATCCTTTGAGATGTTTTAAGGAACCCTGCATCCTACCATCAGAGAGACATGGGACTCCCTTAATATTTTTTTATTAAAATATGCTTGCGTGCATAAAAATATTCTACATTTGCACCAAAGTATATCTCTCTTTCACTCCCAATGCTCCATAGAGTTCATCCCATCCTTTATAGATTTTAGTTTTTGTTTATTACTATTGTCATTTTTCCATTATGGCAAGCTTCTTCTAGCCACCTAGGAATATAAAATGTAATTGGATATAAATTTGAGGCCTCTTCTATTTTAGAAAGAGCATCATGTACTAAATTTTCCTTACCCTTTTTGCAGATTATCTCAAAATTAAAACTTTTCATTTTTTCTCCTCATTTTTGTTAATCTTCCAATGAAATCCATAGCTTCAAAAAATACTTTATGCTATCATGGTATATCTTGACTTTAAAGTACCTCCCAATGATATAATATCCCCATTTTTTATTGCATGTAATATTTCTTCCATTTATTTTTCATACGTAGATTTCACCAAATATTTTCTTTGAATTCCTTGCTTTTAAAAGCCAATGATATCCCTTATTGTGTTAATGTTACGTAAGTTCCTTGTCCTAGTGCCTCACACTCTACTATGAATGTTTTACCAAAAGTAGGTGCAACCGATGTTGGTGTAGAAGACATGGCATCCATTAAAAGAGAGAATGCCAAAGTAGCCTCATCATTCCATATAAATGATATTTTCTCCAAGAGATATGTGAGTGGACTTGAAATGCATGCATAATTCTTAACAAATTATCAATAATATCATGTAAGTCTAAAAAATCTTCTAAGAACCTTGATTTTCTTAGAAATAGGTCATTTTGTAATAGCTTGCATCTTTTGAGGCTCCAACTTCACTCCTTCCTTTAAAACAATATGAACCAAATACTCGAATTCTTATTTCCCAAAAGCACATTTGGATATGTTTACATAAAAATGATTGTTCTCAATAATTTATATAACTTTTCCACATCTTTAGTGTGGTATTCCCATGATTTATTATAAATATGTGTATTATCAAAGAAAACCAACACAAATTTTATAAGATGGGATCAAACAAAATTGTTCTTAAGTCGAGCCCGCCGAAATTCAAATGGCGATAAACCATAATTCAAACCAAATTCGCGTTCCAAAATAGCCTGCTAATGTCGGCCAATTTTGTGACGCGAAAACCAATTGAATTCCGCCCTAATCTTTTTCGGGTCCGAAGTTGGGTTGGCGTACGGAGGGAGAGTTGTGACGCGAATTTATTATCAAATTCACCCTAATCTTTTTCGGGTCCAGATTTCCATTGCGCGAGCGGCCCAAACAAAGATCTGCTCCAATCAATTTCTGCCATGTGTCCTCAATCAAATGTTGCCCTGTTCCCGGATGCGGGTGCATTCGATGGCGTTTAAGGCGATGGGACATGAATGTGGAAATTTCATATCAATCACATTAAGTTTTAACGTTGTTCAATTAAGTTCCAAGGTTTTCATATCTAATCGCATTAAGTTTTAACACTGTTCAAGATCAGACCTCCACTCCTGTTAGCGATTCCGCATGCTCCAATATGATCCGGCCTTCGGCTCTCATTAATGATCAGAGATTAATTATGACGGGCATCCTTCGATTGCATTGTAGTCGGGTCGATAAAATGACATTTCTCTATGGTTTTTCAGACGAGTCGGTTGCTAGGTTACGCTGCCTGCTCACTGTGACGAGAAGGAGAAGTGGCCAGCTGAACTGCTGCTTAGACCTTGCTTCATATCTGCATTTCTCTTGGTCTGGTCCTTGTCTGTCTTCCTCTGTTTCTTGGAATTCTGCTTCTCCGTCTCCTCTTGTTCCCACTACTGAGACTGCACCCATGCCTCGCCTATGTTAAAGGATGCGTTGCTGCAGGGGGAGCACTAGAGGTCAACCCTTGCGCGCTCCCTCCAGCCCCTCAACCAAGTCGACTTCCCAGTCCAGTGATTATCACGCAGGTTGCTATCCAGATACTAGAAGTGGGCAGGGTCGGGTTCTAGGATCTGGCCACCGTATGGGCTCCCCTGCTCCTCATTTCACCGCCGCTTCACCTTCTCCCACGACGCACATTGCGCTTTTTTCTTTTAATTTCTCTCTGAACCGCCCACGAATCACAACTTCAATTACTGTGGTTTTCTGTGAGGAGGCCCAAATGGAAGAAAAATGCACCAGTCCGATGGGTTTGAGCTCAGAAAAAGTTGGCCAGCATTCGGGCCTTCAGAAGGGGAGCGGTGGTATGACTGTGGAGGTAGCACCTAGCGATACTGGACCTTCCAAAGGATGGTGCCGAATCGTCGAGGAGTCGAAGGAGTAGTTTGGTTAATTTGTTTTTCTTTCTTTGCGGCCCACTTAATTGGGCTTCTTTTAGATTATTTTACTGTGCTAGACCTCTGTAATATTTTTGAATTCTGTAAACGTTCAAGACTGGTTTCCTCGTATGAGGGAAGTCTTCTTCATTTTTTGATTTTTTGATGACAAATTTGCCATGAGTCTGGGCAATCTTTGACTTCGGTGTAATTTTATTCCCACTATTAATAGATTAACTTTACTTAGAAAAAAAAATGTTGCCCTGTTTCTATTTTAAACCTATTTTTTGAAATACAAAGCCATGTTTATATGATTGTTTATAGTCGAAGCACTGCGGGGTGGTTTATTATATTAATATTTCATGGTCGAATTATGTTCATAACAATTGGAAAAAAAAATGTTGCCCTGTTTCTATTTTAAACATGTTTTTTGAAATACAGAGCCATGTTTATATGGTCTACATATTATACTCTTTCTATGTATATCTACAGGAACCTTTTTGCTATGAACAGGGTGGATGTTGTAGCGGGCTACTAATGGAAACAAGCGAGCCTGAACCTTACATCTCGGATGCAATAGATGGTTACCAATTTTGGAATCAAGCGAGCCTGGGTTTCTGCAGATGGTTTTTATTTCTGGGAACAAGCGAGCCAAAACATACAATCGACCCTGGGTTTATACATATTTTTTCTCTATCATGGATGCTTTTTGTGTGAGGCGTATATCAACAATACATGTCTCTGCACATTTCCTGTATCCGCTTTATGATACTATTTTATGTGTTGACAGGTTATCACTCTACCTTCAAAACTAGCGATGCTGGTTTATTGATATGGTCTGATGGTATTTTTATATTTTGGACATATCACACTCCTCACATGATTAGCGTTTTTCTCTGTTCAAGGATTTGGGTACTTTAATTTGTATTTGGAACAATGGACGTCGGTACTCTATCTGTTGCTTTACTATTCTACATACTGCTATTTCACTTTCTTATAGATGCCTCGGGCATATTTGGATGCTTTCTCAGATTGTCGATAATCTCCATGTGGACCGTTACTGGGTTTTATATCATGTCCTTGTATGTGACATGGGGTATTTTTTCTATCATTGTCTGGGGTGGGACTTCCACTTTTCTGGATGGATATTTGGGTTCCAATCTTCAGATGTGAAAATGTAATGACTTCATGGACTATTTTACTTCATATAATATATTCAAAACATCATTTTTTCTCTTGTGAAAAAAAATGATTAATGTTTATCACTCTGCCTTCAAAACTAGTGATGTTGGTCTATGTTGCTGGTTTATTGATATGGTCTGATGGTCTTTTTATATTTTGGACATATCACACTCCTCACATGATTAGCGTTTTTCTCTGTTCAAGGATTTTGGGTACTTTAATTTGTATTTGGAACAATGGACGTTGGTACTCTATCTGTTGTTTTACTATTCTACATACCGCTATTTCACTTTCTTATAGATGCCTTTGGCATATTTGGATGCTTTCTCAGATTGTCGATAATCTCCATGTGGACCGTTACTGGGTTTTATATCATGTCCCTGTGTGTGACATGGGGTATTTTTCTATCATTGTCTGGGGTGAGACTTCCACTTTTCTGGATGGATATTTGGGTTCCAATCTTCAGATGTGAAAATGTAATGACTTCATGGATTGTTTTACTTCATATAAAATATTCAAAACAATGCTTTTTCTCTTGTGAAAAAAAAAATGATTGTTTGTAGTCGAAGCACTGTGGGGTGGTTTATTATATTAATATTTCACAGTCATTGGAACGCCCACAATTCATAACAAATATTGGAGATTTACTGTCCTGTTTTAAAGTTTCATTTGTTTTTTAAATTGAACCCGCCGTCGATATACCGACGCCTTGTAAGCATTGGAATTGCGACAGCTTAAAAACATCGGAAGAGCAACAGTATAAAAACGTCGGACGAGCGACATTCAAAATGTTGGAAGAGCGACGTTCAAAACGTCAGACCACATTTTGTCGGGATCGCAACAGTTTACAAACGTCGGAAGAGCGACGTCAAAAATGTCAGACCACATTGTGTCGGAATTGCGACAGTTTACAAACGTCGGAAGAGCGACGCTCAAAACATTGGACCACATTTCTTCGGACTTGCGACAGTTTACAAACATCGGAAGAGCGACGTTCAAAATGTCGGACCACATTTCATCGGAAGTGTGACAGTTTACAAACGTCGGAAGCGCGATGGTTTGGGAAACGTCAAAAGAGTGACGCCTGTTTGGAAGCGACGGAAAAAGTGTCGGTAGTGTGACACTTTTTAAGTGTGTCGGAATTGCGACGGGATGGTAAACCACGTTTTTCTCGTCCTCAAACTGTCACTCTTGCGACGACTATGTGTCGAAATAGCAACAAATTGGCCATCAGAAATTCTGCCAAATTTTCTAGTGTGATTATGTTGTATATCTGGTGCTTGGTGTCTATTGTGTCATCTATCTATTGTTTGAATATTTGATTAATTGCATGGTATGAGTATGTGTTTATAATATTTCCTGAAGGAATGATCTTGTTTCAATATGGTTGTACTAACACATTATGTGTTGAGATAGCTGATATGTACTTGAGTATAAGTAGGTGATAGTTGTAGTGTTATGATTTTAACTATTAGTTGATTATAACATGGATGTTAGTATTGGTAGAGGTTGATTTTAGTTAATAGATATGATGTATTGATATTTTGAACCTGCGATTGATATGTGTGAATAGTTACAGGGAAACATGTTTGGTATTAACATGATAAGGTAATAGTTTATGTACTTATATAACTAACAGATGGGTGACGTGACACTACATAGTGGTACTCGATTGCAACACACAAAAAGAAAGGAATTGGGTAAGAATTTAATTGGAAATGTTTGGGAATCACAATTCTAGATGAATGAGCACTTGCATGAATACAGGAAGTCTTCTTAACCCTAATATTGTCTGGAATTATGTGGATAACAGTTGGTTTTTAGTTATGGTTGTATTTTTCAATGGATTGGAGTCCTTTGAGAGATGATATATGTATGCTTTCAGATAAAAGGCAGTGTGCCTAACATAACAAGGTAAGGTAACTAGTATATTGTATGTTTATATTATACACTGATAGTTATGTGTTTATGGAGATATGATGCAGGAGATTGCATGGCAAAAGAGACTGCCATGAAATATTTGAAAATGCTTTGGTTGAGATTTCCATTGGAATATTTGGGAACCCACGGGGGATTGATTCATAGAGTTTGTTTCTAGTCTTATGCTTTCCGTATTTTATGATTTGTTTGCATTTTATTTTCAGTTTTGTTTTTTTTTTTAATGTCTGGTGGAAGGCCTTGCCACTTTGTTGTGGTGTCATGTTACTATTGATGTTTCATGGTTTTCTTATTGATTTCTTCTTTTTATTTCTTTTATGTTTTGAGGGTAATGTGAATTGGTTTGGGAAAGAGGATATTTAATGGAGTTTGAAAAGAGCTAGATGAAACCCATCATATATTATAAGACTCAAACGAAGATCGGTGCATGAGTAAGGGAAGTTGAAGGTAAGAATATGACAACTGGTTAGATTGGTTGGGTCCATTGGTTTAAATGGATGGTGGAAGGAAAATCATGAGAAAAGTAACATTAAAGGTAAAGAAAATGGATCTGACATAAAAAATGCCTTGGCTAAGATTGAGAACTATTATTCTCAATGGTGTGCATGTTGTGCATGGATAAAGGGAGTTCCCTTAACCTTGATCTTATGATATATGGTTGTCATGTTGTGATCATGATTAAGCCGATGTTTATATATATGTATACATATATGTATGTATGTATGTATGTTTACATGATAAAAAATTCCTTGGCTATGATTGGGAACTATTATTCTCAATGGTGTGAATGTTGTGCACGGATAAAGGGAGTTCCCTTAACCTGGATCTTATGATATTTGGTTTTCATGTTATGATCATGATTAGGTTGATCCTTATATATATGTATACATGTATGTATGTATGTATACATGTGCATGTTTTACGCTAATGTTTACATGTATATATGTATGTATGTATGTCACTATTTGAGAGGGTTGTCAAGGTTGATTCTTATGGAGGAATGATTTCTTATGCAGGTGAATGACATAGAGAGGTTCTTGGTCTTATGGGGAACCAAGTTGGAAGAGTAGTCCTGGAAAATCTATGAGGTCAGTATCATGTGGTTATACTATGTCTATGTTTATGTTATGGACATGTTATGCTGAGGGATATATCAGTGGAATGAAGGTCGTATGATTTGAAAAATGCTAGGACAAGCATGGATAAGACACTAGAAGCAAGGTTGCTTTGTGGAATTAGTGTATGGTCTATGGATGTGCAATACTACTATTGTGTATATGTTGCACATGTTGTATATTCAGTGATTGTACCTATGGGGATGTGTACATGTAACATGTGCAGTATTGTGTACATATGATGTTGTATGCCTATTTTATATATGGTGTTGTGTGTATATTTCATATGCAGTGTTGGGTATAGATGGTGTTATGTACATGTTGGATATGTGGTGCTATGTACATATCGTGATGTGCACATGTTGGGTATGTAGTGTTGTGTGCATATGGTTTTGTGCACATGTTGGATATGTGGTGTTGTGTACATGTTGCATATGAAATGCTATGTACATATGGTGTTGTGTGCATGATTTTACATGTGGTGTTATGTGCATGTCATGTTGTGTACATGTTGTACATGTGGTGCTATGTGCAGGTGGCGTTGTGTATATGTCAAGCATGCGACGTTGTGTACATATCATGCATGTGATGATGTGTACACATTATACAGGTGGTGCAGTGTACATGTGGCATTGTGTAGATATTGAGCGAGTGGTGCCATGTACATGTGATTATGTGTACTTGTTGTGCGGTGGTGCTATGTATAGGTGGTACTGTGTACATGTTGTACATATGGTACTAGTGTACATGTGGTATTGTGTGCATGTCGTATATGCTATGTTGCGGGCATGCGATACTATGTATGTGCATTGTGTAGTCGTGGTATCGTGGAATGTGTATTTGTTGTGATGTACTCTATGTACATATATGTATTGTGTTGTACCACTGATGTAGGCACTGGGTGTTTTTTGGGTGTGGCAACCGATCCGGTGTGCATATGGAGAGGACAAATAATAATGGTAGAAGATAAGGATCAATTAAATAATAAGTATCAATATTTTATTTCATTTTTATTATACATGTGATTTGAAGCGAACAAAGTTCCTTCTCAGGTTAAAATACTCCAGAACACTTGGAATACAAAGATATACATGAGGATACAAATATTATATTATAAAAGATATGAGATAGATGATTGAATGTTACAAATGAGTCCTGCTTATATACCTACGCAGGTGCCTCTTCAAAAAAGGTCATGTCTTATCAGACATGACCTTTCAGCCTAATTACTAATTAACTAATTTATCATTTATTTACATTATTTATTGATTACATTGCCTTCCCCTAAAAAAGCTTTGTCCTCAAAGCTTGTTGATGAAAGGCCTCAATTTCTTTTCCTGCTACGAACATCTTCTCGTCCTAGGGTAGTCATCCTTTTCGATACAAGTTGATATGATCCTCGAAGTGAAAAACAAAACTATCGCACTAAGAATGGATCAAAAAATCCTAAATCAATCTTCTATGGAACCTTATGATGACTAGAAACTTGTGATGATTCGTTAGTATTCTTCAAAATATCAGCTAGTTTCTGTTTTGAATACATATCTTGGTTGAGTTATCTTCTCCCGTGATTTGGATGTCAATAGGGAAATTTTTTGGTGTGAATTTGATTTCCTTTTGGTGAGGATGTTATTGAGTAGGTTACAGAACCTTCATTTAGTATGTTCCTCATCTAAACTGCAACATCGAAGTTTGTATCTTTTGCAACTTGCTTGTCTTCTTCTTGAGTTATGGATCAATGTTCGTTTTTTTTGCAACTTGAACTTCTACATTTGTCGATTTCAACGACTCTTTTTCGACAAGTTGTTGCACCTTGTTTTCCAACGACTTCTTATCCTTCTTCAATTTCTTAATTTGAATTAGAAATTTTTCGTTGTGGTCATTGAGGCGAGAAAATTCTTCATTCTTTTTAGTTGTGATTTTGTCAATTTCCTTTTGCATATTTTGGATTGCCTTTTTACTTTCTTGAGAAATTACTTTTGAAATTTCTTGAATGTCTTCAGGTGTCACTGAATTTGTCTTTAAGTTGACGTCTTGTAGTGTTATTTTCTTATTTTTTTAGGAGAATGTTAAAAACATCTTTTTTGTATTAAGGATGAATGACCCTAGTGATTCCATCCAGAGCAAACCCAAAATTATATCACTATAATTACAAAATAAGGTTTTAACGGTAAATTGGGAGACCAAGGAATACTCCCCAATACTCAGGTGTAGATTCCCTATGTCGTGTTATTTTTCATTTGCATTAATTGAATTTGTTTCAATTACATTTGATTCAGGGATCACTAATTGGTTAGCACATTCAGTACTAACATAATTATCCTTTTGATTAAGATCGATAGATATGAGAACTTCCTTTCCCGCGAGTGACCCTTTGATTCTAATTAGCGCATGGACAAACATACTATAATTTTTAGGAAATCTTCCTTGTTTCCTTTCTGAATTAGATTCAATTTCCTTTTCATCAATGATTGATTCCATTTTGTCTGTTGAATTGAGCTTTTAGGGTTTTTAAGGCAACACTTCCTAACTTTCTCTTCTTCTTTTTAATGATGTTGTTATTCCTTCAAATTTTTTTTTCATAATTTAATTACTTAAATAATTTTAATTAATTAAATTAATATATATCTATCTATCTATCTATCTATCTATATATATATATATATATATATTCTTTTAACAATTGATTTTTTTGTAACTCTTTCTTTTGTTGAAAGGTTACAACCATAGTGAAACGTGGCTATTCACATATATTCACCTATAAAATATATATATGTCCACTTATGTGTATTCGACTCGGTTAATGTTCTGCACGTAAAAGTAAATTACCATTCACACAAAGATTTTTTATTCCTTTACTTCTTATTTTACCTTGCAAATACCATGGGAAATTACCATGGGCTTCCAAAACCACGAGCTTGTAAACCACTAAAAGAATAATCAAAATAACCTTACCTACTCTTCCTTATTTCTTTTTCCTTTTTCATTTTAAATTGTCTTGATATGTACGTATATGTACTTCTTTATATATATATCTATTCTTTTTTCTTTTTTCTTTTTTAATATATATATATATATTTGAATATATATATATATATATATATATATATATTTGAATATATATATATATATATATATATATATATTTCTTTTGCTTTTCTTTTTTTCAAAAATTTCCCTTTTTATTTTCTTCAAATTTTTAATTTTGGCCAGAGGCCTATTAGTGAAATTTCTTCAAATTTTTAATTCTGGCCAAAGGCCTACAGGTGAAATTCTTCAATTTTTTAATTCTGGCCAAAGGCCTACCGGTGAAAATGGAGAAACTCCAAGACTGGTAGCGAAACGCTTCGACGACAACAATGTTGACAAATTTTTTATGGCCAAAGGCCTGGGCCAAGGAGCGTAGCTCTGTGCAGCGACGAGTGGCTAGAAGATCGAACTGATCTGATACCAAATGAAGTGAACAAAGTTTCTTCTCAGGTTAAAATACTTCAGAACACTTGGAATACAAAGATATCCATGAGGATACAAATATTATATTATAAAAGATATGAGATAGATGATTGAATGTTACAAATGAGCTCTACTTATATACCTACGTAGGTGCCTCTTCACGAAAGGTCATGTCTTGTCAAACATGACCTTTCAACTAATTACTAATTAACTAATTTATCATTTGTTTACATTATTTATTCATTACATGATTTGTCATTATGACTCATGATGATTACGTGTGATTTATGATTCTGGTTTATTAATGGTTACATGTAATATATTATATTTATTTATGATGTTCGCATTTTTAGCTAACTGGATGTGATATTTTATACATGATGATTGATCAAAAAACTAGTTTGACTTTTTGTGACATGAAGTGAACAAAATTGCAATTGTACCTTGTTGACGAGTTAGCAATAAGATATGATTTGAGTTTATTTCAATTCATTTTGAGTCTAATGGGAATTATGTGGTTGGTATAGGAAAGCATGGAAATGTCCGGTTGGGTGGTTGAAACTGTTTGCAAGAAATAGCAACGTCAATAAAAGGAATTGGAACATGCAACAGTATGCTGGTAAATAACTTCAGGAGTAGGGCCATTGTGGGATAATGGTACCCAATAGTGTCCATTGATTACTTGTATAATGGTTTTGAGGTAGGGATATGACTTGTATAATGGTTTTGAGGTAGGGATATGCCTTGGTTTTTGGACCTTCTGGTGCGAGGATACCTTGCCAAGGGATGGACTTCCCGGGATGGTGGCGCTAG
This sequence comes from Pinus albicaulis, assembly GCA_034641835.2. Taxonomy (NCBI): domain Eukaryota; kingdom Viridiplantae; phylum Streptophyta; class Pinopsida; order Pinales; family Pinaceae; genus Pinus; species Pinus albicaulis. The sequence goes on from CM076583.1 coordinate 999,058,640, forward strand.
CGGAACTTGGAAGGTGTGTGACTGCATGGAAAGAGGTGAATGGATTTCACGAGGGACTGTGTAGCAAAGAAGGGAAGGCTGAGGTTGGATTTTTTTTCAGTGATTAGCATTTCCATATAGAATAATATGCACATTGGGAGTGTGCCCTGGAACAATGAGCCAGTAACTATTCAGTGAGAGGAAAAATGGCACACAATTGTAGCGTTGGACATTAGAGGCAACATTGAATTTGACAATGGATTCTGGAATTCCTGGGATGGAGGTGAATCCTGTTATTAATTTGAGGGTGGATGTGTGAGTCTCTGGATTCCCTTGTTGTGGATATAGGCATCGTATCCTTTTATTTTCAGGTTGAGAAAATGTGCATATGTATATATGTGTATATTATTGTAAATAATGTAATGAGATGTATTTATAAAGGTCCATAGACAGTATGGTTATTTGATGGTTGAAGAAAACGTGTATTAGTATATTTGGTTGTTATTGTAAATATCGAAATGATTTGTGTTATAAAGATCTAGTAAATTATATGTTTGTCATGTTTTAGTACTAGTCATTGTAAATAATACAATGAGATGTGTTATAAATATCAATGGGAAATATATTTTGGTTTTCAATGGTATTGTTGGTTTTAGGTGTCCTTGAACACCGAGGACGGTGTTCCCCCAAGGGGGAGAGTTCTATAACAACCCTGGTTAAAAAAAAAATCCATGTAAAAAATATAAGACCGAGGTCATGGGACACATATTCCAAGCAGAATGGTGGGAAAAACATCCTAGTGGGTGTACATTTCAGCTAATATGGCTGAAGGAAATTGGAAAAGGATTTGGAAAGGAAAATATGAATTAATGGCATTTTATTTATGAAAATAAAGGAAAATAGGAGAAAAGGGAGGTGAAATGTCACAGGTTGCAAGTGAGGAGGAAATTGAAGGAAAATATTGGAAAATGAAGAAATTAGAGTCCTCATTGATAAAAAGGCTTGAGGATCAGTTGGAAATATTTTGGCTCAAGAATTTTGTCAGTTTAGTTTTGGAGCTCTCATTTTCTCTCTCTCTCTCTCTCATACTCTTGGAATAGAGTTTCTTGGATCACTCTTGGAGAGTGTGGCATACTTGGAGTTTTGGATCAATAAGGAAATTGAAGAGTAGGAAAGCACAAGAGGGCATATGGATCAATGACTACAGTTGGATTGATTTGTAGGTTTCAATTTGCATGTATCATTTCCTCACTATTTTTGGCATGAATTACATATGCATGTGATTATTTTTTTTATGATATGTCATTGGCATGGAGGATTTCCTAGATTGACAGTAGTTTTTCCTAACCTTTCCATTTCCTAGATAGGCATGGTGTTGTGGGTTTTAATTAATTAATTAATTAATTTATTATTATTATTATTATTATTATTATTATTATTATTATTTCTGGTTGGTTTTCTTGTTCCTTTGGATGTAGATTAAGTTATTAATTATCGAAAGCCTTGGTTGGACAAACACTTTGGAAGCCGTATAAAAACTTGGGTTGAGTTACTAGTCCTATAAGCCTTGGTTGGAAAAATGATCTGGAAGCCCTTGGTGGGTTGAGTTACTAGTCCTGGAAGCCTTGGTTGGAGAAAATATCTGGAAGCCTGGCAACCACTGTGGGTTGAGTCACTAGTCCTAGAAACCTTAGTTGAAACAAACAATCTAGAGCCCTAGAAATATTGGGTAGAGACCAATATGTTGATGGTTAGTGATGTCCAACCATGAGGTGGAACCATTGGTTGAGGGTTGAGGTGGTTTGGCCTCTAGAAGCCCTGGTTTGGTTTTGATTGATGATTTTTATGAGATCCCACATTCAGGCTTGGAATATGGCATGGGGGTGATTGGATGAAGAGAGATTTGGCTCAACCATGTCTATGGTCGGGTGCAACGTGGAAGTCCCAGACTTGGTTGCATTTTTCTTATGGTAATAAGATCTCTTTCCTCTTGTATTGATGGGTAAATATGTTTCATATTATGTGGCTTATATGGTTGTTCTATGCTTTCCATTTTTGTTTTTTATATGATGGTTATGAATGTGTTCTATGTCAGTAATGATGTATGGCTCTCATCATGTTTTGATTTATAATTGAATGAACAATGTATCCATGACCAAATAGATGATAATTTGGTCAATGTGAGGCAACAATTCTTCTTAGCGATTATTAGATAATTATGAGACCCCTATGCTTAGCTATGTTGTTTAAACCTATAGATTACATATTTGTGACATGTTTGACAAAACAACTGTCATGGCTAGTAGGGGTCCTTTCAAGTACTTATTCAAGTGTTTGCATTTACATCATTATTCAATTGTTATCTTTAAGTTATGAAAGTCTCACCGATTTTTGGGCAGTGACTTGAGCTCTGGGATTAAAAAAGTGGCACAGAAATAAGGGTCGTAGGCTTATAACTACTCGGAAAAGTCTCTAGTCACATGCATACCCATGTTGTGCATGCGACTAGAGGTTTATAGTCACACTCTTGCCCATGTCAAGGGAGTGACTAGGGGATTGATACATGAAAAGGCCAGGTTGGATCAGGGGCTAGCCTCCTCGAAGTTTGGGATGGCTCCTGGGTTTCTTGTAGTATGTGCATAAGATTTGTGTTGTGGTGTGGTGTCAGGTTCACTTCCTTAAGGTGATATAGGAGGTTGAATCAGATCATAGTAACTCTTCATCACATTTTTACCCTGGTTGGCTAGTTACATGGGTAGATGTGGGAGGAGGGTGCTACATATTCACACTGAACTTCATATTAATGAATATTTTAATCTCATAAATACTATATATATGTGTGTGTGTGTGTGTTGGTTTTATTTTATCATCAACCAATTCTGAAATTGAAGCCATCAACAAATTCATTCTTTACAATATGACAACAACACAACTGTGGGTCGCATTGTACCAAGAGAATAGGAAGAAATGGGATAGTGATAGGAAATAATTCAAATGATTGAATGGTATACGCATGCCTTATCCTAAAAATATGCCAATGAAATTCCCTAATAGTTATGTTTCTTATAAAATCAGAGACAAATAGGGTGCATTTGGTCATTACCTGCACGCTGAAGAGTATGCGCTAAACATAGGGATTGGGTGTAGCAACTTGGTAATTATATTATCTTTCTATACAGTTTGAACTTTATACTACACCTCATAATTGTAACATCTATATATATTTTTTATTTTTAATTATGTTTGTGTTATTAGACATATGAACCTATGATTTTTTCATTGTTTTATAGATGCATTTGTTCCCATTTATGTAGGCATATGGACATCATTTCCACATGGAGGATGCCGATGATGGATGCATCACAGAAGAATATGGAGTGAAATTTGAGTTTGAGCAATATAGTCATCCTAGCCACTGCAATCAAAACCTAATGCAGGGGACATTAGGTTACATTTGAAAGATACAAGAGATCATTCAAGTGGACTTATCTTCATTCCAATGTGTTATTTTCAGTTGTAAGTGGTTTGACACCTTTGAACGAAATAATTTAAAGGAAGACTGTGACAGTGAGATAATATCTATCACTAGTACATATGTTCAATTTTCCAACACATTAGTTCCAGTAGTTTTGACATATTTTCAGAAAGTTCCCAATTTTTTCTCAATTTTTTTAATCCCACCAAAAAGCGTCGCTCTTGTCACCCTACCCAAAAAGTGTCGGAATATCGAAACTACCCAAAAAGCGTCAGAATAGAGACATTGTCAGAAGACACTACCAAAAAAATGTCACTCCTGTGACACTACCAAAAAATCGTCGCTCTTGTGACACTACCCAAAGCGTCGGAATAACGACACTACCCAAAGCGTCGAAATAGCAACACTACATCATCGGGTCAAGTCGTGCTGTGTGAGGGCACCCAAGGAAATGTGTTTGGGTGTGTTGGGTCGTGTCATGTAAGGGTGCCTGAGGAAACGTGTTCGTGTGGGTGGGGTCGGGTCAGGTCATGTGAGGGCGCCCAAGGACATGTGTTCATGCAGGTTGAGTCGGTTTGGGTCAGGTTGTGTGAGGGCGCCCAAGGAAACACGTTTGTGTGGGTCAGGTTGTGTGAGGGTGCCCAAGGAAACACGTTTGTGTGGGTTATGTTGGGTCATGTGAGGGCACCAAAGGAAACACGTTCAGGCGTGTCATGTCGGGTTCTATCGTGTGAGGGCACCCAAGGAAATGCATTTGGACAGGTCGGGGTGAGTCGGGTTGGGTCGTGTGAGGGCACCCAGGGAAATGTGTTTGAGCGAGTTGGATCAAGTTAGGTCATGTGAGGGCGCCCAGGGAAATGCATTTGGGTGGGTCAGGTTAGGTCGGGTCAGGTTGTGTGAGGGTGGTCGTATAAAAAATGCTAATTTGTGATCGCCCATGTGCCTTGTGCAAATTTGTGCAATCCATTTTTTGTTTTCTCCCCCATGTCTTTGTTTGGGTGGGTCGGGTCATGCCATTTGAGGGCGCCATATGAAACACATTCAGGTTGGATTGTGTGAGGGAGCTAATATAAAAAATTATATGTTTTGAATGCCAATGTGCCTTGTGCATATTCGTGTGACCCATTTTTTGTTTTCTCCCTCGTGCCTTCGATGTTTGGGTGGGTCAGATCTGGTTGGGTCATGTAATGGCGCCCAAGGAAATGTGTTTGGGAGGGTCAGGTTGGGTCAGGTTTTGTGAGGGTACCAAAGGAACACGTCTGGTTCAGGTCCTATGAGGGCGCCCAAGGAAACGTGTTCGGGTGGGTCGGGTTGGGTCGGGTCGCATCATGTTGTGTGAGGTTGCTGAAGCAAACACGTTTGGGTGGGTCGAGTTGGGTCGTGTCATTTGAGGGCACCCAAGAAAATGCATTTGGGCAGGTTAGGTCGGTTTAGGTTAGGTCGAGTTGGGTCGTGTGAGTGTACCCAAGGAAACTCATTTGTGCAGGTTGGGTGGGGTAGTGTGAGGCCACCTAAGGAAACACGTTTGGGCTGGTCAGGTCGAGTTGTGTCATGTGAGGGCACCTAAGGAAATGCGTTCGAGTGGGTTGGGTTGGGTCGTGTGAGGGTGCCCAAGGAAACACGTTCGAGCGGGTTGGGTCATGTGAGGGCACCTACGAAAATGCGTTCGGGCAGGTCGGGTCAGGTTGGGCTGGGTCATGTGAGGGTGGTCGTATAAAAAATGCTAATTTATGACCGACCATGTTCCTTGTGCACATTTGTGTGATCCATTTTCCGTTTTCTCCCTCGTGCCTTTGTTTAGGTGGGTTAGGTTGTGATGTGTGAGGGTGCCCGAGGAAATGTATCTGGGCGAGTCAGGTCAGGTCGGGTCGTGTGAGGGCACCCAAGGAAATGCGTTCGGACGGGTCAAGTCGGGTTGTACCATGTGAGGGTGCTTGAGGAAACACGTTCGTGATGGTTAGGTCAGGTCAGGTCGTGTGAGGGTGCCCAAGGAAACGCATTCGAGAGGGGTGGGTCAGTTCAGGTCGGGTCATGTGAGGGCACCCAAGGAAACACATTCATGCGGGTCGAGTCGGGTCATGTCTGGTCATGTCTGGTCATGCTGCATGAAGACGCCCAAGGAAACACGTTCAGGTGGGTTAGGGCGGGCTGGGTCATGTGAGGGTTCCTAGGGAAACATGTTCGGGCGGGTCAGGTCGGGTCTGACCATGTGAGGGTGTCCAACGAAACACATTTAGGTGGGTCGGGTTAGGTTGAGTCGGGTCATGTGAAGCTAGCTATATCAAAAATGCTAAGTTGTGACTGCCCATGTGCCTTTTGCACATTTGTGCGATCCATTTTTATTTTTCTCCATTGTGCCTTCATTGGGACGGTTCGTGTTGTGTCATGTGAGGGCGCCATAGGAAATGTGTTCTGGTCATATCATGTGAGGGACGCCATATAAAAAATGCTAATTTTTTACCATCTGTGTGCTCTGTGCATGTTCGTAAGACCAATTTTCTGTTTTCTCCCTCGTGCCTTCGATGTCTGGGTGGGTTAGGTCAGGTTGGGTCATGTGATGGTGCCCAAGGAAACATGTTTGGGTTGGGTCAGGTTGGGTTGTGCCGAATTGTGAGGGAACCTAAGGAACCGTGTTCGAGTGGTTCAGATCAGGTCAGGTCATGTGAGGGCGCCCAAGGAACACGTCCGGGTTGGGTCGTGTCGGGTCATGTGAGGGTACCCAAGGAAATGCATTCAGGCACATTGGGTCGTGCTATGTGAGGCTGTCCAAGGAAACACGTTTGAGCGGGTCGGTTCAGGTCGTGTTATGTGAGGGCACCCAAGGAAACGCATTTGGGTGGGTCGGGTCAGCTTGGGTCATGTCGTATGGAAGGGTCTTCTTTGCTTGGGGTTATCCTTAGTCGCTCCATAGGATCTGCATTGGGTTATCATCCTTTCTTGATGGGGATCTTGATGCCCTGGGCTATTTTTGTCTTTTTGGAGTTGGCTATAGTACAAGGTTGTGGGTTAGCCAACCGTTAATTTCTAGTAAATAAGTGTGTGAGTTCAAATTTATCAAGCATGCACAGGCCTGTAAAATTAAGGTATGGTAGACATTTTTCCTGGTGGATAGAATTAGAGTTTGGTTGGATTTTTCTTGATTACAAACAATGGTAAACAACTTGCATCAACGTTTCTTTCCTTTATGAAATAACCAACATCAATGCCTTCCAAAAACAACTCAAAATAGAAGAAAAAAAGTCTCCATTCTTATCAAGTCATGTTGGGGCACTAGGTAGATGAATATAATCTATAAAAGTAAACATCTCCAACATTTCAGAATGAAGTATGAACAAAATGAACCATTACTTAGATTGCATTGTAAGCTAAGAATCCAAATTTATCAATGCAAGGATCTACATTCCCAATTTTTTGCAGTGTACTCCATCTAACATTATAAGCATACTGGCCATTTACAAATGGAGTATGTTGACATAAATTGAAGATCCTTGATGTGATTTCATGATATGGCAATTTAGTACAACAAAAATGGGAATATGATAGACTAAAGGTTAGCTTTGTAATGAGATATTTTAATTTCTTTATTGATCTATTGATGTCAAATTTTTGTGGTGCATTAATTTTTTTTTTTCTTTTAAATGACTTTTTCCTAATTGGTATCTTAAGGACTCCTTTAGATCTACACTACAGTATGGTGAGTAGCAGACTCAAGGATTATTATTATATCTACTTTGTAAATGATAATTATCTTTTGTGGGCTAGCTTCTTATGGGCACCTCATAGCCCTATGGCTTTATTGGAACTAGAATTTTCATGGGTGAACTATATTTGAGCCTCCCTATTGTTCTAAGGATCCATTTCATAGTCATAATTATTTTTCCCTCTATCCCCAAATATTCCTTTTGAGAGTTTTCCACAATTAGTATTAATTTTTAATCAATATATTTTTTCCTTCCACTTTGGGTTTAGTTCCATCCACCTTTTAAGATGGCCTACTTGCTACAAATACAACTTTGGAATCCTATATCCAATGGGGTTTGTCTATTAGGAAAGGTATTTTAGAAAATTCTTCTAAACCATTAAGGTTTTGTATGACTTTATATTTTTCCATGGAGCTTGAATCCTTAGCCATAATTCCCAACTCCTAACCCATTTAACCCCTAAACCCTTAACCCCTAACCCATAAACCCTTAACCCCTAACCCATTTAACCCCCTAAACACCTAAACTGCTGACCCATTTAACCCCATAAATCCTAAACCTCTAAACCATTAACCCCTAACCCCCTAAACCCTAATTCTTGATCCCTAACCCATTTACCCCACTAAACCCCTAAAACCCTAATCCATTTAACCCCCTAAACCCTAACCCCATTAACCCCTAACCCCTATAAGTGTCATCCATCATCAATGTCTGCAAAGTGCATGATCCCGGTCCAACGTGTTCATCAAGTTACTCCTATATCATTGACACATCTGCCACATCCTCTTCTTCACATGTCTCAGCTTCTTCTTCTTCATCGCAATCTGTAGCTCCATCCTTCTCCATTGCCCAAACAAGTTAAATAAGCTCTACTTAAACATTCTCCTCCAGGACTTCAAGCTCAACATGAATCTATGGGTGCTCTTATTTCATACGCCTCAACCTGTACAAGGTCTGAAAAATCCTCCCTTGACATTCTTCCCAACTTTGACCCTGACCAATGTCTTTCCCATGCTAATGTTTCACTCAGACCAACCAATATGATCTCCAAACTTTGATACCAACTGCAACCCTATCATTGTATTCCTCCTTCAATCTACAATCTTCAACAAGGCTCAACTCGCCCTAGATTGAGCTCTGATACCGTTTGTCACAAAGAATTAGTGGTGCTAGTGCTTCACCTGATCTGAAAGGACTTTATTAGTTTTGTTGTGCTATGTGTATTTTCAATTTATAAACATATTCATACTTGTCTCCTTAGATTGCTTAAGGATTGAGGATTTTAGCCATGAAGTGTAGATGATTTTAGTGAATTAGAAGCATGAAATAAGCAAAAATAACACTGAAAAAAAGTGTAAAATAGATAAATAAGTCACCACATAACATTTACACAGTAGGCATAATGAAGCAGTTCACCCCTCCTGGGCTACATCTGCTGGTCCAACTCCCAATGGCATATCCATATTTCATTATGCTCAAAAAATTTCAAATACATGTATTTATAGGTCTCTAATGAATGTTTTCTATGCACCAATAGATCCAGAATTCTCTAATTAGTAAAAAATGACTCTTCATTCACTCTGAATGGGCAAAAATTGAGTCTCCTACTCTTTTTCCCAATTACACCTAGAAAAACTCCACTAAAAGTGGAGAACTCCACTTAACTGGAGTTAATTTAGCAATTTCTGCCACAAATGATGCGCCTGCCAGTCTAAATTGCTGAAATAACCATTACATTTAAGGTTAGTGATTGGGGTGGCCACATGCCAACCTCAATCCATGGGACTAATCGTAACTGTCGGAGTTTTAAACTTATCCGCGGAGTTGAGTTAACCGTTGGAGATAGCATTAAACATGGCCATGTGACAAGGCTTGTGGAAATGGCAGAGACTGCAGGTACTTAGCTGGTAGTTGACGTAGATTGTCGGTTAAAGTTTTATGTTGTGGTTTCGTTGTAATGTCATGTGACCATGACGCGGGACTACTGGCGGGGGTGGACCATTGGCGAACCCCAACCCCCAAATGCCAACACGTTAAACCTTAAGTAGAACCTGACTACTATGATAGTTAAGAAATTATTGTAGCTTTATTGGTGGGGAATTATGCATGCCAACCAAAGGTCATGGGGTTGAGCCCTGCGGGACCTCACCCAAAATTTTACCAAGTGGTTTCGGGGACACGTGGTGGCCTCAGGGTTGGCCACGTGTCACCCTATAATTGGCCTTCAAAACAAAAAGTAAAACCATAGACCAGTATTATTGCACCACTTTTCATCCCGCAGTTGGCTCTAAGGAAGGAATATTCCTCAAAATATTCCTTACGCTGATTGGACCTCCACCCTACTGACTGGGCATCCCAGTCAACCCTGGTCAAACTGTCACAAAATTTTACATGTTTGACAATTTGATCATAACGCGATATCTCCCTCATACGAAATTGGTTTTTCGAACCATTTGCGGTGATGGAATCAGGAAGATGAGATCTACGCAACCATCCTAGTTTCAACCCAATCTTGTAACTTTGAATTTTGAGAAAAAATTATGAACTTCTGATCACTCCTCCCCATTGGGAAGCTTTTGGACCCAAAAATACTTGATTACCTATTCAGTAGATGAGGGTATAACTCCCTCACCTTTCCAAATTCCATCCACTTTTCCTTTCTTGGTTTAGTGCCTTTGAGCCCAAATCGAAGGTAGTCAACACTTCCCCTCTTGGATTCTCTTGTCCTTCTGTCAAGAATTATATATTCCTTGAGGTCATCTAGAAATTCTGGTGAGAAATATTCAATAGAAGGTAGCTAAACATCACTTCCTTGATCATCGATCAAAGGTGTCTCATATAAACGTAAGTTTTCAACATTAACAACTGGATACATTTGCATATAAGAAGGCAATTCAAGTTGAAATGCATTATTACCAACTTGCTTTATGATCTTGAATGGACCATAGCGAATGGGTTTGAGCTTTTTTCCTTCCCCTTGCATCATTTCTTTTCTAATGTGAAACCATACCTCATCTCCCTCTTGAAACTTGTGATCAAATCTATGTTTTTCATGCCTTTCTTTGTATTTTCATTGACTTTTCTCAAGTTTTTCTTGAAATTGTTGATGTATAATACGAATTCTCTCAATAAAATTTCGAGCGTTGTCAATATCACTATGGCCATCAGTCGTAACATCCTTCCCAAAGATGAAGTCTAATGGAAGTTTTGGCAAATACCCAAAGCATACTTCAAAAGGTGATGTTTGTGTTGAAGAGTGCTTTTCTCAGTTGTAAGCTTGCTGAATGTAATGTAGTTGCTCATCCCACAACTTAGGATGTTTGCTACAATATCCTCTCAATAGATGCACAACGGTTATGTTCACCACCTCGAATTTTCCATCTATTTGTGGATGAAAAGAGGTACTCTTTTTCAACTTTGTTTCCATCATCTTCCATAGATTTGACCAAAAATTCCCAATGAACTTGGAATCATTATCACTAACAATAGAAGTTGGCAGTCCAAAATGAATGAAAACATGTTGAAACTAAAGTTCAACAGTTTGTTCAACAGTAATGGTTTTCTTACATGGCATAAGTATACACATTTTATTGAATCTATCCACAACTACATAAAGATAATTAGGTTGTCTTCTTGACATAGGTATACCTCCAACAAACTCCATGGAGACACTCTCCCTTGGCCTCGATGGTACCGATAGTGGCATGTACAACCCAAGCTTCCTATTACTAGGCTTACTTGTTGCACACATAGAACAACCTCTTATAAAATGTGACACACTATCTATCATGTGAGGCCAATAGCAATACCTCTATAGATGCCTCATTGTTTTTCTTACACCAAAGTGTCCAGCAATAAGAGATGAATGAGCTTCTCTCATGACACTTAGCCTCTCTCCTTGTGGAATACACAGCTTGCCCAAATGAAACAGAAAATTGTTATGCATTTGATAATATTTTTCTTCAACTTGATTCCCTTCACTCAAACTAGCAAACACATCTTGAAAATCTATGTCATGTGCATATTATTCTATGTAACTCTCATATACAACATAATTATTTTTGAGTAAAGTATATGCACTAATAATTGGTATTGAAAGCATATCAGAAACTTTACTGAAAATACTTTTCTTGTACCATATAACCAAGTGAAACTGTTGAAGAAATCCCATCCACTTGAAATATCTTGATTGCTGCAATTTTGTTTGTGACTACAAGTACTGTAATGGTTGGTGATCAGTATGTACAATCGTCTCTTTACCAATCAAGTAGTGTTTCGAATTCTTGACAATTTTTACCAACACATATAGTTCTTTGTCATATGTAGGATAATTGGTCACAACACCATTAAACGTTTCAGGATGAAAAGCAATAGGCTTACCATGCTGCAAAAGTACTGTGCCCATGGCATAATCACTAGCATCAGTTTGAATCTCGAATGGTTGTCTCAAATTTGGTAATGCAAGGATTGAAGCTGAATTGATCTTGTATTTCAAAGATTCGAAAGCTTGATGTTGTTTTCCTCCCCATTGGAAGCCTTTATTCACAGTTGTCAATGCATGCATAGGAGCTATGATGGAAGAAAAGTTAGCAATAAACTTTCTCTAATATTGAGCTGCACCTAAGAAACTTCTTACCTCGGTAATTATTTTGGGTGCGGGCCAATTCACAATGGCTTCCACTTTAGAAGGATCGATTCTCAATTTGATTCCTCATACAATGTGTCCCAAATAGACCAAAGAAGTCTTTCCAAACTCACACATTGACATCTTAAGAAACAATTTCTCTGTCTTCAAAATATCGAGCACACTATTCACATGCAAGACATGATCTTCTCTTTTTTTTTCTGAAAATTAATGTCATCTAAGTACACAATCACAAATTCATCAAGGAATGGACACAAAATAGTATCCCGGCATAACACGCATGAAATGTTCCAGTGCATTACACAAACCAAATGGCATAACTAACCACTCAAAGAGTCTTTGTTTGGTTTTGAATGCAGTTTTCCATATAACACTTTCTGCAATTATTACTTGATGATATCCACTTCGTAAATCTAACTTAGTGAAAAACGCTTCTTCTTTCATTTTATCAAGTAAATCATCTATTCTTGGGAGTGGGTAAGGATTCTTTACCATTATCTTGTTCAAAGCTCAAAAATGTACGCACATGTGCCAAGTCCCATCTTTCTTTGGTATCAAGACTATGGAGGAACCACATGGCGAGGTGCTTGGCCTTATGATTCCTTTGTCCAACATATCTTTGATTTGCCTCTTTATTTCAACATTCTCCATTATGAACATGTGATACATACCGATGTTTGGAAGAGGAAAATCTTGTTGCAACTGAATCTCATGTTGAATCTCTCTTTTTGGAGGCAATCCTGTTGGCTCCTGAAACATCTCATGATGTGAATTAACTGCATCATAAAAATCTGATTTCAAATTAGGATCACATCCCTCAAATGATTCATGATTAACATCACCTTTAGGCTTAATCATAAGAAGAAAGAAAATTCTTACTTGAATTTAACAGCCTCTTTACCTATCCAATAGTTACCATAGAAATGTTTGTGTTCTTGCGATGTGCTCTAACAATGTACTCCTTGCCATCTTTGAATAAATGATATTTGTTCTCATGGCGATGGAAGATCACTTTCCTATCATACAAGTAAGGACTTCCTAACAAAATACCTGTTATGTCAAGTGGAACCACATCTAATTCAACTGTGTCAACAAAATTTGCAGTGATTGCAAACTGCAATATACATTTCTTTGAAATTTGTAAATTTTCATCCTTACAAATCCAACCAAGTGGGTATGGTTTTGGATGTGGTATGGTCTCAAGATAAAGTTTCTTGACCAAGTATTCAGAGATTAATTTTTCTTTGAACCACTTTCAAACAATGTGTCATTATTGGTATGCTTGGATATGGCCCTCACATGAAACAATTCTATTCTTTCTTCTTCATTTGGAGTGTTTATGTGATAGTTTTATGTACTGGTACTGGGTTTAGTTTAAATTTATTTTACCTTTGTGTTCTTCAATCCCATGGCTGTAATCTTAGATTCATCACCTGAATCATCTCCTAAATCATGTTGAGTTGTAGCAGCAATTTTTTGTTTCCCTTTGTTATTAGGTTTCTTTGGCCTCATTTCAGGATGTAATTTCCAACAATGAGTTTCATTTAGGCGTTCTTTTGAACAATGTTTACAAACCACTTTTTCTACCTCTTTCTTAACAGATGCATTATTTTTCCTTTTACCTTTTGAGGTATTCCCTTTAATTTTACCCTTAAAAGGTTTCTTTCTACCCTCTTCAGAAGTGTTCTTCCTCTAGCTTCTAGATGTGTGGCCTGAAAAAATACTTCATCTAGACTGTTGGGGTTAAACATGAGAATAGTATGTTTTAGGTAGCTATGTAAGCCTCCTATGTACTTGAGAAAAGTATCTTGGCTCTGCAAATCTACCCCTAATAAAATAGCTCTTCTCCTAAATTCTTGGGTGTATTCTTGCACATTTTGTCCTTTCAATTGCCTAAATTTTTTCCAGTTCATTATGGATTTTTATATATGAGCTAATAGAGAAAACTGTTTTTTTTATAGCAGTAATTAAATCTGACCATGATAGAATAATATTACCATGTTTTTTGATCTCCTCTTTTGTCTTGGCTTCCCACCAAACAAGTGTTGCACCTTCCATTCTTAATGAAGCTAATTGGATTTTGGTATCATCATCTTGAAGGTTATGGATTCTCAAATAGACCTCCAATTTCCTAATCCAATTATCAATATTTTCTGCATCGACTTCGCCATTAAACATTGGAAATTCAAACATAACATCAAGTTTTAAAAAGGGACTTTTACCAGTGTTCTTTGGCTTGTGTGGCTGATGTACTAAAGAAGAAGTAGAGGATGATGATGATGAGGGTGAGGATGATGGCTCTCCATAGCCTACATTTCCTCCATTTCCCTTATTTGACTTATCTTCATCATTGTGACCTCCTGAAGATCCTTATCCATCCTTGTGAAGTTTGGATCCTCCTCCTTCTAGTCTCTCATTAATTTCTTGATAAAGGATTCTAACCATCTCAGTCATGTCAAGGAATTCTTTCCTGAACACTCTTTCTTCCTCTTTTGGATAAAATTCTTCATGGATTTATCCTTCCTTTGGAGGAATGCTTAATTTAGCTTCTTCTTATTTAGGAGGTGAAATATATGGTGGAGATTGTGGCAATATTTATCTCCTTTGCTTTGGCTTTTCTTCAGACCCTTCTACTTCCACCAATTTTCCTTCTCCTCTCTTGAGCTTGAGCCTTCTAAGCATCCAAAAATTGCAAACAGTTAAACAATTCTTTGCACAAAACAACACCAGAGAATAAACTCTAACTATGATACCAGTTTGATATGAAAGGACTGTATTAATTTTGTTGTGCTAAGTGTCTTTTCAGTTTATAAACATGTGCATACTTTTCTCCTTAGTTTGCTTAAGGATTGAGGATTTTAGCCATGAATTGTAGATGATTTTAGTGAATTAGAAGCATGAAATAAGCACAAATAACACTGAACAATAGTGTAAAATAGAGAAATAAGTCACCACATAAAATTTACACAGCAAGCATGATGAATCAGTTCACCCCTCCTGGGCTACATCTGCTGGTCCAACTCCCAATGGCATGTCCATCTTTCATTATGCTCAAAATCTTGCAAATATATGTATTTATAGGTCTCTAATGGTTGTTTTCTCTACACCAATGGATCTAGAATGCTCCAATTAGTAAAAAATGACTCTTCATTCACTTTGAATGGGTGAAAATTGAGTCTCCTATTCTTTTGCCCAATTACACCTAGAAAAACTTCACTAAAAGTGCATAGCTCCACTTAGCTGGAGTTAATTTAGCAATTTCTGCCACAAATGGCGCCCCCGCCAGTCTAAACTGCTGAAATAACCATTACATTTAAGGTTGGTAGTTGAGGTGGCCACATCCCAACCCCAATCAGCGTGACTAACCGTAACTATCGGAGTTTTAAACTTATCTACGAAGTTGAGTTAACCGTCTGAGATAGCATTAAACATGGCCATGTGACAAGGCATGGAAATGGTGGAGACTGCAGGTAGTTAGCTAGCGGTTGACATAGACTTTCAGTTAAATTTTTATGTTGTGGTTTCATTGTAATGTCATGTGACCACCTCGCGGGACTGTTAACGGGTTGGGACCACCAGCAGTTCTCAACCCCCAAACTCCAACACGTTAAACCTTAAGTAGAACCTGACTAATATGATAGTTAAGAACTTCTTGCAGCTCACATGGTGGCGACTTATGCATGCCTACTGGAGGTTGTGGGGTCAAACCTTGTGAGACCTCACCCAAAATAATACCAAGTGTTTTCATGGAAACGTGGCAACCTCAGGGCTGGCCATGTGTTACCCTATGATTGGTCTTCAAAACAAAACGTACAACCATAGACTAGTAATATTGTGCCACTTATCATCCTGTGGTTGGATCAAAGGAAGAAATATTCCTCAGAATATTCCTTTTGCTGATTGGACCTCCACCCTATTGACTAGACATTGCAGTCAACCCTGGTCAAACTGTCACAAAATTTTACCTGTTTGGAAATTCGATCAAAATGTGATATCTCCCTCACATGACATCATTTTTTGAACTGTTCGCAGCGCTGGAATCAAGAATACGAGATATACGTCACCATCCTAGTTTCAACCCAATCTTGTAAATTTGCATTTTGAGAAAAAATTATGAACTCCTGATCATCACCCGTGTGAGGGCCCCCAAGGAAACACGTTCAGGTGGGTCGTGTCAAGTCAGGTTGTGTGAGGTAGGACGTCTAAAAAATTCTAATTGGTGACTACCCATGTGCCTTGTGCACGTTCATGCAGCTCGTTTGTTTTTTCCTCCCACGAGCCTTCGTTCGGGTCATGCGTTTAGGTGGGTCAGGTTGTGCGGACGGGTCTGGTCATGCCGTTAAGGTAGGTTTAGTCATGCGTTCGGGTGGGTCAGGTTGTGTCATTTGGGTTGTGCACTCAGGTGGGTCAGGTTGTGCATTCGAGCGGGTCGGGTGGGGCCGTGCACTTGGGCAAGTCGGGTGGGGCCGTGCACTTGGGCGAGTTGGGTCGAGTCATGTCGTGTCAGGGGAACATGTAAAAAATGCTAAGTTGTGACATCTCGTGTGCCTTGTGCATTTTCGTGAGGCCTGTTTGCCAATTTCTCCCTCGTGCCTTCGTTCGAGTCATGCGTTCGGGTAGTTCAGGTCAGGTCGTGTGAGGGCAACTATGTTAAAAATGCTAAGTTTTGACCTCCCCTGTGCCTTGTGCACATTCGTGCGACTTGTTTTCCATTAGGTTTCTTATGCCTTCATTTGGGTGGGTCAGGTCATGCCGTGTGAGGGCACCCAAGGAATTAACGCTTTTGGGTTGGGTCATGTGAGGCCGGTTGTATAAAAAATGCTAAGTTGTGGCCGCTCGTGTGCCTTGTGGCATGCGTTCATGGGACCCATTGTCCTTTTTATCCCTTGTGCCTTCATTCGAGTGGGTCAAGTAGGGTCATGTGAGGGCGCCCAAGGAAATGCATTCGGGTCAGTTCAGGTCATGTGAGGGCACCCAATGAAACACGTTCAGGGCGGGTCGGGTTAGGTCGTGTGAGGGTGCTCAAGGAAACACGTTCGGGTTCAGTCAGGTTGGGTCATGTTGTGTGATCAGGGTGCCCAAGGAAATGCGTTTATTTTATTGTGTGATTTTATTTTAATTCCAATTCTTGCCTCAAGAAAATTTCACCCTTCACCCCATCCTCCCTATTCCCACCTACAAAAAATACACCCTTCAGGAGCTAGAGCAAGTGGAACCGTGTGCTTGCTCCAGCTCTTACTTCACTTCCCGACTCGACCAACAAACTATTCACCACTCGAATCATTGTTCTGAATGCGCCATCACTATTCTGCACGCAAACTCGGGTTGAACCCAACTCAAACCTGCCGAACTGTGAGACACCGTAAGGAACCCGAATCACCGTGAACATTGAATGTGTTTTCCATGACTCGACCCTTATGTTTCTTCGGCTAGATTGGATCAGGGTGTGGACCAAATACATGCTTTTACGGGATTTGAGGTGTTGTATAATCAAGTGGCTCGAGGAAGGAACTTGGAGAACTAGTTGTTGTGGGTTGTTAGGGAACAAGTTCTCGACCATGTGCGCAGGCTAGACAATTTTATGCTCACATTTAGTGCGGACACTACTGATGGAAGAAATGTAATGTTTATGGCGAGAGAAACAATATATCTAAGTTCAATTCCAAGGAATTTTGTAGCTTTTCACACTGATTATGATGAAGAGGATGAAGATAATGGGGTCGTGTCTTGCAGATTGGGACAAAAGAGGCAGAGAATCTATAGATAGGGCCGCTTCCATGCCCCCACTTGATATGCCCTCTTTCATTTTCCCCTGATTTTCCTCATTGTTTGAAGTATTTGATTGTAATTGTTAATTCGCTTTATGGTATTTTAGTCAATACCTTGACTAGGTTTCATTTGGCACCTTCAGTAGTCATGTGGTCAGCAGAAGGTTGGGGTGAACTTATGCCATAAAGAGCTCATGACCCTAGAATGAAGTCTGTTAGTCATCCATAATTTTTAGTATTTGTAGATGACTATAGATTGGTTCTAGATTTCTAAAAACAAGATTCCTGAATATTGTGAGTTTTAGAAATCTCACTGCCTTCATTATCCTTAGGATAATTTTTTCACTATTTCATTATCCCATCTTGTCAAGGTCAGCTCACTACTCTCAAAAGAGCCATCATGGGCTCATGCCACTAAATTTCACTATGTTTGGCCACCTCTGACCTTACCACTCTATTTTGACTTGTATAACCCCTCTAATTTTACCTTGGATTGCCAAGTAGCCTAACCTTTTCCCC
Source organism: Pinus albicaulis (assembly GCA_034641835.2). Lineage (NCBI taxonomy): Eukaryota > Viridiplantae > Streptophyta > Pinopsida > Pinales > Pinaceae > Pinus > Pinus albicaulis. The sequence continues at coordinate 999,076,727 of CM076583.1, forward strand.
TATCCACCAAGTGCCTCAAGCATGGGTGGTCTCAAGCTACCTTTCTAGGCCCTTTAGATAAATAAAAATCATGAGTTTTTAGGTCTGCAATGCATAAGGTTTGTAAAAAGCTCTGTTTTACACCTAAAAACCCCAAGCCAAGTTTTCAGTCAAAGGCCATGTCCAAAGAGCCTCCCACTAGGTCACCTAGGGTTTCATAGGTCATAGGATTTTTTTGGTGTTCTAAATATTTTGTTTTCCTATGCCAAGAGGCTGCAATCAAAGAGGAAAAAGGACAGCACATGATTATCCAAATGGATCAGAAAATCCTTCAAGGAAGGCCTACTTGTTCAAAGCACAACTTCTGAAAAATACAGCTACCCATAAAAAACATTTCTACATGAATGATTGAGATGGCTATCAGTAGAAAAATAGGTAAGGTAAGAGGCTAAAATAATCACTAAGGACAGCCACAGCAAGGGAGAGGTAGCAGGCCTATGTTCAAAGAGAATTAGGGTTTTGAGGACTGATTAGCAAAACAATGTTGCCAAGAAAAGAGGCATAGGAGCAAAGAATCCATATGATAGATCATATTAGAAAACATAAATCCATACCAACTCATAAACATCAGGCCTCCATCATTTTCCAAGAATTCATTCCAAGAGTCAAGCCATTTGTCACTCCTAGGGATAGTTTTCTTCAAACTATGTTTCTGACCAAACAGAGATGAATTTGACAAAAGTGAGAGATTTTTTGTCCATCATAGGTTGAAGGAGAAAAACCTCCTTTATTTTTTACACAGATATCATGTTTTATGAGAAATGTCAAAAATACAGGTGTCCCAGAAGAATTTTTGTACTTCTTGAGTGACCTTGGGAAAATCTGTTTTTCTCACAACTAGAGTGTCCAAATGACTTTCTTAATGAGTCAAATGAAAACTTACTTAAATATATTTCCAATGAGATATCATGAGCTCAATTTTGAGTTCAGGAAGGCCCCCAAAAGTTGTCTGCACTAGCACCTTTCATTTCTGCACCATCACTCAACACGTTTTTACCAGTCTTGGGAAAATCAACTTTTCGTAGGGAAAATCAACTCAAATTATGGAAAAAATGGTATATTTGGAAATTTTACAGGTTACTCTTTCTAACACACTATCATGAGCCCAAATCTAACATCAGGAAGGTCATCAAAACTTGGCTGCAAGTGGACCATTTTTTTGCGCTACGCAAATAAGTGGCGATGCGCTAATGCAGAGGCTCCTCAAACAAGGAAAGAACTTGCCCTAAGGATAAAATTCATCCTTCAAGTTACATTCAAAGGGCTACAGAAGAGTTAAAGCTGGTAGGTGGCCTCTCCCCCTTGTCCTCCAAGCAATTTTCATAATTTGGTGTCTATGAAATTATCAAACCCTAGTTGTACAAACCCTAGGTCTTAAATGCAAAGTGAGCCTCTATTTTGACCTCATTGAACAAAATAAGTGTCTTTTGAGAGAGAATGAGTTAGGGTGTTTGTAAATTCATTTTCAAGAGAAGCCACCTTGAACTCTAAAAAAAATGATACACTTTCCTCCATATCACTCATTTGTAAAGGTTGCCATCATCACCATCTTTGTTTTGCTCCTCCAAACCCTAGTTGGTCCACAAACATCTCCTAGCACCATGTCAGGGGCAGATGACAGTGATAAAAATAGTGACAGAAAGGAAGAGGATGACAAGGCAGTCAAGACAGTGACACTGATAATGAAGCAAAGGGAAGCATGGATATAGGCGAAACAAATGACCAAAGTGTAGAAGGTAGTAAGGGAAGTGTGAGTTAGGAAGAAAACATTCATGACAGTAATGACAACAATCATGACAATCATGAAAAAATTGAAGAGAGTGACCCCCACAGTGACCATGATGATGAGCTAAGTGAAGAAAATATTGAAGGTAATCATGACAGTCATGGTGACAATGAGAAAAGTGATGAGGGTAATGATAAACATGAGGATCATAGAAATGAAAAAGAAAGCAGCCCAAATGAAGACCAAGGTGACAGTGTAGAAAGAAGAAAAGAAGGTAAAAGTGATGATGGTGTTGAGGACCAAGAGAGAAGTGATGAAACAAAGAATGTGGTGACTGATGAGGCTAAATGGTGAAGATGAAGAAGCTGATGAAATGAAGCAAGGATTTCAAACTCCCTCCTCCAAGACAAAAAGTCACAACTCAAAGAATAAGAGACCAAGAACCATAGGGTTGTGGAAGGCATTGGAAAAAAAAGGGAAGAGGGGAAAACACACACCTAGAGGCCAATTTGGAGAAGGAAAACAAGGGCTTAGATCTACAAAGAAGAATGACTAAGCATTATGCCCAAAGAAATCAGGCTGCAAGTGCCAAACTCAAAGAGGCTCTCCTTGAAATCCAAAACCTAAAAGAAGAAAAAGGTAATGAAGGCCTTGGAGTTTTGGCATGAGATTCTCAACAGGCCTCTCAAACCCCATGAGGCACACCTCCACCAATTTTGAGGAAATTTGGGCAACTTTTGGTTTTTTGAGAATTGGAGGCCTATTAGCGCATCGCCACTGGCGCTACACTAAACCCTGGAGAATCCTCAGAAGGAACACTCAGAATTTTTGGATTTATCATCACTAGCACATTATTCTCATCAAGTTTCATATAAATTGGAGTAGTTTTGACCCCTCAAAAGGTCAAAAATCCCCTCATTTTTCACCTTTCTGTCGTTATTTCAGGCCTGGCGCTGCGCTAATATAAGTGTTGGGATTTTGGAATTTTTGAAAGAATACATGAGATGGATTAGAAAATATAAGAATTTTTGGAAATTAGACTCATCAGGCTTTCCAACGGGCCATCCCGGAGCACAATCCGACATCGGGAAGTGGTCCAAAACTTGGCTGCAATAGAGCCTATTTTTTGCTGGAGGTGGCGCTACGCTAATAGCAGTGTTGGGATTTTATCATTTTGGATACGCTACAGGAGCTGGATTAGGAAAATATAAGCGTTTTTTGAAATTAGACTCATATGTATTTCCAACGGTCCATCATGGAGAAAAATGCGACTTCGGGAAGTGGTCCACAACTTGGCTGCAACAGAGCCTATTTTTTGCTGGAGGTGGTGCAGCGCTAATAGCAGTGTTGGGATTTTGGCATTTTGGACAGGCTATAGGAGATGGATCATGAAACTATAAGTATTTCTGAAAATTAGACTCATCAGGATTTGCAACAAGCCATCATGGAACAAAATCTGACATTGGGACGAGGTCCAAAACTTGGTTGCAAAAGTACCTATTTTCTGCCTGAGGTGGCACTACACAAATTGAATGTGTAGTGTGTCTTTGGCCAAAAGTAAAAAAAACACACTCATTTATTGTAAAATCATATTTTAGTATTTTTTAAGGCAAATCAATCTATAATTAGGTGCTAGAAGTTATTTTGGCATTTATTTCATGAGATATTTTGTGCCTTGGGCCTTGCATGGTCTCCTAGGCATAAATGGCATTTATGAGTGATTTTGACATTTTCCAACCCTATCTAGGGTTTTTTTCCCTCCTTTGCTGAGTTAAATAGAGCATGAGGGCTTCATTGTAAATGTTGGAATTTGATGAGATTTGAGAGCAATACATGGTTTTTTGAAGTTGAAGATAAATTTGGTGTTGTGGAGCTTGTGGATGATTTGCTTTGATTGAGGATGATGAATCTTGCTTGCAGGATGCCCGAGCTTGGTTAATGGTGATGTGTCTCTAATTTGTTCATGTTTTCTTGTTTATCATTAGGTTTCATCCTTATATATGCAGTAGAACAGAAAAGTACATGCTAAGAATTTTTTTTTGAGGCACCTTAGTCCTTTCTGCCTTCTATTGCCTTGATGTTTTCCTCCGTTGGGTGTGTTTAAGGAATTCTTAGCTACTCCTTAGGCCTCCCTAAGATTTTTTATTTCATCAGTGTATTAATATGCTAGTTTCCAAATATGTTATATGGAAAGCCCTGCTTATTTGATGCTATCTAAACTCTATTTTGAAATCTCTCTTTGAAGTATTACTTGTTAGGTTAAGCCAATGAGGTCTTGTTCTAATCTTGCCCTTTGTCCATGCCTATCTGTTTGCCTCAAAGTTATTTATAGCTTTATCAACAATGTTTATGATTTCCCTCTTTGATTGATTAAAGTTATTTTGTTATCTTAAATGTTTACTAAAGCTTGAAGGTGAAATCACTAGAAGTTAAATGAGTTTCTCACCTTCTATATTTCATTGGAATGTTTGTCTTGAATGTCTATTTGTTTAAGTATTTTCATTGAGTTAATGGTTTTCCCTATCTCATGATTATTATCTTTTTCTTATCAATATTTGATACCTTCTTGTTTATGGGTATTTGAAAAAGGATTCTTAACTGGCCTTTGCCCTACCTTGTTTCCCCAACTTAATGTCCATTTCACTTCACACATAACCTTAAGGATCCATTGACCACACTAGATTTTCCCTTTGATGCACTTTGACTCACTGTTGAGATATCCATGAATTTCATAGACTCCATATCCCAATTATTTGATGATCTCTCACTCTACATATTCTACCTGTTTCATCTTACCCAACCAAAACAAACAACAAACCCTACCCCTAACAACTAGCCTAAAATCAATCATCTAAAGAAAACAAGTTCATATCCTTTACAAACAGAGAGAGCCCTCTCTGAGTCCAAGAAGGCTAGGTCCTAGGACTCCAAAGAATGTTTTAATGTTACCTTGTGCATTTGGTCTACCAATATATCGAATCATGGGACCCTAACAAAGTCCATCCCTTGTTTACCTTAAGCCTTACCTTTTATTATTGATTTCAATGGGGTCTAATGGTAAACCAATAGAAATCCCTGAGGGAAAACGTCCTAGGAGTTTCTCCTACCAAACAAGGGGTGGTTTCTGTAAAATAAATAAAAATTGCAATTCCTTTTGGGTACTAAGAAATCTGTAATCATTTTTTTTCTTTACTAGCATTATCATTTTTACTCAAATTGTGTAGCTTATTAGTATTGGGCCTTGGAAATGCATTTATCATAGGTTTTAGAGTAGAATGATATTTTATGGTTCAATTTTATGATGGACCTATGTTATTTACTTCCTCCTTGACTCAAACACCATCTTTCATTTTATTGAATAACTGCTAGCAACTTTTGATCTTTTGTGACCCACTTAGAATCTAGTCTTTGAAATCCAAAAGTTGCTCTAGATATCTGAGGAGGTAGGAGACCAATGTAAAGGAGAGAAACAAAAATTAAAATGTCAAAATAGTCTGGGAAACTTGTTTAAAAGAAGGTCACCATATTGAAACATATAAATTTAGAAAATTACAAGGAACTGTGATTCACCACTCTATTTTCTCATTGGTGGTTTGTTGGTAGATGCGATTAATAATGATTTTGGCATTTCAGAGAAATCAATATTTTTAATGCAATATTTTGACTCATCCTTTTTGAAGAAACTAGGAGGATCAGTGTTATGAAACTGTTTGAGACATTCAAGTTCTAATTGAAACTAATGACGTTATGAACAATTGGTCTTTGAAATGTTCTTATCGAGAAGCTTTTATTGAGTCGGCGCTTATGTATGACTGAAAGGGGCATTCCAGATTTTCTGAAGGTTTTTTTTTGTTTGTGTTGGTTTTTCAATTGTTTAATTTATCGTAAACTTCTTTGACCTTTTCATTTCTATATATTACACACATAATGTGTCTTAAATGTTAAGCATTATTCAAAAGTTGAAGTTGTATGCATGAACTAAATTGCTTTATTTTGGACAAAAAGAATATAATTTGTCCATGGATAACTCAACGCTTGCCCTAATTTTAAATGTTATATTGTATACATATTTTCTCAATTTATATGGAACAAACTTTGAAGTGTTTTGTTGGGTTTCATAGTAGATATGGATTTACATTTGAGGAATTGACACTAATGACAAGGAAGTTGTAACTAGGATTTATTTCTCTCATTTATACTGGGATATATGCTACTTCACACACATGATATTTTTCTTTATGGATGTTTGTTGTTGTCATTTTTGAATATTTAAATCTTTCAATTGTCATCAACCATGTTTCAAACTTGCAAAGTCCTTAGTCCATGGCTTGTTTCAAATTAATCCACTCCTATACACATAATGATCGGGGAGATTTTGTTGGCCTATCTCAACATTTTTTAGAATGTGTAATCTCAAAGCATTACAAGGTTTCTTTTGGTACAAGGGAATTACAATTCCAACTTTTTATATTTTGTTCGTTAAATTTTAGTTCAGATGATTATTTGACATTTGTCTAACTTGGTCCAGTTGTGTCTTGCATTCAATATAAGTATTTTGTGGATACTCACAGCCTTATTATGCATGCATGCAATTCTCCTAATCCTATGCTGCGATCATAACACTTGGGACTTTATAAATCATTATGTGTTTTGATGGGATGGAGCTATGCCTCTCCACCAGATAATGAAAAATCATATCAGTCATTCTCAGCACTTGAAGCAATGGAAAACAATCAATATCTTATTTTATGGCCACCACTAGTTATTATTCAAAATGAAAGCACTAGAATAAGAAAGGATGACCTTTTGGAGGGTATTGGAAATTGAGAGATGGATGCAAAAATTGAAGGTGCGCAAAAACAACTCAGCCTTCTTCCTTTCTGGTTTCCTTTTCCATTTCAATTTATCATAATTTATGCTTCTTTAAACAAATTTTGATTGTATATAGGACTACATAGTGTACTTGGAGGTTATGTATCAATAAGAAGTCCTTTTACAGTAGATATATGTTGAATTGTTCTGTCCTTTGTTATTTAAATATGATTCTAGAGTATTTCGGTACTTTTCCATTTACTAAACGAAATTCAAATGACTATGATAAAGGAGGTTTCTACGATGCATTCTTCTCTTTCCTCTTCTGATTTAACTTATGAGAAGGGTGGATAAATGTGCTGATATTTTTATATCTATCTCTCAATGTTTCAAGCCCTTATATGACGTCATTATTGGGAGAATGAGATTCCCAGTTATTCAAATATATTTATGATGTTATTTCTCAAGTTCTTTTAGCATCATAGGTATCAAGAGTGTGATGTCATTTACTTCGCTATCCATCGCTACAAATGATATCTGAAGTAGAAGAATAAGTTGGAAACATAGCTTATAGAGGGTAACTAAACTTCTTTGGTCCTGGTTGCAGTTCTATCTTTCATGGTATCTTTTGGGTACAAAGAAATCTACAATTATTTCTTAGATGTCAATGTTTGTCATGGTCCAAGGAGGGCACTTTCAGTTTTCAAAAGGTTGTTACAGATATATAATAAAATTTTCTTTTTCACGCTCTTATATAGGCATCGAGCTAACATTATAAGTTAGATTCAATCTACCTTATGGGAACCTTAAATGGTATACAAATATAACGTTCTATAAAATTTATCTGCACATCATTTTTACATATTATTTCATTTTTCAAAGAACGTGAAGAGCTTATGAATGCTGCAAAACTTAGAGATGAGATTATGCATATTTCCTAGTATGCCCACCATCTCATATAAAGTATTCTACCATGAAAATTTCATATAGTGCTTGGTAGTTTTGCACAGTACATGGAAGTTCATGCCCATGCCCTTATTAATGGATTTATTTGAGGTTTAGGAATCTAGTGGGTTGTTAGTACACTTCAACATGTGCATGCTTGCAATCAAACACGGTTTATTTCTCTGTAAGCTAGAATTTGTGTACTAATTTTACTAATATATATGGACATGTATGAGCCTTGTGTTCTAATAGTATATTGTAGAACTTCCTACTGATAAATAATTGAAAACTTCACAACACTACTAACCTCTCATTCATACTTTCTAATATTGTTGGAAATAGGATTTTGTCCATATGGCTCATGCTTCTCTGGGAGAAGGTAAAACATCAATATGGTGGAAGGTAATAATGTGGAGATGAATGTTTGAACTAAATGAAAACATATACCTTTAGCTATTCCATAGTTTTATTTCAGTGGAATAATGTGCTTGATAACAAGTTGTTGGTAATGTTTAGAACGACTAGAAATGTTTGTTTGAGGCTTTCTTAGGATATTAAAGTTGTCGCTATCAATGATTGTGTGTCTTCTCTAGTGAGTAAAGACACAATTGTGAAATGGAAATGTTCAACAAATAAATATGTACAGCAATCATTCTTCCTTCAGTTGTTTCCAATGGGCTACATGCCAAGCATAGGATTATTAGGCTTCTGCTGTCAATAATTGAGTCTTGAATTATATTTTTAGGTTGGGACCTAAGGTTCTCTTGGCTGAATTCTTCATCCATTGGACATCAAAGTAGTTTTGAATGTAGATCAATTCCATATATTCCTTCTATTTTTTCTTCTTCGTTTGCCATCATTTCTACCTATCCATAACATGAAAATTTAATTTAATTCCATTCATTTTCCAATCTTGTTGCCTATTCACAACATGAATGGTTGGCAAGTTAAATGTTCTAGAAAGTGCTTGACAGTTAAATCTGGTTGACTATAAGTTCAATATTTATGAATTCTTGATTATTCAATTATATTCATTTATTAGTCAACTGCATTAATAGTAACTTTTCTCTCCACTTTTTCTTTCTTCCCTTCCTCTTGTTTTCTCAAATTGGGCTCAGTGTTAACGGGTATGTATCTCTTTTTATTTTTTGGGAGGACTGAGATTGAGCATTTTTATTGTAGGGGAGGGACCTCATAATTCAATGGGTCTTATCTAAGAACACATGCACTTGGGGTTAACAGTTGGAAAGAAAAGGAAAAAGGTATTGTAGAATGGGAATTTTTGTAGTGAATTAGCGACCTATGTGCATACATTTCTCAGCTTTTGGACACTTCAGATTCTGGAGGGAAGTCTGGTTTGTAGATGTCAATGTTTGTCATGGTCCAAGGAGGGAAATTTTAGTCTGCAACAAGTTGTTACAGATATAGAATAACATTTTATTTTTTGATGTCTTATATAAGCATTGAGATAACATTCTAGGTTAGATTCAACCATTAATTAAGAATAAAAATCTGCAATAGTGAGCTAAGTTTGGCTAATGTATCCATGAGCTATCAATGTCGAACTTTTAGTGACAATTTTGTTCAGTATTGTATCAATGAACTATCTATGTTCAATGATCAATTTTAAACGTAATGTATCCATGAACCGTTGATGATGAATGGATGAACATTTTGAGGAATTTCATTTATAATATCCACAAAACATCGATGTTGAATCAATAAAAATGAAATTTTTGGTGAATTTCATTATGAGTTATAACTATTAGCACTACCCAAGGTAAATAGTGGCTTGGCGGTTTTCCCTAACACCCAATTTTTTACCAAAATTAAAAGCCTACAAGCCCCCCTCCCAAATGTATTAATGAGCCGTGATGCTGAATGAATGAAATTTTTGTGAATTTTTATTCTAGAGTATAAATGAAATATTGATGCTTATTTGATCAAGATTAAATTTTTTATGAAGTTAATCCCGAGTGATAGATATTAGCACTAACTGAGGCAAATAGAGGCTTGGGGGTTTGTCACAATACCCATTTTTCTACCAAGATTACAAGTGCCCCTCCAAATGTTACAATTGGAATTACTCTAGATGGGGTTGGCATTGTGCATGGAACTCATGAGTTCATTATTGTTGCATTTGTTTTATTAGAAAGCAGTTCAAAATATTGGTTATGTTACAAAATCAACACTTAAACAATTTGCTACAAAATCACGTTTTGGTTCCTCTGTCTCTGGAGTTCTCCTTAGAGGATTGGATCATGTACATATTGTGTGTAATTAGGCACATGCAGCCATAATTACTGAATAGGTTATGCATTCAACATTTGAAGGAGGAAAATTGCAAGTGCCCTCCCAAATGTTACATTTGGCACAGGGAAAAATGGTACACACTCAACTGAATGTAGAGAGGTTAGATTCCTTGGCACTATACATGGAACTCATGGATTCAATATTTTGTAATTTATTTTATTATAAATTGGTTGAAAATAGTGGATACGTTGCAAAAGCAACACAAAACAGTCTTCTGCAAAGCAGTAATTTGGTTCTTGTCTTGGGAATTCTCCTCAGAGGAATGGAGCATGGTACATGTTGTGTGTATTAGTAATTGGGCATATCTACACATAGTTGGATAATGGGCTATGTATTCAAAAATTGAAGGAAAGGTTTCTCAAACATCTGAAATGAATGAAATTTCAAAGGAGGATTTAGGAATACTACAACAAGCTCCAAATTTTCTGGCTAATATATCATATAAAACAAGAAAAACTTCCACATAATGCGAGGAAGAAAAAATTTAAGAAATTTTATGGATTAGATGGTAGAGGAAATTTGTTAGTGAAATATATTCTAGATAGAGAATGTATACAAGAAATATTCCCAATGTACCTCACTTTTGCATGATAAGGTACTTGCAAGTTTGGCATGTTTTCAAAATAGTTAAAGGTATGGGAAATATCACATATGTAAGCCATGTAGAAAAAAATGAGAAAGTATGAGCCAAAACTTTTATTTTTGAAAAGATGCAAGGAAATATGGTAACATATGCGTAAAAAATACAATGAATTTATGAGGCAACACAAATAATTGTCATAAAAAAAAGCATCAGAATAGAAACACTACCAAGTGTTAAAATAGTGACACTACCTTAAACACGTCATAATAGCGACACTACTCAAAAATCATCGCTCTTGCAACACCACCTTAAAATCGTTGCTCTTGTGACACTACCTTAAAAATGTCAGAATAGAAACACTACTAAAAAATTTTTGCTCTTGCGACACTAAAAATCGTCGCTCTTGCGACACTACCTTAAAAACATTGGAATAGTGACACTACTAAAAAATCGTCGCTCTTGCGTCACTACCCAAAAAATTTCAGAATAGCGACACTACCAAAAAAGCATCAGAATAGCGAGTGCAATTGTAAGATTTACTAAATGAAGACACATGTCATGTATAGTGTCACTCTACCGACAGTTATTAGAAATGTCGCAATTGCGACGGGACAGGAAATGACGTTTTTACCAGCCTCAAAGTGTCACTCTTGGGATGCCTATGTATCGCAAGAGTGACATTTTCGCCATCGGAAATTGGGCCAAATGTGCTAGCGTATCAACTCTAGAAAGATGTGGCATGAAGCTAGGGAGCCTTATGATTTCCTAAAACACTACAACCAAGCATTTTTTTACCCATATGTGTTAGATAGGTATTAGTGGTCAATATTAAGACATGACCCTAGATCAAAACATATTTTTGAGAACAACAATATTATCATGCCAAGCAAGGAGTATAATAAATGTGATGAAAATGGAGAGTGATATGTACTTGTTATTTCATCATTTATACTATTGTTGTATGCTTTTGTTGTCATTATTTTGCTAATTGTATTATTTTTTTATTCATCTTGCTAACATTTTATAATATAATTGGTAATATTCATAAACAGTTTTACACATTTTTTTGTAGTGGAAGTATTTTTACAATACTTAAAACTAAGAATTTCCAATTGTGTATATTATCCATGATAATAAGGATTCAAGGTCACAACCCTTCTCAAATAAGAACATATCAAGCAGGTCGAATTTGTGATCATGATTAAGAGGCATTTGTTTCACTTTCAAATAGACTCAGTGTTGCATTTTTATTTCCTATTTAGATTATGTGAAATAAATATCTATTTTATATGTATTTATAACAAAATTATTTAAAATATACAGGTCTTTATCATTGTGAAAATGATGTAATATTAACTAGGAGAAATGTGAAAAACATGAATTTTAGTGACTATCTCATTATAAGTATGTGGAAAAAATAATATTTTCTAAGTTGTTCATTAAGAAATAATCAAATGTATTGTTTGCCAAAAGTTTAAATCTAATTTATTCATTTTTGTATTATTTAACTCATATATATTATTAACAAGAATTAAATTTAAACCAGTAGTATAGTAGCAAATAAATAATTTAGCTTTTATTATGAGGAAGAAATGTAATGAGTAAAAAAATATAATTTACTTTTTACTACAAGGAATAAATGTAAATTTTTCACATGACAATAAATAATATTATTGATATTACATTATGTGTAATTCATTCTATGTTCAAATTACATGTGATATTAAAAATATATATATATTTATAACAAAAAAATATTTTATGGACAACCATAAATAAAATATTTCAATGTCCATATTAAATAAAATAATTTTATAGATACTTTATATAGAGAAAATTAAAGTAATTTATATTGAAAATTTTCTTATATTTTCACTTTAGTGAGAAATATTGAGAGAATTATTATTCCATTAATAGTTTGGATATTTGTAAAGTTTTCAATGTTTAGTATGGATTTGATAAGTAATATTTTATAAATTATTAATAATAAAAAATAATTAAATGTATACATACAAGAAAATATTACGAGGGGCATATTTTAACATTTTAATGTGGAGAACGTGAATTATAAATAAAATATTTCAATGTCAACTAAATAGATATTATACCAACCTAAATCCATATCAAACTATTATATATGCCTAATTTACAATCATAGTTTCAACCATACTAAACATTGTAATTTATAAAAATATCTTTGCATTCTTTCAAAAGTAAGTTGTGTTTCATGCAATTTCATATATAAAAGTTTGATATAAGTTCACTAATACATAATCTATAATAAATATTATTTCATAAAAATAAACATCACGATGATAACCATTTAAGAATCATAAACATCATCTAAGATACACATTCAAATTCACTACCATCATCTAATTATATACACCTCTAACATATATATACGTCATTAGCTAGCACAAAAATATAATAATCTAATAGACATCATCATCATGATCACATCTAAAAAAGCACAAACATCCTAATCTAACATCATCACCACACATATCCTCAAATTATCTCATCATGTCAAATAAATGTTATCACATACACATCTATCTGCAAGCACATTAAATTAACACATCTAACATTGAGTAACAATTTACACATCAACACCAACATATAAATTAAGTACATAAAAATGAATAAAAAAATGCAATATATATAAGTCAAATAAGTGTAATCAAATATTTGATAAAACAAGCGTAGTGCAAATCCGGTCTGTAGTAGAATATGATGGATGGTCAACTACTATATGATCAACGTCTGTCGAACTCAGCTGAGGTGGAGAAGGAGGTGGCTGATATGCATGAGTAGAAGATGATTGTTGGTCAACTACGTCTGCGCCCTAAATGCGGTCTGCAAACTCTGAGGTGGAGGAGGTAGCTTGTTTTATATGTCAAGAAAAACATGAGGCACATCCTCTAGCTCTTGCATCTCATCATCATATGACTGATAAGGAGGTGTACTACTAGAATGATAACTGACACCCTGACGACCATAATATGATGGGATGGTACTACTAGAAGCATCATGATCACCGTCCTCGTCACCATCATAATGATCATCATCATCACCACCCTCATCTGATGTATTTATCACTACATGATGCTTCCCTACATCCCTCATCGTTGTAAGTGACCTACTAGTTCCAATAATATGTCCCATAAGAAACATCATCTCACGTAGAAAATCCTTGTAAAACCCCACAGAACTAGGATCCACGATGCCTTGCAGGGCAGACTCCCACATTAATCAAAGCTAAGGACAATCTATCGCATTAGTCTATTCGAACTCGCAAACGAGGCCTACGAACTTGGATGCCCATGCCCCCTTAAGGATGTGCCTCACCCATCTCTTCATCTCCTCCGACATCCGGTGGGGGAGGAGGCATGTACTCATTGAATGTGTCGATATCTACAAAATATATAGTACAGATAAATAATTAGATAATTTCATTAAATAATTTACTAAAGAAAGCTAAATAACATGTTAGAATAAATTTTATTCTAATTCATTAAAACAATGAAATGAAAGTATATGTTTAATTTAAAGAAAACGCGAAATTATGCAAAAATAATGATTCCATTTTTGGCTATTTATATAGCCTTGAATTTTTTTTTTGGAGGGGCTTCATTGAATTTTTTTTCCATTGTAAATTTGATTGAAAGCTTGGTCGAACTTCTGTAAAAATGTCAGTCGAACGTTTGTGTCGTTAGAATTAACGGGCCGATGGGGCGAAAAAAAAAATCAGTCGAACTAACACGTATGAAACTACATAGTAACTCACCTCTGAACACATTTATTCAACTTTGGAATGACTAAAATCCATCAAAATTTATGATTTAACTGGCAGAACCAAGACAAGCATTTGTGGAATTCAATCAACTTTCAGAAAATATAACTTTTATGGAATTCCATAAACATTTAACAATTTTAATTAATTTTGTAATCAAATGGGTTCAAACAATTTTTGAAGGTCATTATGATTCAGTGAAATCAAAATTTGTATCTTCCAAAATACAAAGTAAAAAATTTGAAAAAATTATGGTGCATTACATTGGTCCATCGTCTGTAATGGGTAGTTTTTAGATTTTTAGTTTATAACTAATATGTTGAGAAATTTTGTGCGAGCCGAAACATATTCAAAATATGTAGTTTTTTCATATTGGATCAGTTCAAAAAAGTCTAGTAATTATGATATACATCATTTGGTTTCGTAAATATAAAGAAACCGAAGTAGACTCTGTCTAGATTGTTGTAACACATTATTTTTCTCAAAAACAGAGTTTTCAAAGAATACACCAATGCATTTGAACATGAATTTTTATGAATCCTTTTATTCTTAAATAACACACTCAAATAAATTTTAAGTTGACATATCAAATGTGAATTAAAAAATTCCAAAAAATAAGTAATAGAAAACTAATAAAATTTCTGAAAAGTTTTATTTTTATTGTAAAATAAAATTCTCAATAGAAATTTTTTTTTGGCTTACAGAAAGTTGAAGAACAGAAAAAAAGATATTTTTTTCTCAAAAAAGGGAAAAAAGTGTAACACAACTTCACATTTTCACATATTATCTCTATCATTTGGAGGCTCAACTATTGTGAATAATATGTTGGGACACCCTCTCCAATAAATCCCCGCTTATGGAAATGCCAACGTGACAAACACAGAGTCATCCTCACTGGCCAGTAGCACCAATGCCTCACAAGCAATCTTGGTTGGAAACTCCAACAGGCCTCCCTTGGGCATCATATGGCCCCATATACGCATCCAGGCCTTAGTGATTTTCCTAGGAGGGTGATAGAAAAATTTATGCCTCGTCTATGGAAACCTCTCATAAAATAAATAAATAAAAATGGAAGTGAAAGGGAAGGTCTACCCCCCATGTCTAAATGCACAACATATATCTAAATCCATGCAAAAATGCCTCAAAAAGTGGCAAAAAATCTGATGCAACGTGGCACATGAATCAAAGAATCCACATAATAAAAAAGAGATAAACTAATGCCCAGCCCATCACTACTAGAGTGTGTAATGGTGGTTACTAATAAAAAAAGGCACCTAACCTCCTCTGCAACAAAAGAAGAAATATGTAGCTATCCACCACAGACTTAAAAAGTTGATATATGGACCGCATTAGGCCCAATATATCTCAGAGTGTACGCAAGCTGAGTCTCGGCTGCAACCCCATGGGAGACATGAGGGAACTGGGGAAAATCATCCTCTCTCCTGGAGAGGCCAGTGATAAAGTATATTTCCTCCTCAGTAGGCCTATATCACGTCGTGTGAAAGACACAAAAATATTTCTCCCTGACACTCCATTGGCATATCAGATTCACCAAAAAGACAGAGTGCACCATAAGAGATGAAGCCTCCTCATATTACTTGAGGAGGCCTACATTCCTCAAGAGCACTCGAGTATTTGTAGTAATAGGGCGAGGATATAAATCCCTCTCCCTCTCTCTAGATTCCAATGTTCCACTACAAGGAAAAGTCCCTCTAGCAGATGTTTTTGAGGAGCCCATTATAAAAATAGCCCAGATATCCATTTTTAGCAGAGGTATCTAGAGGAGGTTGGCAGGTGGAGGTTTTTGCGAATGTTTTTTTGTGGTTCGTTTCTCATCATAAATTTCACTGGTGCATTATACGTAAAGCACACCAGTGTGCACTAAACATTGGCACACTAAGACACTGTGCCCTCTGTACAAACCTGCCTGGTGCATATAAGTACTCTAGCACACTGGTGATCTACGTATAAACAGGCCCGATGCATCTAAGTACTCTAGTGCACCGATGCTCTATGTATAAACAGGCCTGAAGTGTCTTCGTAATACAACACACTGTAACGACATGTGGTGCACCATTGAAAATACCGCTTGGTGCATCTCAAAAAGCCCGACACAAAAAATGGTTAAATAAAAAAAATTACAAGCCGTAAAAATGTCACTTTTACTTCTTTAGTGCTCCAGACCTCTCAAGCGCCAGTGTGAGTTTTTCTTGTCTAAGGTGCCCTACCATCGGCGCTCCCATTGCACGCATTTCTGCCATCCATTGCCCACTATGTGGAGTTTGAATTTTTGAAAACGTTGGGAAAATTTGGTTTCTTCAATTCCTCAGCAAATATGTCTCATCGACACGCAAATGTACATGTAATATACTTGTTTCTCAATAAATAAACCTTTTACCAGATTAAATTTTGAAATTAACTTAAAATTAACCGTTTTTTTAATTTTTATTTTATTTTAATTTTCTTTTCCTCTGCGCAGTGTGTTTGAGTAGTTCGGCTCGCACCGTTCACGGTGCTGCCTGTAAATTTACAAACTGCACCACGAACGGTGTTAATGGAAACCACACCGGGTTCTGGAGTGGTACCGAAAAAATTTGCACTGTAACAAATTCAAAAAATAACAAGGTGGTGTAGTCATTTAAACGACCATGCCATTGACTATGTAATAGTGTCGAGAGGGCGGTGCATTGACCAAACTAAGCGTCCCGGAGCAGATAGTTAGGTTAGCGCAACGGCCACCTGACAATATTACATAGTCAACGATGCAATCATTTACAAGACCACACTGTTGACCATGTACTGTTGTTGGGGGGTGCGTTGACCAAACTATCTACCCCAGGGAAGATAGTTAGGTCAGTGCACCGCCCACTGAGCACAATACATGGTCAACGATGCGGTCATTTACAGGGCCACATCGTTGACCATGTACTATTGTTAGATGATGCGTTGAACAAACTATCAGCCCTAGGGTGGATCGTTTCGTCAATGCACTACAGAAAAATATTCCCTTCATTGGCGGTATGCGAAAAATTTCCATGCGCAACAAGCGTGGTGGACAATAAAAAAGTACGCATTGGTACTGGTGCGTGACTATTTTTTTGGGAGGACCGACTGTTTTTTTTTTGCAAAAAAATTATATGGATATATTTATAAAAAAATTTCTCATTTAATAAAAAAAATGTATTTAATATGTGAATCATTCAGTGACATCAACAGAGAGAAAAAAGGGAAAAACAAGAACATATGGAGGACCATTATAACGTGATTCAGCTATGGGAGGCACAAGAGAGTGAGAGACTTTTGTACCCTAACCCTATTACAACAACCACCCAGTTGAACCTAAGGGAGGTATGCCTCCTCAACAAGGAGGTTACATCCCTGAAGGGCCATAGTGGGTTATTGGGACATCTAATCTTCAGGTGGGATGCCCACCGACATGCTTTCCAGGTCAGTCTTAGCCAGTGTTTCGAGTCCATTGAGGAGGACATATATTTCATTACTGGCCTATCTAAGAGAGGGTGGGATTTCCCCAGTTCCCGGATGTACTCATTAACTATGCAGCAGGGAGTTAGTTGGCATACTCCCAGAGATACATTAGGGACAATATAGTTTCTCCTGCAGATTTTCAAGTGTTCAGTGGTCTGTTACCTATTGCTTCATTTGGTGCAAAGGAGGTGAGGTGCCTTTCACGAATGTTGACGACCATTTCACACTATACCAGTGACAAGAAATGCATTAGTTGCACGCTTTTATTTTATGTTGATTCTTTATTTGAGTTGTGATCAGAACTGGATCATGGACCAGAATGATAGCTAAAAAATCAAAGTGCTAGGAAGAGTGCCAAACCTAAACGATCGGAAAGGTCTCGTCGTTGTGATTCTGGCACTGTGAACGGTTATCAAAACCAAGGTCGTATGAAAATGTTATTGAGGTTTGAAATCGTCCAGTAATCTCCAAAATTTAGTTGTCCAAGTTTGACTTTCAAACTTTGGAAAAATTTAAAAATGAATATTCCCAGGAATATTCCAAGAATATTCCCCAAAATATTCTCTAAAATATTCTAGTCGGGTGTATCATATGCTAACAAGTGTCAGGCCTTCATTTGAGGATGGTTTTATTTCATTTGGAGTGGCTAATCAGAGGCTACCACGTGGTGCCAAGCTGAGGAGAAGTGGACGCATGTTAAAATTTTTGCAACTAACAAGGTTCGAAACCTGGACCTCCATTGCAAAGGCCACATGCAATACCATTGTGCCACACACATGAGTCTTAATTATAGTGGTGGAGAATTTGTATTTCACATTTAAAATATGGAATGGAAGAAAACTAAAGGGGCTAGCCCGACTCCATATGACCCTTATGTGTGACTAGGAGGAAGGCTAGCCACAGCGGATATGGAAAGAGGTAGCGCCTAACTATTAGTCGTTAACGACTTAAATGTGACCACTATTCAATATTAAATGTGGAGGTTAAGAGGGCGGTTTATGCGGCGGTCTATGTGGGTGGTCACATGACCCACACAAAATTTATTATAACTACTAGTGGTTCTGCCGAATTTGGTGCAGAGTCCACAAATTCCGACTATTTTATATTTTTGTCGAGTTTAACTGGAGTTCCTCTAGTTTTGGAGGAGGATTTTGGGGGACACTGGGAAAAAAATTGTTTTTGCCATAACTTTCTCAATTTTTGACCAAACAAGATGAAATTTTAGTCAATTTTGGGTTGCTTCAGCATTCATAAGATTTTGGAATAGGTTTTAGGTCAAACAGAGGTCATATTCAGCATTTGTTTCTTCAAGGAAGATGAAGGGGCCATTAGGACCACCATGAGACAAAATCAGTTTGAGGCCTAGCCAAGGGAGCTAGAGTCCTTTTCCAGAGTTCCAATAGTCTAAATTGGATAATTCAGATGTTCTAAATCTGATGAGATGTTTTTTAGAGCCTGTAGAGAATTTTTTAAGGCCGAAAAGCTTCAGTAAAGTTCCAGGGGCCATTAGTGCTAGCTTTTGCCAGCAGTAGTGCAGGGCTTATCCAGAGCTGCTTGAGACCATATGCAATGAACTATTGGTGATTATTGACCATAAACATCATTCATAATCTAATGAAAGAGGTTTCAGCAAGTGCTAAAGACTTCTAGAGGTTCAAAACTTGGCAGAGAAGTTTTCATTGCCCCTAGTGCCAAGGGGTGCCAATAGGTGATTGAGGCGAAACTGGAGCAGCTGAAGGCAATTTTTGATGAATGAAAATTCTATATTGACTATTTCAGAAATTTTGGAACCAATGGAAGTGGTTTCAGAACATTTTGAGAACTTTTAGAGCTCGAGAAGCTGATGTGAAATTTTTGGCAACCTTGGGAAAACCGTGGAGCATAGCCTATTTTGGGGATGCAGTGCTCGATTTGAGAAATTTATCAGTCGATATTTGGTTTCTGATGTGTGTTGGATACAGAAGGAGTGGTTTTAGTGACAGTAATATAATTTTAAGGGATTTTGTGCCATTTAGAGGCTCAGAGTAGATTAGTGCACCGATAGAAGGAATCGTTTCAACAAGAGCCTAAAGATGCTTGCAGAATTTGGACAACCATTAGAGGGATATTGATGGTTTTTTCAGTCCTTTGGATCATTTTTGTATTCATTGGAGTTAAGTATTTACTTGTAAAAAAACTTACCATAATCCCAAAGAGCCGATTCAAGATGACCAAAATCAAAGGAGACGTAGCCCACGAGATTTCGAGTGAACTCATAGATTAAGTTTGTTGTTGTGTTTAAATGTTTATTTTCTGCATTATGTTGTTGTTATAAATGTTAAATTTCAGAAATAACAAATGAAATTAAACACATAAACAATAAAAATTCATACACCACTTTCAAGTAAATAATTCCGCAAAATTGTCAAGTACAAGCTAGATCATTTAATTTAAACTGAGTGGTAGGTTCTTGAAATACATACAAGTTATCTAGACCATTTTCAGATCAGGTTGGTATTAGAGCCAGGTTGCTTGCTTGACAGAGCACTTGGTTTCTTGATTTCATAGCTTGAAAGGTGTTTAAATAGTGTAAAAGATTGATTGTTTTACTGTTTGCAAACTGATTGTTGTTTGAGTTTGCTTGAGATTTGGGGATATCTACTGATTAGCTAAGTCCTGGAGAGGACAAAAAGGAAGAAAAGGCATGAAGGCATCTTCCTTACCCTAAGGGACCTCAAGCTCACTTTTGGAACAAACCCTCTTGACGATTGTTTGTTAAGAGGCTCTTGGATTTTGTTTGTTGTTTAGCTGCTTGAATAAGAGTTTGTCTCTACAAAAATTTGGTTAAAAAATCTTTGTCATTTTTTTTTAAAATATTTCAGAACTTTGTTGAATTTAATTTGTTCATTGACATCATAATGACAAATTCTACAAGTGAGGTTTCCTCCTTCGCAATATTCTTCGATGATGATATGAACAATGACTTTATTATATTGAAGGACATGGTGCAGATTTTGTTTGAGGATAAAAGAGAAAGCACTGAACTTCATGAACAGTTGTTTGCCATGAAGGAAGAGAAGGAAGAAATTATTCAAATATTGCATGATATGGAGATGTAGCTCCATCAAGCTCAAGAGGCTTTGACCAAGAAAATGTGTGAGGAAGAGGTAATCCATTATAATTTGTCTTCATTTTTCTCTTTAGAAATATGTGTTGGTTCTTTTGAAAAATATACAAGAGGTATAGGGTCCATTAATGATTAAAACGGGCTATGAAGGAAAAGGGTTAGGAAAGCATGCACAAGCCATGGTTAAACCTATTTTGGTTGAGGAACGACCCAAGAATCTTGGTCTTGGTTATGTGCAATTTAATGGCAAAGACTCCAAAGCCATGAAGGCATGTGAGGCTATTTCAAAGAGAACCTTTATTCCAAGTTCTAAGATGCAAATATGTCAAATTTGTTTCAAAGATGATTTCCATTTCTTTAAGCCTTTGTTGAAGCAAGAATATGGGAGACATGTAACTTATGGCGAGCATGAAAGTTCATACAATTTTCAAGACAAGAATGATGATGTTAGTCTGCAAATGAAAGTTGTAGCCTCTACTAGTTCATCTTCTCAAGAAAGCAAAAAGGATGAACATTCAAAGTAGTACACAAGGTATAAATCTTGTCATGATCAATTTGATTGTGTTTCTGCAAAGCATGATAATTTTGCATGCTTAAATGGAAGAAATATTTGCTGTACATATTGTGGTCGATTTAACCATGATGTTTCGAGATGATGGATGAAGAAGAAAGCATACAGGAAGCAAATGAAGCAAGGACAACTTTCAAGTAAGGTGCATAAGACTTTCACATATTTTCAAAAGAGGGGAAATGTTGTATCTCATTGTTGGACATTGCCTCCAACTAGTTGTCCCAAGCACATGCATCAAGAGGACAAAAATATTGGCGAAATTGGAAACAAGGATTCCATTATTGATGTGAAAATAGAAGTTTCACATGAGGAAGAGTTGCAGCAGCAAAATTCGCCATGGAAGTGGCTTGGTAAGAAGTGGATGGACTTCTTAGCATAGTAAGACGTACTCATTTTGTGCATATGAAAATTTTGGTTGTATGCATGTATTTTATGTTGTAATATCTCGTTTATTTGAGCCACCTTGGATCATTGATCAAGGTAGCAATGTTCAGTTTAGTTCTGCAAATTTCTCGCCAGAAATTTTCTGAGTGAGTGCAAGAAAGACAACTCTTGACAGGAGGACAAGTGAAATGAGGAAGGGAAGTGTGAATTTATTTCTAGTCGTGGTTCAAAGTCACTAGCCATGCAAGGCAAGTTTTTAGAGGCTGAAGAGAAGAGGGTGTTGTACTCTCATTTACTGTACAAATCAGTATATCAATCTTTTGGGGTCCAAAAGTTTCCAAGTGGGGAGGTGTGATCAGAATTGGATCATGGACCAGAATGATAGCTCAAAAGTAAAGTGCTCAAAAGAGTGCCAAACGTGAACGATCGGAAATTTCTCGTCGCTGCGATTCTGGTGCCACGAACAGTTCTCAAAACCGAGGTCATATGCAAAAGTTATTGAGGTTTGAAATCGTCTAGTAATCTTCAAAATTTAGTTGACCAAGTTTGAAATTCAAAATTTGGAAAAATTAAGAAATGAATATTCCAAGGAATATTCCTCAAAATATTCCCCATAATATTCTCCAGAATATTCCAGTCGGTCGTATCATTTGCTGACAAGTGTCAGGCCTTCATTTGAGGATGGTTTGATTTCGTTTGGAGTGGCCAATTGAAAGCAACCATGTGGCAGGCCCGGAGGCTACCACGTGACCCCAGGCCAAGGAGAAGTGGACATATGTTAAAATTTTTGCAACTAACAAGGCTCGAAACACGGACCTACATTGCAAAGGCTGCACACAATACCATTGTGCCACACATATGAGTCTTAATTATAGTGGTGGAGAATTTGTATTTCACGTTTAAAATATGGAATGGCGGAAAACTAAAGGGGCTAGCTTGACTCCATATGACCCTTATACATGACCAGGAGGAAGGCTAGCCGCGGTGGATATGGAAACAGTTAGTGCCTAACTGTTAGCCATTAACAACTTAAATGTGACCATTATTCAATATTAAATGCGGAGGTTAAGAAGGCAGTTTATGTAGCGGCCTATGCGGGTGGTCACATGACCCACACGAAATTTATGAAAACCACCAGTGGTTCCACTGAATTTTGAGTGGATTCCACCAATTTAAACTATTTTCCATTTTTGTCGAGTTTAACTGGAGTTCCTCCAGTTTTGGAGGAGGATTTTGGGGGACATAGGGAAAAAATTTGTTTTTTCCATAAATTTCTCAATTTTCGACCAAACAAGATGAAATTTTAGTCAATTTTGGGTTTCTTCAGCATTATGAAGATTTTGGCACAAGTTTTAGGTCGAATAGAGGTCATATTCAGTAGATTTTTCTTCAAGGAAGATGAAGGGGCTATCAGGGCCACCATGAGACAAAATCAGTTTGAGGCCTAGCCAGGAGAGCTAGAGTCCTTTTCCAGAGTTCCAATAGTCTAAATTGGATAATTAAGATGTTATTAATCTAATGAGATGGTTTTTAGAGCCTTTAGAGAAATTTTGAAGGCCGAAAATCTTCAGTAAAGTTCCAGGGGCCATTAGTGCCAACTTTCGCCAGCAGTAGTGCAGGGCTTAGCCAGAGCTGCTTGAGACCATATGTAGTGAAAAAGTGGTCATTATTGACTGAAAAAATCATTAGGAATATAATGAAAAAGGTTTCAGAAAGTGTTTAAGACTTATAGAGGTCGAAAACTTAGCAGAGAATTTTTCATTGACCCTGGTGCGAGGGGGTGCCGATAGGTGATTGAGGTGAAACCGGAGCAGCCAGAGGCCATTTTTTATGAATGAAAAGTATATATTGACTATTTCAGACATTTTGGAACTAATGGAAGTGGTTTCAGAACATTTTGAGAACTTCTAGAGCTCTATAAGCTTATGTGAATTTTTGGGCAGCCCTGGGAAAACCGTGGAGGATAGCTTATTTTGGGGATGCAGTGCTCGATTTAAGAAATGTATCAGTCAATATTTAGTGTCTGATGTGTGTTGGATATAGAAATATTTTTTTCAGTGACAAAAACAGAATTATGAGGGAGTTTGTGCCATTTAGAAGCTTAGAGTAGCTTAGTGCACCGACAGAAGGAATCGTGTCAACAAGAGCCTAAAGCTGTTTACAGAATTTGGATAGCCATTAGAGGGATATTGATGGTATTGTCATTCCTTTGGATCATTGTTTTATTCATTGGAGTTAAGTATTTACTTGTAAAAAAACTTACCATAATCCCAAAGAGCCGAGTCAAGATGACCAAAATCAAAGGAGATGTAGCCCACGAGATTCCAGGTGAACTCCTAGATTAAGTTTGCTGTTGTGTTTAAATGTTTATTTGCTGCATTATTTTTTTGTTATACATGTTAAATTTCAGCAAGAAAAAATGAACTTAAGACACATAAACAGTAAAAATTTATACACCACTTTCAAGTAAATAATTCCGCAAAATTGTCAAGTACAAGTTAGATAATTTAATTTAAACTGAGTGGTAGGTTCTTGAAATACATACAAGTTATCCAGACCATTTTCAGATCAATTTTCCACGACTTGTGTTTTGCAGCAATTTTGTACAACATTAGACAGATGTCATTCTCAGGCACGTGGGAGGTTGACCTTCCCTTTTGCTTCAGATTTATTTTGTTTATTTTTTGAGAGGTTTGCAGAGATGAGGCCTAATTTTGTTAGATAGCCTCGTAGGCCAATGTTTCATGTACGAATGTAGATGTGGAGCCAGATGATGGCTAAGAGGGGCCAATCTTACTTTCCTACCAGGATATCTATTGATGCACTAGAGTTGCTATCCAGTGCATATCATCGATCGTTTGTTCTGGTGTCATGTCCATACGCCGATTTGGATTGGCGAGGGTGTACCAACATCCTCTTCACACAGGATGAGCCACCGGATGTGAGAGGTAATATTAGTTTTTTCTTTAAATTAATATAGTTTCGTTTTATTGTCTTATTTAATTCATTAGAATTATCAAATTGATTCTAACATGTTATTTAGCTTGTTTTATTAAATTTTTTGATGAAATTGTCTAATTATTGTTGTGTACTATATATTTTGTAGATATTGGGACGTTCGTTGAGGACATGATTCCACCCCCATTGAATGATCCAGGTGTATACGTTGACAAGGAAACGGCAGAGGCGGAGGATCAGGGTGAAAAACTTGATCCTCAGGTGTAGATACTCGCGGGGCTGTGGTGTAGGTCGGACACCCAATTTAGGATGAAGTTGGGCAACCAACTATGTCGACTCCTAGTTGGTGAGGGAGTCTGCCTAGCTACTATCACAGAGATCCAGGTTGATCGTAGAATCACACAGATTTGGAGAGGCATGCCCCGTGATATGATGACCCTCATGCATCATATCATTGGAGCTTCCAGAGCACTGGCGCGGGCTAGGAGGGATATGAATCATGGAGATGCATGAAAGAGCATCTAATCTGATGATCATGATCATGAGGGGAGTGATCATCATTATAGTACTCCAACTCCTCCTCCTTCACCTCGCGCCAAATATCATGAGTAGCCAACGTCCAGTCTTGATCAACATGAATCTTCTAAGCAGTTTGCACCATCTCAGTAGATACCTAGTCCTGATCAGGCACGTCCATCGAATGAGAAGGCACCTGATCCTGAGCAAGCAGGTCCATCTGAGCAGGTCCCACCATCCACTGAGCAGTCTGCACCATCGACTGAGTAAGCCTCGACTAGTACTAGTATTGAAGTAGTACCACAAGATATTTGACATTTATATGTAGTTATATTACATTTGTATATTTTTGACACTATATATATATATATATGGTCCATGTATTTTATGTTCATGTTGATGTACTTAATTTACATGCTGGTGTTCATCATGATGTGCATATTGTTAGGTCATGTTAGATATGTTCATTTAACATGCTTGCAGATAGATGTGTATGTGATAGTAGTTATTTGACATGAGATGTATATTTGATGTTTGTGTTGTGATGATTTTATACAATGCTTGTGTTTTGTTAGATGATGATGATCATGATGATTAGATGATGTTAGTGAATTTGAATGTGTATTTTAGAATATGATGTGTGCAATGGTTATCATAATAGTGATATTTATTTTTAATATTAAATCATGATATTTATTAAATATTATGTCATGATTATAATTGAAATTTGAATTTTAATTATATGTAAAATTGTAATTGTAATTGTAATTCTATGTAAAATATTTGTAAAATTGTAATTGTAATTATACATAATTGTATTGTGAAATTGTAAAATTGTAATTGTAATTATAATTGTAATTGTATGTATTGTCATGATTTGATTTTATTAAAATTGTAAAATTTGTGAACTTGTAAATTTGTAAAATTCTAAAAATGTAATTTCAATTGTATGCATCGTGATTGTAATTATAATTTTAATTGTAATTGTATGTAAAATTGTAAAATTGTAATTGTAACTATAATTTTTATTGTAATTGTATGTGGAATTGTAAAATTGTAATTGTATGTGAAATTGTAAAATTGTAATTGTAATTGTATGTAAAATATTTGTAAAATTGTAATTATAATTGTAATTGTAATTGTATTGTGAAATGATTGTAATTGTAATTGTATGTAAAATTATAAAATTATAGTTGTAATTGTAATTGTATTGTGAAATTGTGAAATTGTAATTGTATTGTGAAATTGTAAAATTGTAATTGTAATTGTATGTATTGTCATCATTCAATTTTATTGAAATTTGTAAATTTGTAAATTAATTGTCAATTTTCAACCTTAACTACCATAAGTAAAATGTATAGTGTAAATATTGTAAAATTACCATAATTGTAAATTTGTAATTTTTTTATGAATATAAATAATTGTAAAATAATAAATCTAGAATAATATGAATTTTTGTAACATAATAAAGTTTACAAAATAATGCAAATAAATTGATGTTTAGGATTATCATTATTTTATTATGATCTTACATACCAAAAATAACAATATACATTTTGAAGATATTATTCACACACATTTAAAGCAATCAAGTAGTTGTATTATTTTTGGAATTGACATAAAAAAAATAACTTGATACAGTGCGCCGTTGTTTTCGAGATCAACATAATTACAAATCATCAAGTGAAATGATTTCAACATTAACACAATGCAAACCAATTAATTAAAAATAAATATTATAATATTTCGAAAAAAAAAAGTCTTAGTTATAAGGTTAAGCCATCTTCTTTATAAAAATCCATCTTAAAAATAATAAATGATGAAATAACACATGTACCATATCACTCTTGATTATCATGATCAACCTCATTATCTTCCAGGTCGCTTGGAATGATAACAATATTGTTCTCCAAAATATTTTTTTATCTAGGGTCATGTCTCAATACGAACCACCAATCCATATCCAACACATATCGGTAAAAAAAACCTGGTTTCGGTGTTTCAGGAAAACATATGGCTCCTTAGCTTCATCCCACATATTTCTAGAGTTGATACATATCAGCCTACTATCGCGATCTTCCTTTAAATTATTCTGATCAAAGGTGTCCCACCACTTGCACCTAAAAATGACACATTGGAAAGAAGAGAAATCCACTTCAATGATCTCTTATATCTTTATGATGTTACCTAACGTCCCTCATACTAGGTTTTGATCATGGTGGCTAGCTCGACTAGATTGATCAAAATCAACTTCCACTCCACATTCTTGTGCCATGTGTCCATCATCTAAATATACTGTGCAAAAATGGTGTCCATATGCCCACATAGATGGGAACAAATTCACCTATAAGAAAGTTAAAAAATCATAGCGTCATGTGTCTTATAATAACCCAACTGTTAAAATATGAAATATAGATGTTACATCTCAAAGGTGCATTATTAAGTTTAAAATGTACATAAATAGATTATTACCAAGTGGGTGCACCCAATCCCTACATTTAGCATATCCTTTTCAACATGCGGGTAACGACCGGTTACATTGTATTTCTCTCTAACTTGGTCAGCAACCCAACTGTTGGGGCATGAAAATGGCATATTTTTTATAAAATGATTGGGATAAGGCACACTTCTACAATTCAACTGTCTGAAATATTTCCTGTCACTATCCCATTTCATCCTCTTTTGTTTGTACAATGCGACCCACAGTTGTGTCACTTCGGAATTGTAAAGAATGAATTTTTTGATTGCTTCAATTTCTGCATTCGCTGATGAAATCAAACTGACATATAGTACATATGAGATCAAAATATACATTATATCGAAGTTCGACATGAATATTTCTTTGTGTAAATTTGAAAAATTATAAGTCGCTTACTCTTTATCAAGCGCATTTTTCCATTTATTTGGAGAAGCTCCCCTTCTCTTTTGTCTTCATACCTTTCATCGTCCCAAATCACTGCACCTAGTTTATTGTCGATCTTCTTCATGTACTCACTGGGATAATAGAAAGACTCATACGATATGTACCCCTTTGCCATAGACCTCTCGATTTTTTCTCTTTTTTGAACAAAACCTTTCAATTTCTTCATTTACCTCTCTAAGAAGAACATCCAACGACAAGAAACAACCCCAAATAATTCAACCTCAACTACTAGGTAGATTAGAAGATGAACTTGCAAGTCCACGAAACTCGTCGGCAATTCCTTCTCAAACATACAAACAATCTCAACTATATTTTGACGCCACCATGGAATGCCAGCCACATGAATCTCCTTTTACTTGATCCAATGTACAAATGCATATAATTTAGATATGGAACATCCTAGGTCTTGGGGGAAGTCATGTTTCACACACCCACACACGAATAAAGGATAATGAAACTGCAAAGTTATAAACACATGCAATAATATACAAAATTAGTTATGTTTTATGATCCCTGCATCAAATTAAATATATTAATATAAAAAATAATAAAATGATGATATTGATGTTATACGTACTCTTAGAAGTTTCAAATGGTCATGCAATTTCAACCCCGACAAATGGTTATCCACGGTGAAGTAGCGCCATAGTGAAGACCCATATGAATATGGCACCCTCACACCCATTATAACTTCCTTTGCCAAAGAAATGTCATCTTTTTTTAAAATCCATGGGACATCACCTTCTTTGAAATACCAATTAGAGGGACCAGCTGCCTCTGGTATTGTACTTTCTAATCATCTTGGCCAATGTTTCTTTTTAGTTTTTGAAGTAAGAAGGTATTTCCTAACAACCAATGTGTACTTTTTTTCGATGAAATGTGCCTCCATAAATAAGTTGAAACATTTTTAAATATATGCATGGGATCTAATAAGTGGGTAATATTAATATGCTCCCAATATGGGAGGTTATAAAAGATATATTTCCTTTTCATCCCAATGGGAAATTTCTCAACATAGGTGTCGAAGAATTCAAGATCATCAAACATAGGCTCCCCATTTGAATCGAACATTTCTATGAACTCCTTCTCCTTCTCTCTCTCATATTCTCTAAGCCATTCAGTTGGTGTCGTTACTAGAGGCCTTTGCGTTCTCTCTCATTTACCATTGAAAGTAGATGTTGCTCTTTTGTAAGGGTGTTCTTCTGGGAGGAATACCTTGGAGCAGTAATACACTAGCTTTCATAGGTTGCTGGACCATATAGCTTTCAGAGAAGGTCCACAACATTTACGTCCATAATACCCTTTTGTTACAATACCTGCGAAATTATTTTATACAATATGCATGGCACGCTAAATAATATCATGAATATCATAACAATTACAACGAATTAAATAATTAATATGAGAAATAATATTGTTACGTAAAATAATCATGTGTCGTGTAAGCATATATGCCATAAAACGTAAAAATCCTCTTTGATGTGATGGCTCTTGATACATCGTATAAATTTATCCCACCCCATAATTCATTCAATTCATCTACCAATGGTTAGAAGTATACATCCATATTCTTCACTTGTCTTCTACCAGGGACTATGAGAGCCAACATAAGATGTTCATTCTTCATGGAAAACCATGGGGGGGATATTTTTATTGATCACTACTATAGGACAAACAGAATAGCTGGTGTTCTAGAAGGAATATGGGTTGATGTCATCCATGGCTATGCTGAGTCGTAGACTTCGTACTTCATCCTTGAACGTTTCGGGCCATGTATCCTATATATGCTTCATGGCTATTTAATCTGTTGGGATTCACATAACTCCCAACTAATTTATGTGTGAGGAATGTCATCCCTGCAACATAGCTAATTCTTTGCAATGAAATAGCCTTTGAATCCTTGGAATTATAGGCATGTGCCTCAATATCTTAAAAGGAGGACCACATGATTTACCCTTATTTTTTGATTTATCATACCTTTCATGCCCACATTTTGGAGATATCTCTTTGTCTGTATATTCTCCTCTATATATAATATAATCATTTGGACATGCATGATATGATATGTACTCAACACCCAACATTTTCAACAATTTCTTTACCTCTTTGTAGCTACCAGGCAAGACATTATCACTCGGAAGAGCCTTATCTTTGAATAACTTGTATTTGGTCATGGACAATATTAAATGTACATTAATGCTGATAATTATTAACGTTCATAAAATTCACCATTTGTAATGTTCATTGTGTGATTATATTTCTCAAAATATAAGGGAATTTATGGTCAATTACCTCAAAATTTCCGAGAAACATGCATTTGACAAGCCAAAATTTTCTTTCAATTTTTACAGTAACATCATTTTCCCCAATTGGGTAGACTTTTACTGACCACCGGGTCCAAAGAGAGGGGTGGTGGAAGAAAATTTAAGTCTTTCGAAAAAGGTATCAGCGATATGAGAATCATCCTCTAGTTGATCATCGTTCTAGAATGCATCTAACAACATTGTCTCCATGGTAGTCGTATCCCTTAAGTAGCCATCCATACCAACCTCTATTTGATTGCCTCCATTTCCAGCTTGTGAAGAACTACTATTGGGGTAGCCATTCCTAATTGGTGAATCTGGACGTAGTGGGAATTGAATAGGAAGTTGATTCAACCATTCTTGGTATCGTTCCTCTCTGAGTTTTTCTCTTAATTCAAAATTCTCTCGATTTGACATTGTCGTGGGGTGCAACGGAAGATGGTAGGTAGGTCACTCATCATCACTAGAATCCTAATAATTTCAAAAAATATATTTGAACATGATTAATACAAAATTGATCATGTCAATTAGTAAGCACGTCAAAAATGCATGATTAATTGGTTTGACGTTGAAATAATTACATTTAAAATTACCAAACAATTATTATTACTATCATTGTCCCAAGATTGTGGCTACAACATGCAATGTTACAATTGGCAGGGTGAAGTAACTATCCATTTTCATCTACCAAATGCACCTTGCGGTATGCTGCTCCTGATAAGAGCTTCCGACTTTTTGGAGCTTTTGAATATTTTGTGCATTTGAACTCGATTCTGAATCTGCATGAACCTACAAATTTGTAAACATTAATTTTATTCAGCTCATTGACATGGATAAAATAAATAAATTCAATTAGATAATGAAAATATAAATAAAATATGAAGTAATTACGTCTGGATATGGATAGGGAGAAATTCGCAATAGACTTTGACAAATACTATGGAACGAGCTGGATTTTGAATAATTTTCCATTTGATATAATTGTGAGATTTTCTCAATGAATTTGAGCAAAAGAAACAATAAATTTATGTGTACAATATATCTAAAACTAATTTTGGTGCCTTCAAAATGGACTTACTATTATCAGTGCTAATGTAATGTTAACCGCACCAGTGTGTTTTAATTACTGTGCACCAGTGTGTTTTTATTAACTGATGTACCTGTGTTATTAGTTAACAAATGTATTGAAAATAGAGAGAAAAAAAAAAGGGAAACTTTTTTTTTTTGAAGTGAAAAAAAAGAGGTAAATTGAAAAATGGGTGGCAAATTATTTTCAGAAATCTAATTTCATAAAAAAGTTCTTTAAATAGTAAAATCTATTCATTATTTCATTATTTTTACAAAAAAAAATCATGAAGGGATTTGCATGAGAGACGTATATAGAGGAAGAGAGCAGGAGAGCACTGTGGAGCAGCGAAATACTTTCGAACAACAACACTATTCAGAGAATCATAATTCAAAACATATAGTGATTCGCACCAAAACCCTGTAGTATACTATAATAATTGTTTTTTTTTTTTTATATAGTTTCTATTTGATTTAATACATGCATAGTAAAATTTTTAAATTTTACCTTGCATTTTCAGAAAAAGAAACAAAAAAATCCATTCTTAAGTCAAGCCCTTACTTCTTATTATTTATGTGACTTCACAATTAGGGCTTTTCATTTTAGATTTCTAGGGTTTGTATTGCTATATATATATAGGTGTATGAAATCTAACCCGCGAGACCACTTGTAGAGTCAGTGTTATGAAACGAACTCCAAAAATTCTTTCTTCACCCTGTGGTAGGTTTTTAAAAATCTTGAGTGTCCTCCTAAAGGAGAAGTGTGCAATTCCAAAATAATCTTTTGTTTTAGTTAGGAATTCTTGCAAATATATAAGTGATCTTTGTACCATAAGGAATCATTTTTCCAACTAAATTTATCAGATGTACTAGGATCTTGCTGCAACTTTTGAATGAGTGTCCACTTCTTCGTCCTTCTTCCATTCATCCCTTGCTTCAGTTGTCCAATCTAGTTGGATAATTGAAATGGCACAAAGAAACGCTTCCACCTCTTCATCCTTTCTTGAGAGTGCATCTGCAACAAAATATAGCTTCCCTTTTTTGTAGATGCTTTCAAAGTCATAACCCAACATTTTTGTGACCCATTTTTGCTGCTCTTCTAAAGATATTCTTTGTTCAAAAAAGTGTTTAAGACTATCATGATTAGTTTTTTCCTTGAGGTGTCTTCCCATTAGGTAAGGTCACCATTTCTTTAGTGCATGAAGTATTGCTAACATTTCATTCTCATAAATAGCTTTTTGTATATACTTTCCTTTGATTGGATGAATTTCAAAATCAATGGGTCTTCCTTCTTGCATTAAAACAACACCAATTTCATTTCCTGAGGCATCACATTCCACAATAAAGGTTTTTGTGAAGTCTGGCATAGCTAAGACTGGTGCCAAGCACATTGCATCTTTAAGATGTTCAAAGGCCTTAGTTGCTTTAGGAGTCCATGAAAATGAATCTTTCTTCAATAATGTTGTTAGAGGTGCCGCTATTCTCCCATAATTCTTGACAAACTTGCGATAATACCCTGTTAACACGAGAAATCCTCGCAACTACTTTATGGTTATGGGGACTTTCAATCCTTAATGGCTTTAATTTTTCTAGGGTCTACCTTAACACCCTCGTGAGATACAATATGACCCAGATATTCCACCTCTTGTACTCCAAAGAAAAATTTGTATGTTTTTTCATATAATTTTTTCTCCTCCAATAGTTTGAGAACCCTATAAAAATGTTGAACATGATCCTTCCAATACCTATTGTAGATTAGTATGTCATCAAAAAATACTAGCACAAATTTTCTAAGGAAGGGTTTGAAAATGGAATTCATCAACCCTTGAAATGTAGAAGGTGCATTGGTAAGGCCAAAAGACATGACCAAAAATTCATAATGACCCTCATGAGTTCGAAATGTTGTTTTAGGAATATCTTCAGTCTTCATTCTAATTTGATGATAACCTGAACAAAGATCCAACTTGGTAAAAGAAATTTCTTCATGTAATTCATCAATCATAGGAATGGGAAATTTATCTTTAATAGTGAGCTTATTGAGCTCCCTATAATCCGGACATATGTTCCATGATCCATCCTTCTTGTGCACCAATACTACTAGAGCAGAGAAATAACTTTGACTAAGTTGAATTATACTAGTCACTAACATTTTTGCAATCATACGTTAAATTT
Source organism: Pinus albicaulis (assembly GCA_034641835.2). NCBI lineage: Eukaryota > Viridiplantae > Streptophyta > Pinopsida > Pinales > Pinaceae > Pinus > Pinus albicaulis. The sequence continues at coordinate 999,110,425 of CM076583.1, forward strand.
CACTCTTTTGGACATAAGGATATCTATAAGGCCTGATGTTTGGAGGAACACTTCCTGGAATCAAATGAATAGCATGATCATCATTATGAATAGGTGGGAGTCCTTAGGGAGTTTCAAACACCTTGGAATGATTGTCCAATACTTGTTGGAGATCTGGAGAAATAAATGATTTTGATGTTGGAACTTCTAGTGACCATAATTTTTAAATTACACCTTGTTGTTCTTTATTCAAAAGCTTTGTCATGACATTAGAGCTTATTATCTTTATTGGCTTCCCTATGACACCCCATAATTTGATTTACTTTCCTTTCAAAAAAAAAATCAAGAAAAGTTCTTGAAAACTAAAAGCTACCATCCCAAAAGATTGTAACCATTGTACTCCTAGAACAGCATCAACACCTCCCATTGGAATGGAAAGCATTGGACTATTCAATACATATTCCCCCATGGTTAGCTTGATATGATGGCATTTTCCAGAGGAATTTATAGTTCCTCCATTTGCAACCATCACTTGACATTCTGGTGCTGGGTATATGAAACAATTTAGTTCCTTGACTACCTTACAATGAATAAAATTATGGGTACTACATGAATCAATCAACACTATTACCTTTTTCTTCTTGATATGTCCTTCTATCTAGAGATTTTGAGGAGTGGTAATTCCTTCCAATGCATTACACGATATGGTAGGACTCATTTCTTCTTCTTCTAGGGTTCGTTCATGGTGTATATCCTCTTCTTTTGAAGTTTCTTGTTCATTTTGTTCCTCCTCTTCACAATCTATGTAAAATAATTTCTTCTCAGCATAGTTATGACCTTTAGTGTATTTTCTATCACAACTGTAGCAAAGCCATTTTTCTCTTTTTTCTTCCAATTGTTGTGGTGTCAACCTTGTAGGTTGTGGAAGTCTAAGAGTAGCAACACTTCCATCTTTATAGATGTGAGTGGTAGGCTTCCTTGTCACCATAATTTTACATTCAATTTTTCTTGCCAACCTGAATGCCTTCTCCAATGAATCAGGTTCCCAAACACGAACTTCATGTTGGATGTTATCCTTTAAAGTCCCTATGAAGACATCAATATTGTGTTCCTTTGGAATATCAGTTACCCTTATATTCAATTTTTGGAAGTCCTCAATGTGCTCCACCATTGAACGCTTTTGTTTGAGATTTATCAATTGGCTAAAGAAGGTGTTGCTATTTGTATCCTCATAATGTGCTATCATTTCCCCCATAAAAATTGATCAAGTGACAATTTGTTTACGGTAGAAAAGCCATCGATACCATGCAAATGTATTTTGTTCTAAATGTAAAGCTGCAATGCGTACCTTTTGTGTGTTTTGCACATTATTGAGATCAAAATATTTCTCCATCTATAGTATCCATGTTACAGGATCATTGCCATCAAAATTCCTCATATCCATCTTTGGAATATGGTGGTTCTTCAATCCAACATTAGAATTTATGAAATCACATTTAAAATTTATTTTTTTATCATCATGAGTTTCCTCTACTATATTTACGCCATTAGGAATCATTTCTTGTATTAACCTTGTCATCAAACCTTCCATGTCTGCTTTTAGATCATTCTTCACATCTTCCATGTTGTCTTTCATTTTTTCAGCGATCTTATCTTCCATGTCATCGATCTTAGCTTCCATGCTAGCTTCCATCCCATCCATCTTAGCTTCCATGCCATTCTTCAACTCATACATATTAGCCACCATGCCTTTCTTCAAACCATCCATCTTATCTTCCACGCCTTTCTTCAAAACTTCCATTTCATTTTTTGGTGCTCTTTATGCAGAGAAAAATTTGGTGCACTTGCTCTTGTAATTTTGATATGTCATGTAGCGCTTCTTCCTCTTCATGAGTCATATTAGAGCCTTCTGAAGGCTTAATGGGTGTTGAATTATTTTTAGATGGAATTTTGGAACCTAATACTGATATCTAAGCTTCAATATTCCCTTTGAATCACTTGAAACTGAATTTTCACACAAGACTTATGCAATTCGGAAAAAAAAATACACACCTTTGTCTTTCTTTTGAGGAGCTCAATATTGAAACTAAATTAACTCTGTGATTTTGGATCTTCAATATTTGAAATTTGGCCCTGAAGTAGTGCTTTGAGTCTTCTTTTGAATGCCACAAGTCTGACCTGATTTGTATTCTTCAAGGCAAAGTTATGCCCAATCTCCCACGATGACCTAATTATGGACTAGTTTAGTAGAGTGAAATTGTACTAATCGCCACATGTCACTGTTTCTTCCTCCAGCTCTGAAATTTATACATAGGAAACTATAGTCTGTGCACTTGCGGCCACTTTTTACAGAATTCCAGTCTGATGCTTAGAGCGAGAGTTATGACTTTTTCCCCATGGTCAACTCTTTGAGATGAAATTCAGGAGCCTGAAACAATCCTAACTTTCAAAGATCATATCTACAAAAATATTGCGAACCAAGATATGAAATTTTTACAGGAGGTTTCTCAAGATTTCAGATTCTCTGTGTAAAAATTTGAGTTTCTGAAACTTTGTATACAAAAATTTATAGCACAAATTCCACGATGACCTGTTTTAGTTGAAATTCAGGAGCCTGAAAAAAAACCTAACTTCCACAGATCATATCTCTGAAAATATTGCGAACCAAGATTTGAAATTTTTACATGACGTTCCTCTAGATTTCAGTTTCGCTCTGTAAATATTTTAGCTTCTGAAACTTCGTAGAAAAAAAAAAATATAGAAAAAAATCCACAATGACTTGTTTCGATATAAAATAAACCTCGTAATACAAAGCTCTGATACCAAATGTTATGAAACCAGCTCCAAAAATAGAATGAAAGGGAGATCAACGCCTTAGAAATAGCCACTTCGAGGGGGAAACCTCGAATACATTACATAAATGAACAATTATTGGATGATATAAATGACAAAACGCCCTTCTATATATAGGAGTCCATGGGGTCACAACATAATCCTAGTCGACCAAACAACAATAATGTAAGGGCACAATAATAACAATATTGGGGTTACAGGGGTATAACAATAACAATAATGGGGTTACACTAACAATAATAAGGGAATATACTCGTAATATAGGGACCTAACAATTAGATCCCAATCCATGTCGGCCGATGAATGATTTTTTTAAAAACATATTTTTTTAATCAGTGCACCCTATTTAAAATAGCGCACCGGTGCGCTATTGTAGTATAGCTCACTAGACGCATACTGACAAAAAACACTATTAGATAAAAACATTTTTTTATTAATTTATGTTTGTGTTAATCGGTGCACCAGTTTACATATAACGCACAAGGTCTCCTTGTTGACAAAGAGCACCATATGGTGTTTCTAATATATTAGCGGTGCGCTTACAATAACCTACCGTGTCACATACAGTGTGTACTTTGGGAAATGCACACCGTTTTCTGGATTTTTTCTTCTATTTTTAACCTGAAAATTATGTGATTTATTTATAAAATATATTAATGAATGGTATGGTATAGGTTTCATATTGATAAATAAGTGGCTGATAAAAGTTTAAGTAGAAAAAATACTGATAGCACATCGAGAAAAGAAAAGAAAAGTTCTTTGTAAATTCTTTACAAAAATTATTATTTTTGAACTATATGTAAGTTTAACTAATATCTATTGTTTACTGTGTATCATGTAGAGCCACAAAATGATGAAGTTCAATAATAATATTTCTTATCTAAGACAAGAAGAGCGTAAAAGCTTGATGGAAAAATTGCTGAAGGATGAATCAGGTGAATGAAAAATACTATCGATCCAATATGAGTTTCTTTTTTGAATTTTCATTAATAATATACTTAAAAATATTAGATAACATGTTTTAAACAATCTATTAATTTACATATGTTTAATTTTTTACAGGGACTAGCAACTCAGAAAATAAATGTTGTTCTAAAAAAGAAAAAAATAGAACATGCAAATGAAAATGAATTGCTCCTTATCTCATTTGGAGTGGTGCTGGAGGTTAACGAAAGAGGGAAAAACTTTTACAATACTTTGAGGGTTCTAGTGAAATGAATCCATAGACGTTCTTTCCACTTACAAGACAAAAATCAATCCAATGATTCAAATAACCAAATTTTATCTAAACTATAGGATGAGTTTCCAGAGAATTGGTCAATGAGACATGTGAGACTTTTAATAGCAAAATTGTACCAAAAAAAAAAAGGAATGAAAAAGTAATATTCCTTTAAATATTTTTTCTAGAATTATATGTATATATTACTAGAAAGAAATCATTTATAAATATCACTTTTTTTATATTTACTTTTCATATATCAATATAAAAATTAAATAGTTTATTGTCATGTTACATTTTCAGGAAGATTATGAAAATCTCAAAAGATGAACAAGCTGATATCAGAAATATGCCAGTAGGAATGTCCAAAAAGGTGTACAAGGATATGGTCAAAGAAATGGACAAAATTGCATCGCAGGAGGAGCCATCTCAACAACAACGTGCTTCAAATGTAATATGTAATCATTGAATTTTTCGATCATTAGGTACAATAAATAAACAATTTAGCATTAAATATTAATTTTCAAGTATTTTCTTGAAGAAAAGAAAAGAAAATGGAACCCATTTAGCACATAAAACAGAACGACAAGGAAGAAAAGGATTCATATCTAAGTTTGTGAGTAATTGTTACTTCCTTATAAAAACTTAACTAGATTTCATTTTTGTATTTTTTAATTTTTTTACAAAAATCATCATTCAATGTCTTCAAACAGGTGCTAACATACAAAGAAGAACCATCAGAGGAATTGATTGAAATTGGGTTAAATATGGGTTGTGAGTATATGTTGGCATATCAGAATTTAATTGTGGAATTTGTAAGCATCTATCGATCTTGTTTTACTTAGCTCCGTTTATAATTAATAGAACAAAAACATCTTTTATATTAAATATATGATTTGTTATGGGGTATAAAACTTGCAGGAAACAAAGTATGGAACTGCGCCAACAGATGAAATTTTGAAAGATGGCATGGTACATGGTTTTGAAAGAATGTGTATAGTTTATGAGTCAATTTTTGCTATGGTACGTCATTTTTCTTTTCGATTTACATTGATGTATATTATTTAATATTGAAATTTTCATTATTCTCACCAATGTATATACACTCATTTCAGTTTATTTTTATGTTTGTAGATGGAAGGTGAAGAAGAAGAAAACAATCAACACTATGAACAAAACATTCCTGAAATTAACCCAAGTCATGGAAGTAGATTGAGCAGTGACAACAGTTCCAGCGAACAATGATGATCATTATGTTTGGATATCAAAGTAAGACATTGTATTTTTGAAATATTTGTGTGTGAAATAAGACATTATATTTAATGTAATGGACATAGTCTCCCAATTGAAAGAGAAAGGGATACCAATAAATGTCCCATTTTGTATGAAAAAGAGTGCCTTATTCATATATATATATATATATATATAATAAAATACATTTTAAATTATTATATTGCGTTCTCCATTATCACTATGAAATGTTACACCACTGATTAAATATATGGATGATTAAATGTTATAATGAAGAGATGCGAAATCTCATAATATGAAATAACAAATTAATCCAAACATCACATTCAAATGCACTAATAAAAATTTAATTGATATGAGTATTGTTATAAGATATGTGTCAACTTTTGATGAATAATGAATTTAAAAAAATCACAATAATTGCGCTGTCACAGGTCTATGTTTCTAAAAAATACAAAATTAACATTGATGCATGTTAGTTACTGCACACCCTTGCGTTTATATGATATTGTGCACCGGTGCATTTCTATGACCTCTGGGCACTACACAAATACCAATACCAATTAGAACGCCTTGTGCGCTTTATCGATGACTACCACTCGGGTGGTCTGATAGGCGTTGCATGCACCAGTACAATTTTCCTTTAACACACTGATGTTTTTTTATAACTTAATGGCCTGATGCGTTTTAGCACCTAAATGGCCCGATGCAGTTTTACACCTTAACGACCTAGTGCATGAACCTTCCATCGGCCTCATGCGTCTTTCTGGGTGACATGCATTGGGACATTGCTAAATTCCATGGGGCATCTGAAATTTGTTTTACATCCTGGTTCTTGGTATGTTTACAGTTCCGGTGTGTACACAGTAAAATGCACTGGTGGTTTCACACCTGATGCGTGCACCGATGAGAAAAACATCCGTAAAAACCTCTAGCCGCCCAGGTTTTTTTAGTTATGTTGAAATTCCATTAGAAGCTCCGCCAAAACCTCAGTTACTGAAAACGGATGTTGTAGAATTTTTTTTTTTTACAATTTTGGCCAATTCTATAACACTAAAAATCTCCTTTATAACCTACACTATAGGGTCTTTTCCTTGTAGTGTTCAAATTATATTGTATGGGTCTGCCTACTGCTCCTTCTCCTGTTGGTGCTCCCTCTGTTGACATCTATGCTACTTGATTTTCATATAAAATACATCAGCCACATACCTAAAATACATTTTTTTTATTAAATGAAACATGATTTTTTTATAAATATGGAAACACAAATTTTAATTTAAAAAGAAAACATAGGTGCACTTAAAACATAGTCATGCACCGGCTCCGATGCACTTTCTACTATAATCGCACCGTTACTGGTGCACACATAAGAGTGACACACCATTATTGATTCACGATTTTGAAATTTTGAGGAAGTGTGCAGAAGAATTATCCACTAGTGTGCACAAATAACCTTTTCGCACCGATACAGAATGTTGAGGTTAATGAACACACTGAGATATGGTCATATTTTTAAATATTAAATTTTCAGTGTGTTTGGTAAATATAAATGCAACGGGTTTGATTCAATGCAGTATAATCTATCACATCAATCATTGCATTTTATTTTACAAAACACACTGCAAAAACGGCAGTGTGTTATGTTCATGCACCGATGTGTGGTGCACCCCTTAAATTTATAGGGTGCACCACTATTGTTGCGAGCCAAACGTATTGAATGCATTGCGAATGAAAAAAATAATTGAAAAAAATGGCAAATTTAGTCCAATTTACAATTCTAATCTGCTAAAAAATTAAATAACAAATAGTATATAAATTACCTGGAAATTTTTTCGTCAGGGAGGCATCGTGGACATGTAATGGAGAAAAAACAAATTTTAGGACAGTTTGAAAAATTGATAACTCAAACAATGAACATGGTACAAAACATGGTGAGCAAGAGAAGCACTAACATTAGTGTGCTTGCATGTGGAAAAAGTGGCACTGGTGCTTCAGAGCTCTCCCACAATATAGATTGAAAAGATAAAAATTATAGTTGGGAGGGTTTTTTTTATTTAACTCTCCTCTAGTGCGTTTCTCCAAACACCAGAAATGCACTAATGTCAAATATATCCAAAAGCACCACAATTTTTTTTTAATAAAAAGATATTGTGGTGTTTTTTGTGAGACGACTCGAGGGCGTTTCTATAAAGTTAATGCACTGATGTTGCTTTTTACTATTGCACCACAACTCTTTTTAGAATTTAAAAATTGCATAACAGTGCTTGTTCAAAGATTCACTGGGCGTTTTTTTAAGCCTACAGCACCGGGCTTCATTCGAAATAGCACCGTATTTCTTTGAATTTAAAAATATAGCGGTGCTCCTTACTCTTATGCACCAGGACGTTTTATTATGCAAAGGGAACCGATGCTATTGACTATTTAAGTACTGATGCATGATGGTATGTAGCACACCATGTTTTTATTTTTATTTTATAAAAATAAAGTATCGATGGTTCACCATGTTATTTGCAGCACTAATGCTTTTATGGATAGTAAAGCACCAATGTATTTGTATATTTTAGACACACCATTCAAAAAACATTCGCTGAAACATTCGTTGCCCACCTCCGTTAGTGACCTCTACTACAAATGGATTTTTGGGATTTTTTTTATAAAATGACGTAGGGCTAGGCCTACAAATACCAGGATCTTAAACATCTGTTCAATTTCAACTTACATCACAGCTTTTTCCCCAAATCAAATCCTTAATACTTGGCAAACTCACACTTTGCCATTATCATGTGGAAACTATTTTCATTTTATGTTTTAACATCAGGACCCAACAATCATTACACAAAGAAAACTTATCATCATTCAAACCACATCAAACATTCAATGCTTCCATAAGCAATCTTAATGCTTCTCATTCACATATGGCTTGATTCAAGAATGCGCCCTTACTTTTCTACAAACCCAGAATTCAAATGCCAAATAACACAATATAGTCACTCATATGGCAAATCGATCTACGCTCATGTAATTTACTTACTTTCCCTATGGGTAATCTGGCCCATACAACCTGCATTCGTTTATCCCAATTTCACCTCGATTCTTTGTAGCGGCTTTATACAAATTTCGAATCAGAACCAATTTCAACCAAACAAAGCTCCATAAAGGATTTTAACCAATCATATGTATGCAAATCTGTCATGGCAAGCAGCTTAAAGAAATAACTTTTAAACACTATTTAATGAAGTTTATATGGAGCCTCCATAACATTGATCCCCACAAAATAACATGTCATCGAACTTTGATTTCAAACTTCAATCAACGCAGTAAGGAATCTGCCACTGGCTTAATTCGAGGAATACTTATGCAAATTTATAACGCACCTTTACTATTTTCAAGTTTGACTACATCGACTGTTGCTCAGCATTCAACGCTATAACTTCACTTCATATAAAAGCTGCTATTCACACGATTTCTCTGCAACACAGTTTAACTCATTTGGTCGCCCTTCAATCTGATACGTTTTTACTACCATACTGCTCTGCATTAACGCCTTCTCTTGCTGACCAAATCTGTCTTCTATTTGCCACATGTTTTATTCCATAGCCATCGTATTTTGTTTGGAGCTCTTGCCGGATTGTTATCTGCATTTAACTGTAATTCAACCAATGCCTCAACAATACAAAACTCATTAACATTTAAACCGAAATTATCATTCCGGCAATCATAGATTTAACACTTCGCTACTGTGTACGGGTTTGCTCATAATGTAACTGGCTCACACACTAAACTTACCTTCAGCTCTGCGTTCCTTACAAATTTACCTTTACCCAATTCAGTTCATAACGCATTCAGTTCTTGTTTAGAACTCTGCGTTATTTCTGCAATTCGTTTCAACATCTCCACGATATCAATTGAAATTTATTGCATCAATTCTCCCTGCTGCCTTCTGCACCTACGCTAAGGTTACACCTGTCTTCTGCACGCTGCCTTCTGCACCTGCGTTAAGGTTACTCCTGCCTTCTCCACGCTACTTCGTTTCTAAATGTGATTTTAATTGCTTGTATCACTCCTGCAAAACTCAACGCAATCTTAAATCTTCCAGCTTACCACCCATTCATTTGCACATCGACCTCTGTCAGCTATTTATTCCAGACAGTGCCTTTTATATACATTTAACTCCATTCATTTGAGAACTTAACACAATTTCTGTATCAGAACATCGATTCTCAGAAATGAGTAAACAAAAACATTTTAACAAAAAAAATGCAATAGCGCCCTCTTTCAAACATTCACTGGCAATTTGCTGTACAGAATTCTGTCTTCTTGAAATCGATCCATTGTGATCGATTTGTAACTCCACAATTTCACACGATTTCATATAAAACAAACAATCCTTCACACTGCATTCGATTTGATGCTTTCACAACCAAATTATATGAAATGTGTATTCAACTTAAAATCTGCTTACAAAAAATATCTACCACTTAATGAATCGAACCCCACAATTTCTGAAACACACTGTTTTTACATTAACAAATGCAAATAAATACTTACAAACTTTCTTCGTGGCCAAATATTCAACAGTCGCGGCCCTTACAAATTGTTGAAGGCTTACAGCCTTGCTGTACAAACCTACTCTCACACTCTCTCACAATCTCAATGTCCTTTTCTCTCAAAACCCCTTCCTATTTATACAATTTTAAAAAATCATTTAATTAAATGCTCAATCCCTTCAATTCCTCAACAAACCCCTAAATCTCTCAACATCCCTAAAGGATAGCTCTTTATCCCTAAAATCCTTCAACTAATTAAATTCCCTCATATATTTTATTAAATAAAAAGATATTTACAAAAATTCTCACCTTCTCCTATTTTATTCAAATTAATTAATAAAATATTAAAAATCATCACACCCCATATTTACAATTTAATATTATCACACCCCATATTTACAAATGGAGAAAAAGGGTCTTGATGCTCCTGCATCAGACTCCCCATGTAAGAAAATTTATGACCACCTGGTCATAAGTCTGGATATTTCCTCCTGGATCCCAAATTTTATTTTGTAATCTTTCCGTGCTTGTTGATTGCTTTACTGCTGTTATTATCTGCTGTCGTCCTCCAAGTTTCCATATTTTGTGTTGTAGTGCTCCACTTGCTCTGCTCTTGCAATCTTTCGTTGTCATTCTCTTGTTGTCGCTCCTTTTCTTTCTTTCAGCTGTCTTTCTCTGGGATGTCTTTATCATTAACCTCCTTATCAACTCAATTTCTCTGTCCAGTATGTCCTCTGTCTGCTGATTGTTTCCATCTCTTGATTGCTGAACTGTCATTCTTGCCTGTTATCCATTTGTTTTGATTACCTTTTCTGCTGCTGCTACTATAAATGTTGCGGCCTCCCAATCTTCCTTTCCCTCTGCAACATTCCTTTGCTCGTCACCTGCAACTTCTTCCTGATTATCATTTATGACAACCGCTTTGTCATCCTTCTTCAGCAATCTGTCCTGGACATTCATCCTCTGTTCTTCCAATTTCCTCCTTTGAAAGTCTAATTCTCGATATAACTCAATGATTTTACTCGGAGTGGACTTTGGAAATTTTACACGATCTTCCATTTCCTCACATGGTCTTTCTTCTGCTAAATCTTCCTTAACATCCTTCAGTAGATGTTCGTCCTCTTTTCCCAAACCTGCAATCACACACAAATCATTAGTTTTAAAATCACAAGACCTTACGGTCTTATTTGATGCTTCAGTCATCAAGTCCTCGGGCTGCTTCGAATCATTCATATGATTCAACTCCCCTAGCTCTTCATCACTTTCAAAAAGTAATGGTCCACTCTCTGGGTAACATATCGAAACTTCAACATCTTCTTCAGCATCTTCCTTTTGCTGTAGCTCAACTGTTTCGATCTTCTCTATCCTCTGTCTGGCATCAATAACCTGTTCAAGTTCCCTTAGTTCCTTTATCAACTGCATATTTACCTGATGATTCCACTTCTCTTGTAGCCTCTGCCACCTCAACTTCTTTCTCATGACATAACCACGCTTCTGGTCTTCCTCATTTCTTTGCAACATCTCCATTAACACCTCAAGTTGAACTGCTATTTCAGCCTTCTCCCTTTCATATTCCTCTTTGCTTAACTGTCTCTGTATGCCAACTGCCTTGGCATCCTTTCCCTTTTGTCTTCTGCTGTGGTTTATTTCAGAACCTCTGTGACGACTGTCACTAGTCATCATCATTTCCATCTCTATGAGTTTCTCACTCACTTTACTATGAGTTGCACTAAAGCCTCTTCAGCAGCAAGTCCTGTCCTGCCGCCACTTACCTCACCAAGCTCTCCTCACTCAGTCTTTTGGCAAGCAATTGGTTCTCTATCTACGGAACCTCCTTTGAGCACTTCTCTTTGCTCTTCCTGGCTTCAACTCATCTGCCTGTTCACAACTGTCTTCCTTATCCAATCTCTATTGGATTTCCTCAAGGTTCTGCCACCTCTATGTTTTCACCTAGAAACTTTCACCAGCTTCTTTTATCTGTTAGCAATTGCCTTTTGGGAGTTGCAATAATATTTCAATGCAAAGACTACAATACTCTATTCTTCAAAAACATATCATCTTACCTCCAAGATCTCGTCTGATCTTGTCTTTCCATTACCTTCGGAATCTCACCACTCCTGCAATCTGTTTCAGCAAATCTTTATGCTTCCTCTGTACAATTTCTCGACATTCAACTACTGTCAATCAAATTTTTTTAAAATGTGATTCTCTCTTCCAATCTTCTGGCTTGATCTGGCAAACTTTAGCTGTCAGCAATAATTCCTTCTTTGCTGAGTTTCTTCTTTGCTGCAATCATCAATCCTCAATCCATTTCTTGTCAGTAAAACCCAATTCAAAATTAAACAAACCAATACCTGCACGATTCTTCCTTCATTCAGCTGCATTCTGGTTGCTTGACTGTCAGATTAGAATCTGATCTCCCTTGCCTGCATTCTGTTCACTTGCAATTGTATATGCTGCATCTGATCTTCATCATTCATCACACATTCAAGAATACATTCAATTCAACGAAAACCCATACATCTTCAAACAAACCTTCTTCATTTCAACAAAGCAGGAACTGCAACGGAGGGCATGCCGCGAGGGCTAGGCCTACAAATACGGGATCTTAATGTCATTCCATTTCCTTCCACATCATGACTTTTCCACAAAATGTAATCAACAATACTTAGCAAACTCACACTTTGCCATTATCTTGTGGAAACTATTTTCATTTTATATTATAACCTAAGGATCCAACAATCATTACACAAGAAAACTTATCATCATTCAAATCACATCAAACATTCTTCAATGCTTCCAAAGCAATCTTCATACTTCTCATTCACATATGGCTTGATTCAAGAATGCGCCCTTACTTTTCTACAAACCCAGAATTCAAATGCCAAATAACACAATATAGTCACTCATATGGAAAATCGATCTACGCTCATGTAATTTACTTACTTTCCCTATGGGTAATCTGGCCCATACAACCTGCATTCGTTTATCCCAATTTCACCTCGATTCTTTGTAGCGGCTTTATACAAATTTCGAATCAGAACCAATTTCAACCAAACAAAGCTCCATAAAGGATTTTAACCAATCATATGTATGCAAATCTGTCATGGCAAGCAGCTTAAAGAAATAACTTTTAAACACTATTTAATGAAGTTTATATGGAGCCTCCATAACATTGATCCCCACAAAATAACATGTCATCGAACTTTGATTTCAAACTTCAATCAACGCAGTAAGGAATCTGCCACTGGCTTAATTCGAGGAATACTTATGCAAATTTATAATGCACCTTTACTATTTTCAAGTTTGACTACATCGACTGTTGCTCAGCATTCAACGCTATAACTTCACTTCATATAAAAGTTGCTATTCACACGATTTCTCTGCAACACAGTTTAACTCATTTGGTCGCCCTTCAATCTGATACGTTTTTACTACCATACTGCTCTGCATTAACGCCTTCTCTTGCTGACCAAATCTGTCTTCTATTTGCCACATGTTTTATTCCATAGCCATCGTATTTTGTTTGGAGCTCTTGCCGGATTGTTATCTGCATTTAACTGTAATTCAACCAATGCCTCAACAATACAAAACTCATTAACATTTAAACCGAAATTATCATTCCGGCAATCATAGATTTAACACTTCGCTACTGTGTATGGGTTTGCTCATAATGTAACTGGCTCACACACTAAACTTACCTTCAGCTCTGCGTTCCTTACCAATTTACCTTTACCCAATTCAGTTCATAATGCATTCAGTTCTTGTTTAGAACTCGGCGTTATTTCTGCAATTCATTTCAACATCTCCACGATATCAATTGAAATTTATTGCATCAATTCTCCCTGCTGCCTTCTGCACCTACGCTAAGGTTACACCTGTCTTCTGCACGCTGCCTTCTGCACCTGCGTTAAGGTTACTCCTGCCTTCTCCACGCTGCTTCGTTTCTAAATGTGATTTTAATTGCTTGTATCACTCCTGCAAAACTCAACGCAATCTTAAATCTTCCAGCTTACCACTCACTCATTTGCACATCGACCTCTGTCAGCTATTTATTCCAGACAGTGCCTTTTATATACATTTAACTCCATTCATTTGGGAACTTAACACAATTTCTGTATCGGAACATCGATTCTCAGAAATGAGTAAACAAAAACATTTTAACAAAAAAAATGCAATAGCGCCCTCTTTCAAACATTCACTGGCAATTTTCTGTACAGAATTCTGTCTTCTTGAAATCGATCCATTGTGATCGATTTGTAACTCCACAATTTCACACGATTTCATATAAAAGAAACAATCCTTCACACTGCGTTCGATTTGATGCTTTCACAACCAAATTATATGAAATGTGTATTCAACTTAAAATCTGCTTACAAAAAATATCTACCACTTAATGAATCGAACCCCACAATTTCTGAAACACACTGTTTTTACATTAACAAATGCAAATAAGTACTTACAAACTTTCTTCGTGGCCAAATATTCAACAGTCGTGGCCCTTACAAATTGCTGAAGGCTTACAGCCTTGCTGTACAAACCTACTCTCACACTCTTTCACAATCTCAATGTCCTTTTCTCTCAAAACCCCCCCCTATTTATACAATTAAAAAAAATCATTTAATTAAATGCTCAATCCCTTCAATTCCTCAACATACCCCTAAATCTCTCAACATCCCTAAAGGATAGCTCTTTATCCCTAAAATCCTTCAACTAATTAAATTCCCTCATATCTTTTATTAAATAAAAGATATTTACAAAAATTCTCACCTTCTCCTATTTTATTCAAATTAATTAATAAAATATTAAAAATCATCACACCCCATATTTACAATTTAATATTATCACACCCCATATTTACAAATGGAGAAAAAGGGTCTTGATGCTCCTGCATCATAAAAACTTCCACAAAAGCCTCTACTAAAAAATATTTTTCTTATAGTGATATAACTAATAAATAAAACATATTAATAATTTTGAATAATAAAATATTATTTAAAAAAATATTACATTTTATTTTGTAAAATATTATGAGCATAATAAATAATAGTTTAAAATGTATGTTTAAAAAAAATAATGTATCCATTCACACACATCTAAAATAATGTATGCATTTACTATATTTAAAATAAATATTGTAAAATATTTTTAATAATAATTGCTAACCATTAATATAAAACTTATTTATCAAATAATAATTTATATATGTTTAAAATATAAAACTTTTTATTTTTTAAATTATAAGGTTTTGATGTAAAAGAAAATGATTGAGAAAAAAAAAAAAGCAAAATGGTTTACATAATGTTTTGGAAATTCATGGATATTAAACTTATCACACGGCATACACTTATTTTTAAAATTATAAAGAGAAAGGATGTGTATATGTATAGAAATATTATAATATACAAAATTTTGATAAATTTGTATGGTGGGTGTGATGATATTAATAGTTTTTTTAATTATATATATACTTGGAATAATTTGAATATTCAACTTCTTAAATGATATACACAAAATATGTATATTTTTAAAATTATCAAAAGTTATATGTATATAAATGATATAAGCATGTTTACAATTTCAAATTATATGTTATAAAAAAGAAAACAAAGTAATACAATACGGGTAAGTTCTATTTATTTTTTATGTTTGTTTTTAAAACCAATGATTTATTTTGTTCTATTTGTACTAGCTTTAGTATATTTTTCAACATAAGCTTTAAAACCATTTTGAGCTAAGCGATACTTTGGTTCATATTGCAATGCATCTTTCAAGCTATTATATATTATTCAAAAGAATTTAGAGAATGGACATATTATATGAAAAGAAAATATCAATACTGTTTGTGTATCAGAAATACTAAATGTTTTGGAAAGTTTCTCTTTCATCTTTATCCTTGAAAGGTTAAATTTTCCAGGATGGATAACATGGACTTGAAATTGTCTTTTATGTAGATTAAGGTCATTAATAAGATTTGAATGTAATTGTATGGTGTGTCATTGGGGCTACAATTTTTAAGACTATTTGCAAATCTGTATTCCGTACATGTTTATTTGGAATATTCACAAAACAAAATACATAAAATGCATAAAATACATATTTCTTTGTAATATTTAGTTTTTTTTTTCCAAAAAAGCATAAAATACAGTTTTAAAATATTAAATTAAAAAATAATATAAATAATATTCAAGAATGTGTAAAAATGAAAATGTTGGAGTGAACTTGAGATAGAGTGAGATAAATATTGATAGATTTCCTAAAATACAAGGAAAACTAATAGTGTGCATAGTGCCTATCAATATTAATTATGATTTATTTGGGAATAAAATCTATAAGATAAGACTTATAATAATGTATACTATTGATGGTGTGTCCCTTGTTAGATGCGGTCAATGAAATGTCCATTATTAGCCTACCATCCAACTTGGGATGTGTAAGTGGGGCTTCATAAGTCCACACATCCCCTACTCCTAACGTAACATAACATTTCTCACCCATCAAATTCAGAGTTTGAATAACAATGTTGAATAATACCTTGTAATGTTTCCATCAACCTAAAAAAGTAAGCTAAAATTAAAGATTAGTTAGGTATCATTTTGACTTAAAAGTTATTGGAAAGTTTGGATAAATAAAATGATATAGATTGATCATATAGAAAATTTACAAATATCAACATTTAACAAAATAAAATAATTCTAACCATCATAAAATTAAAGAATTATAATTCAATCTAAAATATTATATATCCCTCTACTTTAGGTTTAAATTTACCAATAAAAGAGGTTTTCATAATTATACTTAAGATAAGTACATTACTTCACTCTCTACTATTGAATCATTTATATATTTAGTTATTATGAAGTTTATTCTTGCTCACGGTGATGTACTTAATCCATTATTGTAGTTAAATAAAACATATTTGAAAAGTAAAATTGAATCTTTCATCCAATCTCTATTTGTCTAGAAAGAATTCAAAAAAATCCCTCATTTAAAATTGAAACTTTTTTACAATATTGGTTTATGTAGAACAATTAGAGTGCATCTTTTAGAATTTATTTTATGAGTATGGATTATTTTTTAACACTATACAACTTAGTTGCAATGAGGGTATTTGAGGGGCTCAACCAATCTTTACATCTTGATGACTATCCTCTATTGTTCTAATTATGAGAAACTTTGTTTGAGGAAATACTTCAAACATTGTTGTCCATCTTGATTTCGAAGTGTCTTGTTTGAGGAAATACTTCAAACATTGTTGTCCATCTTGATTTCGAAGTGTCTCCCAATAACATATAAGTATCGAGCATCGATTGCTTGAAAAAAGACTATCAAATTTCTTTCTCACATATAAACTTGCTCAAATTTCTATCACACAATTATTTACTATGGAATACTAATAAATACCTCTATTGCATTAACACTATTCCAAAACCTCTTCCAAAATATTTCATACCAAGACAAAACCCCTAATAAAATCAAACATATCCATAAATTATTATTATTATTATTATTATTTTTTTTTTTTTTTTTTTTTTTTTTTTTTTTTTTTTTTTTTTTTTATAATATCTCAGTATTAAATAATAATAAAAAAATAAACAATATCACAATTCGTTAACTATAACATCGTTGATTTATATCTATACAACCTATTTTATCTTGTTAATATATACCTAACACCAATACATAAACCTATCATGAATGTGATCTATTTTGAAATGATTCCTAAATTCAATGGTATCGACCTTTTTAACATATAAGGAACCCATCAATTTTTAATGACACCCACAAATTTGTTATTCTATATGTTACGCTTTTCTCCCATTCGTCATAGTGTTGAATACATACAAACAAACTTTGACATTTGGATTCCTCTCGTGGTGCTCAAAGGAAAATAAAGTTTATTCCAAGTTGAGAGCAATATAAAGAATAATCCAAAGTCGTGTGAATGTGCCGCATGTCACACTTACAATTTAATTCACTTAACCTGTTTTTTTTAGAACTCTTCATTGTATTTTTTTTATGAAAAAATGCCTAAACATTAACACCATTTGTAAAATATTGGGAGAAATAAATTTACCTAATAAAAATATTTTAATATACGAAAATTTTCTTATTCGACGCTGCTGCTTTCAATTTTTTACCAATTATTAAAAAACCCCTCGCGGTTTCCTTCCAAAACGTATGACAAGAATTTCATATTTTCAGAATCAGAGCTCGGAATCTCCACAGTTCTCATTTTTCAGTCTACGTTTCGGGTCTAAAGCAAGACTCATCATCAGGGCAAATCTTTTAACTAATATTTTAATTTGGCATTTTCTTTTATATTATTCTGCATGTTTTCATTTTTTTCCCCTTATATTATTTATTATGTCACAAGTTTTAATTTTAGAGTTTGGGATCAAACTAATCGGCTGCTACCCTGCTATTATAATGGTTTTTTTTATAAAACTTTTTAATTAAACAGAAATATACTTGAATCTTGGCTTTTCTAATATTATTATTTAAATTGCCATATAACACTTTTCACACTAATAGTTTATAAATATTTGTAATAATATATTTTTCAATTCAATAAATTTAAATTATAATAAACATAATAAGTTTTTGAATTTTTATTTTATTTTATTTAAATTTTCTATATTAAATAATGTTTAATATAATTTTATTGTTTTTAGGAATTTATGTTCTCATTATATTTAGAGCCTTACATGTTTTACTTAATTATGTAAAAATTAATGTGTAGATTCAAAAATTTTCATGTAATTTACTCAAACATAACACTGAAATATACTCTACAAATTCATGATTGAGAATACAACAAATTCATGATCGAGAATACATATAAACAATATGCATCATGATTCAACACACACATATATATATATATATATATATATATATATATATCTAGGGGAAGGCAACCGCTCAAAACCCCTTCCAATATGTATTGCATCAATCAAAGAATATGGATGAATACAATATGTTTGCTCAAGCTTGAGCACAACCTGCATCTGTATCTTCTATCCTCTACCCGAATCACTGATTTTTTCCAACACTTAGCCAATTTTTCAAGCCTCCAAGATCCTATTTCCTTGCATTGTTCCTCAAGGAATTAACCCCTATTATTTAGGAAATTCCTCAATCTATATTGCGCAATAACTTTAGCCTAATCTATGACTGGATGCACCACATGTACAACTTGGAATGGTTTACAAATGATAATACACTGGCCTTGAACCCCAGTCTCAACTGGGTAACTCAAATTCTATGTATGCATGAGTTAATTTAGGTTGATTGATCAATTAACTAGTTAAACACTAAAGTTACACCCCACTGTTAGACGTTCCACTAGTTCTTCCAACAGTTGGAACTAGTTTAACTAACCATAATTCAATTTAACCGAATCAAATTGTTACAACTGAAATTAACTCAACCTAGGCTCCTAAAAATTAGGAATCACTGCACAAAACTGAAGTTCATGCCCCCAACTTGAATTAAATAATCTAACTGAGCGATAACAACTATATCACCTCAGTTAACTCATTCACGTTGTCTGTTGATGTGGAATTTCGAGTTTATCCTAATCTAATCAAGAGAAAATTAAATTAGGAATTTCTTGTTGCATTTTCAACACTCCCTATCAGCAAGAAAGGGATTATTAGATACCCCAATCCTACCTCTATAGAACTCAAATTTTCCTCTTGACAAAGCCTTTGTCAAAATATCTGCATATTGTTCCTCTGTAGGAATGTATTCCAAAAACATGATTCGTCTCTACACACAATCTCGTAGATGGTGATATCGGATGTCAATATGCTTGAATCGATCATGAAATACTTGTTTCTCAGAGAGTTTGATACAACTCTGATTTTCATAGTAAATCACAGTAGGATCCATCATTTGACCAAATAACCCACCAAGAATTTTCCTCATCCAGATCGCCTCACATGCTACTAGATTGGCAGCCATGTACTTTGCTTCTGCTGATCTGAGTGCCACAGATCTCTGCTTCCTGATGTACCAAGAAAGTGTTGAAGACCTAACACTGAAAATTCCTCATGATCTCTTCATGTCTGATGGAATCCCCACCAAATCTGCATCCGTGAAGCCTTGCATCTTTACTCCCTCGGTCCATCTGTACCAAAGTTCAAACTAAGTAGTGCCTCTGAGGTATCTGAATACATGTTTTTCTACCTTCCAATATAGTTTGGTTGGATTAACCATTGCTTGACTAAGTTGGTTAACTGCATAACACATGTCTGGTCATGTGTTCACCAAATACATAAGTGAACCCACAAACTGCATGTAAATGGTATCCTCCACTTCCTCATCTGAAGTGGCACTCTCCTTCCTCCAACTACTTGCTATAGGAGTGCCCATGGGTTTGCTACTGTCCATGAAAAACTTTTTCGATATCTCATTGGCATACTTGCACTAAGAGACAAACAATTCCCCATCTCCTTGCCATACTTCCTAACTAAGGAAATAATGCATGAGTCTCATGTCCATCTCGAATTCTCTTGTAAGATCCTCTTTAAAAGAACTGATCAACTTCTCATCATCGGTTAAAATAAAATCATCGACATATAATACTATAATAAAAAAATTACTTTCAATACAAATATGGTAAAGGTTTGCATCTGCTTCACTTTTGGTGAAGCCCAACCTAGTGAGATAGTTGTCAATCGTGGTGTACCAAACACAGGGTTCTTTTTTCAATCCATGCAAGCTTGCTTGAGTCTACACACATGAAAATCTCTGTTGAAGGTCTCAAATCCTTCCAGTTGTTCAATGTACACCTCTTCCTCAATCACTCCATTGATGAATGTTGTCTTCACATCCATCTAATGGATATTCCATCCCATTTGTGCTCCACATGCTAGAATTAATCTGATACAAGAGTACCTTGCTACTAGAGTCAAGTTCTCCTCATAGTCAATCCCCTACACCTGAGAGAACCCCTTGGCCACACATATGGCCTTATGTTTCTAGATGCTTTTTTTTGCTGCTTGCTTCACCTTGTAGATCCATCTCGAACCCAGCACTAATTTTTCCTATAGTTTTGGGACCACTTACCAAACGTTATTTCTGACAATGGATTCATATTCCTCTACCATGGCATCAACCCATATTGGTTGTTGCACTACTTCCTCGATTGAGGATGGTTATATATCTACTAGCTCACTCATTAGATCCAAGTAGCCAATGTACTGATCCGGTGACCTCCTTTTCCTGCATTGTGATATGGGTGCTCCCACATTCTCTCAAACATCATGCAATAATATGTCATCTTCTTTGGTTCACTTCCTTCCTTCCATGGACGTCTTTGCTTGAGTGGGTGTATCCACTCTCTTCTCCTCTACTTGTGGATGCTCCAAAACATCTTCAGGTTCTTCCTTTGGAGCCAAAATCTCCTGATATGAATGCAACTAAAGCTCTCTCTCTCAAGAGAAATCCTCATTGTATTCTCCTCATCAAAATTCACATCTCTATGAAAAATTGTCATCCTGAGAGATGAAAAGTACACATGATAGTTGTGAGGTGTTTCTTTGAACCCCACAAATATGCCCAACTCTATTGTTGACTCTAGATTTTCACTTGATTCCTTGGAAACATGATAGTAAAATGATGATCCAAAGATCCCGAAGTGTGATACATCTGGTTTCTTCCCTGAATTTTTTTTTCTATGTGTACTTGAATCCCAATAATCCGATTAGGACTCCTGTTGTGCAAATAGACAGTTTTTGTGTATGCTTTAGACCATTTTTGTGTATGCTTCAGACCACAAGTGAAATGGTAGGCCTTGATCATGCAACATCGCCCTTGCTGCTCCCACACTACTTTTATTATTCCTCTCATCCACCCCATACTGTGGTGGGTTGTGGGTTGTTGTCAACTCCTATCGAATTCCTTCCTTTGCACATAAATTTTTAAACTCATTCGACACATATTCATCACCGTTATAGCTCCTAAGAGCCTTCACTTTCATGCTAATTTCTTTCTCAACGAGTGCTTTAAATTCAACAAACTTGGAGAATCTCTGGTCTTTCTTCTACATGAAGAATATCAAGCACTTCTGTGAGAAATAATGTTTAAATATAACATAATATCTGTGCTTGGAAGTGGAGGCTATCGAGAAAGGTCCACTGGTGGAGTGTAAAAACTCTGGTAAACTTGAATAAGTATATATTATTATTGATAAAAGATGAGATATGAGATATGATTACAATGGGGAATCACCGAGGCTTTAAATATAGCCTCATGGTGTCCCTTGGTGAAGAGGCATGATCTTTGATCATGCCCTTTCACTTAATAAAACCTAAGATAACTATATCTAACTAATAATTAGTAAAATATACATAACATTGTCCCTCTCTTAAAGATGCTTTGTCCTCAAAGCATACATAACGATGGACAATGCTGATGAACGCCTGGGTTTCTTGAGCGGCGGGCTCTTGCTTCCCACATTTTAAAAATATCGTGGAGCATATTCTCGAGTTCAATATTTTGTTGATGTGGATAGTGAAAAGATCTGATATCGACAGGGTCGGATCCTGCCTTGACTTGTATTGGATGTTTGATTTTCCTATCTGGAGGCACTTTTATGGGTATATCTTGGAATACTTTTTCGTTTTTCCAAACTGTTCCTTGTTCTTCTGGTGTCTCTTCATGGCTCCTTTTTGAAGATAACATTTCTAACTGATGACATTGTACTGTAGATGCTGGCGCTCCTGTTTGAATAATCTTCGTAATCAAAGATGAATATATGACTTGATTCCCTGGAACTTGGAATCCATACAACCTGTGTTTCTGCCCTTTCCACTTAAAACTTATAAACTTCTTCTGATGGTTGGCAGAATAAGTACCTAAAGTTTGTAGCCATTGAATTCCTAAGACCACATCTACTCCTCGTAATGGAACGGTGTAGAATAGAGATTCTAAATGAAAGTTTTTTATCTTTAGTTTGACCTTATGGCATTTCCCTACTTTCTCAATCTTCTTACCATCGGCCACCATTACCTTCATATTAGGCATGGGGAAGGTAAATATGTTAAGTCTTTTTTCCATGGTTGAATCTAGAAAATTGTGGGTACTGCCAGTGTCGACGAGAACCATTACGTTGTTGTTCTTGATATTTCCTCTTAACCTTAGGGTTTGAGGTTGTGATATGCCTGTCATAGCTGATAATGACACTTGCGGAATAGTTTCGCCATCCACTTCTGGAGAGAACTCTAAGTTGTCTTCTAATCCTTCTATATATGAATCATTATTGTTAGCGTCATTAGTTGCTTCACAACTGTATAGATTTTTCACTTTTCCATTAGCACATCCGTGCTTAGGGTCCCAGTTTTCACCGCAACGCTTGCACTTGCCCTCTCTCATTCTTTGTTTTTCCACACTAGATTTTTCTTCTTCACGAAGATGGAGTGGGACATATTTTGTGTCATCTATATTTTCAGATTGAGGAAATCTTTGTCTCGAATATACTTTTTTTGGTTTTGATAATCTTTCAAATTTCTTTTCAGCAGCTTTTGCTTTTTGCCTTGCTACTTCTACGGACGTAATTTCATGTAGTTCAAGCTCTTCTTGTATGTGGATTTTAAGTCCTGAGATGTAAGACTGGATTAGACGAGATTCCGACAATCCGGGTACTCGTGTTGCCAAGGTCTCCCATTCTCGCGTGTACTCATCCACATCTCCTTTTTGGCGTAATTTGATAAACGTTGAAAAGAACTTTTCTTCTTTTGTGCCTTGAAACCTTTTAAAGAATGCATCTTTAAATTTCCTCCAACTGATAGCGAGTGTCGTCTTTTTCCACCACATATACCAATTATATGCTTCTCCTTCCATTTTCATGGAAGCATGTTTAATTTTTTCGTCATCACTAGTAATGTCATAAATCTCAAAATATTCCTCTGCTTTATTAAGCCATGCAACGCTATTTTTTTCATTACCATCAAATTTGGGTAGCTCGATTTTGGATCTTCGCTGATATGCTACTGGTGGAACAAAAAAGGGATATTGATTAGCAAATGCATTCCAGAGCTGCTTATTTTGAAAATCTGCATTAATATCTTCTTGATCATGTGGGGAATCAGTCTTTTCTTGATGCTCTTCTGAGTTTCCTGAATCTGCGGAATTGTTTTGTTGATTTTGTTCCATGTTAGGAAATATTGGGGATTGTGTCTGACTTAACTTATCTATCTTATCATTTAGCTTATTGAAGAGTTCTGTGGTCTCATGATGATTTAGCCACATTTGTCTTTCTATTCGATTTGTCGTGTCATGAACCTTTTTGATGTGGTCGGAGTGTCCTGCAACTGTACCTTCAAGATCGACTAATCTTTTTCCGAATTCTTCGAAATTATTATTGATTTGTTTCTCGAAATCCACCAATTTTTTCTGGAATTCGGCCATCGACATTGATGAAGACATTGAACGTGTATGAGGTGGGGAATATTTTTCTGCCAGTTTTTCCCTCTTTTTTTTTTTAATTAATTAATTAATTAAATTAATTTTTTTTGAAATAATAATAATAATTTCTATTATTATTATTATATATATTTTTTTAAATAATAATAATAATAATTATTATTATTATTATTTTATTATTTGAATTTTATATATATATATATATATATATAATTATATAATTATGGGAAAAAAAATTGTTAACCTTGACAAGTCACGTTGTTTTTAAAAGTCACTTTGTTTTGAAAAGGCACGTTGTTTTGAAAAGGGAAATGGGTTTTAATACCATGGGCAATTACCATGGGCCCAAAAACCACGAGCTTGTAAACCACGAGCAATTACTCTTCCTTTTTAATTTTACTTTGTCTTCACATGTACGTATTTCTTTATATATATATATATATCTCTTTTTACTTTTTCTTTTTCTTTTTCTTTTGGAACTATTTTCTTTTAAATATATATATATATTTTTCTTTTAATTTATTTCCCCCTTTGTGTTAACTTTCCTTCTCTCTTTATTTTATATATATATATATATATATATATATATATATATATATATATATATATTTCTTCCTTCTTCTTTTTTAAAAACAAATGTTGTTGCCCACAAGCACTTGGTTTTTAAAAAAATCTGCAATTCTGGAATTTTCTTGTAATTCCTTAATTCTGGGTGATCACACAGATCCCGAAGAGCGATGGCTCCGATACCAATGGAGTGTAAAAACTCTGGTAAACTTGAATAAGTATATATTATTATTGATAAAAGATGAGATATGAGATATGATTACAATGGGGAATCACCAAGGCTTTAAATATAGCCTCATGGTGTCCCTTGGTGAAGAGGCATGATCTTTGATCATGCCCTTTCACTTAATAAAACCTAATATAACTATATCTAACTAATAATTAATAAAATATACATAACAACTGGATCCTTTCAAGGATTGCATGTGCCCTAATACATTAATCATTGAAGGTGGATTTTGCGTACTTCCCTAAGGTACACCCTTTGCATGTATTATGCTACTCTAGTGCTCTATTGGGGAGGCCCATGGTGATTTGCAACATGATATTCAAAGCTCCATGATGTAAATGGCTAAGTATTCTATGCCATAATTCACTAACATATCGGTTCTGCAGCTTATCTGCCTTTGTTCTCAAAGAAACATTGTCTTCCACATTTAGGTTGTAGAGGTTCTTCACCCGAACCCCGATCTGCTTCACTTTTCCCATGGAGATGTACCTTAGGAATTCATTTCCTTTATTGAATATCACATCGTAGCCATGGTCTTCCGACACTGCGACGAAAACAAAATTAGACCCGAAACAAACATCACTTCCTTGAGCCTAAGAGGGGAGCTGGACTCCCTCTGAAAATTAATAGTACCAATACCGGTCACAATATACCTCCCATCATCTCCCATCTCAATGTGTATCTAGAGGTCTTTCTCCTCCAAGTCACTGAAACAATATCAGTTTCAATTCATATGGAATGAAGCAACACTATCAATATACCACATGCTACCCATCATTGTGCTTTCCATGCATGAAATGAGGGTGAAGTCCAACTCAAATAGTGAAGCCAAAACTTCACTTTCCTCTCCTTCTAAGGGCTTCTTACCTACATTCTTGTGTGGACACTTAGTGGCATATTATCCCAGTTCATGACAATGAAAGCACTTGATTTTGGACAATTATTTCTTCTTTCCCCCTTGATTGGATTCTCCTTGGGATTGGGATTTCTCCCCTTTCCCTTTCTTTGCCTTTCCAACAAATGCACAATTATCCTCATCATCACACTTGGATGAGGTTTCATCCCTGGTATTTCACCCTATTTCTTCTAGCACCAAATAGGACCAAAGGTGTTCCCAATTTGGTAGCTTCTCCCTACCATTCGCCAAATATTGGTAGTTGTGGAAACTCTTGGAAAGGCATAGAAAGGCTAGGATTACCATGTCATATTCTACAACCATTCATCAACGTTCCCAAGTTCATCACGAAATTGTGTGAACCTACTCATGCACTGTGGTATTGTGTTTCCCTTCTGCATCTTGATATTTCAAAGATTGACCTTGAGTGTCAACTTCCTATGGCCACTACTATTTTGGAACAAATATGTCAATGCTTGCCACATTTCATATGAAGTCTCTTTCCCATGGAGCTGAGAGACAATATGGTCTCATACTCTTTACAATATGATCCTACTCTCCTTGGCTACACTCTTCTTCCAACCTCTAGATTCTGAGCATTAGATGCTTCCAATTTTTGGATATCATTATCAATGATTCCTTCAAGCCTTTATCTTCCAGCACTTCATGTAGTCCTTGCAAGCAACATATTTCGAACTTAGCTCAAGGGCATACTTGAGTCTTAGTCCATAGAAATAAATATTGCTAGCTCTGAAGAATTGATCTTGAAAATTCTATCCTATTGCAAAGACAACTTCAAATTCTCTTCTCTATTGTGATTCCCGATCTGATACCATGTAGAAATTAATGTGTAGATTAAAAAATTCTCATGTAAATTACCAAAACATAAGACTAAAATCTACACTACCCATTTGCGGAAGAAAATTCACGATCAAGAAAACATATCAAAAACATGCATGATGATTTAATAAAAATATACAAATATTTATCTAGGGGAAAACAACTGCTCAAAACCCCTTCCTATTTGTATTACATTAATCAAAGAATCTCGATGAATACAATATTCTTACTCAATCTTAAGCACAACCTACACATGTATCTTCTATCCTTTTCTTGACTGACTAACTTTGGCCAAAACTTAGCCAAAATTTCAAGCCTCCAGGATCCTATTTCCTTGCACTGTACTTCAAGGAATTAGCCCCTATTATTTAGGAAATTCCTCAATCTAGATTGCACAATTCCTTTAGTCCAATCTCTGACTGCATGCACCACATGTAAAACTTGGAATAGTTTACAACTGATAGTACACTACCCTTGAACTACAATCTCAACGAGGTAGCTCAAATTCTATGCATGCATGAGCTAATTTAGGTTGATTGAGTAGTTAACTAGTTAAACACTGAAGTTACACCCCACTGCTATACCTTCCACTAGTTCCTCTAATAGTTGGAACTAGTTTAACTCACCATAACTCAATTTAAGGAATTAAATTGTTACAACTGAAATTAACTCAACCTAGGCTCCTAAAATTTAGGAATCACTGTACACAAATCAAGTTCATGCCCCCAACTCAAATTAACTAAGCTAATTGAGTGATAAAAACTATATCATCCCAATTAAGTCATTCAAGTTGTCTGTTGATGTGGAATTTCAAATTTCTCCCAATTTAATCAGGGGAAAATTAAATTAGGAATTTCTTGCTACATTTTCAATAAATTATAATTTAATCGTCCCTAATGGGTTGACAATCAATGAAAATGAAAAAATAATGAGGCATGTTCATCCTTGCAACATAAGTAATGAAGAAGCATGTAAATTATGCCTTATGCTACAAGCAAACATTGAAGGCTCTAGAGAAGGCAAGGGACATATGTGGTAGAGTAGGTTCTATGGATTGTTGTTGGATTCATGAGGTTATGGGATTAGAGGTGGTGGAAGTTTTGGGTTTTCTGGACTCGCAAGGTGGAATTTTGGTTTTGATAACCCCTTTCTTTCAAGTAGCGGCGAGTTGGGAAGGAGCTCAAGTCATCTTTGGCAACATTTCCAATTCCAGTGTGGTGATTCAATGTAAGTGTGTTTTGGATCTAGGCTCGAGGTGGCCTCCATGGTCAACCTGTTGTGTCTTTGTGGCCTAGTTGGAGCAGCAGAGGCAAGGCTAGGAAGGAAGGGAGAATATGCTAGGGAACACATTGAGCTCATTTCTTCTCGTAAAATTTCTTTAAACCCAATGTTAAGTTTAGTTCATGTTTTTTCCTTCTTTTTTTGGCGTGCATATTCTTCATTCCATTCTGTATTTTGGTTTTGGGTCTCCACAAGCGATTTTGTTGGCAAGAAGTGGGGAGTTTTGGGGGTAAGAGGGAAGGAACCCCTCTGCTCTTTGGTGTTTTGGATTCTGAAAATAGAAACTGATGTCGTGGGTGTGTCTCATAGGGTGGTGTTTAATTTAACATCTTGCTTAGTTTCTTGAAGGGAAATTTCAACTAGGCAACAACCTTTTCTAAATTGCAACTTATCATTTGGATAAAATTTTGGTTAAAGGTTGGACGCTTGTGGTAAATATTTGATGTTTTTATCCACCCCTTGGTGAATTCTAGAGCATTCTAGAACTCTGGGGGGTGGAGAGAAAGGTGTTTCTTCTTGCTTGTGCTGCTTCACTTGTGGTTCTTCAGTCCTTGAAGGAGAGATGCTCGATTGTGGAGGGTGGCAGTCAAAGTAGTGAATTTCACATGTAGAGAGCATGGGGGTCACTTTGGGACATAGACTTGGTTGTTGGTCATGGGAAGGAAATTAAAAGTCATTTGGTTTTACTATCATCTACACTGCCCTATCCGCACTAGGGTCGAGGGTGTTGAGGTAACTCAAGGGCTACAACAAGGTTGACATTCTCTACAAATAAAATTTAATTGTAGGTGTAAAGTTGCTTATTTAGGTCCCATGCAGTGACAATGGTGTCAATTCCATCGAGGTTTAGGGCCATAGGGCTGCGAGGGAGTTTATCTTTTGGAAAATCGTGACATTGGGGAAGAAGTAGATCTGCAACCAACTCAATCTCTTAGCAGAATTGAGATACCCCCTCTCTTTGATTCTATGGATGAGTGTATCCAAGAGATCACATTGCTTATCAAACAACTTGGTCACAACAAGCACGAGGACATGAATGTGATCATATGTTTCATCAATGACCTTTAGTAGAACCAATGGTACATGCTGAATAGTTTGACTTCTCCTTGATGCAACCAAAATAGGATTCATGATAAAGTGAAGCAACTGGAAGGGAGATTGGAGCACATGGAAGGCCATGTTCATTGTTCTTTCAGTCCACCTCGTAATTGATCGAACAAACCAACTCCGGTGCACTCTCCAGATTAGGGATGAATGTTGGCTGCTTCCAGGTTCTTGTGTTTTTTGGTCTTATTGGCTTCCAGGTTCTTGGGTTTTTTGGTCTTATTGGGCTATTTGTATGTGGTTCTCTAGTTTGTTTCTTTTGTTTATCATGCGGTTTTGTTATTATCTTCTGGCCAATAAGTCTGGTATGAAAAAGGCCAATTTTTTTTTTGATATTCAGCCCCTCACAATGTATTTTTAATTTAAACTAATAAAAAGTTTTGACAAAAAAATTATAAGTTTTTTTTTTTTTGGTACTAGGAGAATTGGCAACGGCATCGGTATCGTACTCACGTGACACACGGTCGAATCCCACTGCCTACCACTATACTCCTAGGAGGAATCGTCGCACCTGCCATGATGGCCCTAGGTAATCCGAGACTCGAACTCGTGACCTACACAGCAACACTAACACCTTAGCAAGCATCCAATGGCCACAAGACCAAACCCCAACACGTGACCAAAAACTTATAGTTAATAATATATATTATTTGATTTATTTTCTTTAATAACATTTAAGAAATAAAATTTTAAAATAAACCATTATATTCTAGGCTACCTGGAGTTGGTATGCGGGTAATAAAATTATTAAACATAAACATTTTCAAATCTTCAACAAATTTAAATTTAAAACCAACCAAATAACATAAAACAATTTAAATGCTTATTAAACATAAACTCTGTCCAATCTTCAACAAATTTAAATTTAAAACCAACCTAATAATATAAAACAATTTAAATGCTACTTATTCCACAAGCTAACGATCCCCTTCCGTTTGGATAAATAAATGACTTGCTAAACCAAAAAGGAAGCCCATGGGCATGTTCCTCGAACCGTGGGTTAGATACCAAGCCTCTTCTTAATACAAAATATTGAGAATAACATCATAATTCAGAATAAAATAAGCCTCTTCTTAATATAAAATATTAAGAATAATAACAAAATGAGGGTGGCCATATATTAAGTCTCGAGTCACTTTTTTCAGATTTTTGAATATTTTATAATCTGACTTAAGTTGGGGTTAAATTAATTGTCTGACTTTGATTATCTTTATTAAAATTTCAAAATATTTCACGTTTTACAACGAATTGAAACTAATAAATATATAAATCTTCAAATAAACTTCTTCTTACCCTTAGAAGCAAGATCCCAAAAACGTACATGATCTTTTGAGACCTGAATAAACCTCTTCTTAATGTAAAATATTGAACCTCTTCTTACTGTAACATATTGAATAAGGAGAATTATCCTAGAAGCTTGGCTGATATGTAGAGTCTCCAATGAAACTCTTCTTAATGTAAAATATTTGATAACCGCATGATCCTTGAAGGGTGGCTGATACATAGAGCTTCAAATGAGCCCCTTCTTACTGTAAAATATTGAATAAGAAGCATGATCATAGAAGCTAGTGTTTGATATAATTTAATCAGCAAATTCATTGTCAATAAAGATGGTTCTCACGTTACAAATACCTATCCAGAGTTCAACGAGTATTATTATATTTCATTATCATTACAGAGAATTGATCACATAAAACGAAATTCGCTTTACGTGCTCAAATTGACTTCCCACGGCAAGACGTGCTTAAATCAACTTCCCACGACAGTGCTGCTTGACTTGTCAGCCTCCGTAGGTTGGTTTGACAAGGAAACCAGACTTGCATTTGCTACGAATTTGACCTTAGCCTAACTGGATTGCACATTTTGCAATAATCCATATGGTAGACTAAAATACTTCACTATGTTCGTCACATTTCTAGAATATTTCAGAATTTGCAATCAGGTAGAAACTGATTTAGGGTGTAATTGGAACATATATACAAACAAAAAAATGTAGCATATAAAACCTAATTTTTATTAATAAATAAAATAACAGAATATCTAGAATACAAATTGATTAGAATGATGATAGATATGTTATTTCTGAACATAGAGATGATGACTATATACATTCGCAAAAATTAGGCCAAAAGAATAATCTTTAACCATAAAGAAAAAACCCTAAAGGTCCAAAGTGTAACTCTGGAGGATGAAACACCAAAAGATTGCAAGTCCCCAAGTGGTTAGTTGATACATCAACTTCCCATAGGCACAACTTTTGCATACAATATTTATTTGAAATGCACCATAGCTCGTTGTAAAAAACTATTTGAGAATTAGAACTTTTGATTAATATTAGTGTATGTCATAACAACCCATAACCCCAAAATTCCAAAACACATCGTTTAGGGCCTCAAAATAAACCAAGAAATTTCAAACCCAAAAATCATAGAAATTTTTTTCAAGAAAATAGAAAACCATTGAGACAGAAACAAAAGAAAAAATATGCGGCCACCAATACCAATATCTACTTTGATGAACAACATTGTGAACTTCTTCTAAAATAAAATTATGTGCAAACTAGTAGCTTTTGATTTAATAGGGATATGAGTAATATAGTGGTTTTTTACTTAAACTAGAAAAATAAGTGTAAACTAGTGGTTTTTTATTTAACAATAACATAAGTATAGTGGAATGCCATGATTTGATTTTTCATTTGTCTTGAAGATTAACCACACTAGTTGCGTCGACCAAATTCTTTGCTATGTTATTATAACCAAAAGATACCGTTATACAAATTATGGATCACAAAAGCCATATTTCAAATATAATATAAATAATGTAGTCACTTTTTATTTGAATGAGTAAAAGAAAATTATGTGTAAAACAATGGCTTTTGATTTAAGAGGGTTTATAAGTAAACTAGTAGTTTCCTATTTGAATTAGATGTTTGATTTTATTCTAGCTTGTCAGATTTCCAAAATTTAATATTTCAAAATCTGCTACTGAAATAAAAATGTATATATATATCTAGGATTTTAGTAAACTAGTGGCTTTTGATTTTGATTTTAATGAGGTAAGTAAATGTGCTAATAAATTTGAAAATGGATCCTATATTTGTCCTTTATAATTATTTGAATAAAGCTTAAAACATTGATGGGTAAAGCCTATCCATTAGCGTTTTGTCGATTTAATAGTAATCTGAAATGAAGTAACGCAGCCCTAGACATGATACTTAAGGACTTAAACAACTTTGAACTAATTCACAAACCTTGATGCTATAACAGATTAGTTATGCTTTATAGCTATAATGTGTTTATATTATATGTCATGTGATAGGTACTACGTGTAATTATATATGCATTTATGTTTATTCAGATCTGTAAATAAGATTGGAATGGAAGAAACAAAGGCTTACTTCCATGGTGGCCAATCATATCGAGGTAAAGAATGTGCTAGTGTTCTTGCTCTGCGTAACTGTGATGGGAATAATCAGCCTAGAGGTTTTGAACAAGCCTGATGGCCTTCAATTCCACCACCACCATTTTTAAGGTTTTTTTCCTCTCAAATTTGGAGGCTATTAAAAAATCAGAGTATCAACCAATGAAGCTAGAGATCATCCTGTACTCTTTGACATTTTTTACTC
Source organism: Pinus albicaulis (assembly GCA_034641835.2). Lineage (NCBI taxonomy): Eukaryota > Viridiplantae > Streptophyta > Pinopsida > Pinales > Pinaceae > Pinus > Pinus albicaulis. The sequence continues at coordinate 999,143,248 of CM076583.1, forward strand.
TAGCACAACCCAAAGTAATGGATATAATGGATATATTAATAGTCATTATTTTTTATTGATTAAAATTAATGGTTTCAATTAAGTTATATCAATCATTTTTAAGTGAAGATGAAATTCTTACATTTGTTAACTGAAATGTTATTATAATTAAAATCTAAATATTTATGATATTTTAGTATGATTAACCATGTTAAATTATGGTTTGTTGTGGTAGAAAATAATTAGTTATGTTTTACTATAGTTGACCATAGGTGTCTATGTTGACTATGGATAACCATGCTGACTATAGTGAATTATGGATGATTATAGTTGATCATGTTTTATTATGGTTTTTTTGGTTGATTATGATTCACTTTGGTTTTATTACGGTTGACCATGATTGTCTATGGTTAAACATGGTCCACCATAATTGACTATAGTTAATTCTGGTTGACCTTAGTTGACTTTGGTTTATTATGTGGTTTACTATGGTAATTTCACATTGACATGTTGATCATGGTTGAGTTATATTGGATTGCTACATTCCTTGATGTTTGTGTCACAATGAGATGTCCATAAATGGTTATGTCACATTGCAACATTCCTCAAGGGTTATGTTGGATTGTGACGTTCCGTAATGATTATGTTTCATTGCAACATTCATCTTCATTGAGTTAAATCGAATTATTGTGTTTCTCAATAGTTGCATCACATTGTGACAATCATCAAGGATTTTCTCACCTTGCAACATATATATGTTTTAGTGTAATGTTCCCAAATGGTCTACATAATGATATTCATCTTTGTCAATTTATATCAAATTTCCATGTTCCTTAGTTCTTATGTTACATTACAACTTTCATGAAGGGTCATGTCAAATGGTTCGGTTGATGTCATTATGGTTACATTCAATTCTGAGCACTTTCATTTTCCAGCTAAAATATTGAGCCTCTCACCAATTGAGGTAATTGAATTGCATGATTGATCAAGTTCCTTATATTTTTGGCACACGATATCATTTAAAAAAATTGGTCGATTTTTTAAATGTTAAATATTGACATTGTACAATTATATTCCCCACTAACTGCAGGATATTCAAAGGTAAGGTTCTTCCAAGTGATAACGTCTTGTCGGTTAGCTGTGAAGAGGAAAAGTATTTGTTGAAAATGTTGGGTGTTGAGTACATATCATATCATGCATGTGTGAATGATTGTATTATATACAGAGGATAATATGTAGAGAAAGATATATGTTCAAAATGTGGGGATGATAGGTGTCATAATTAAAAATAATGGGTAAATCACAAGGTCCTCCTTATAAGATATTTAGGCACATGCCTATAATTTGAAGGTGATGTCCCATGGATTCTAAATAAATATGATATTTCTTTGGCAAAACAAGTTATAATGAGTTTCAGGGTGCCTTCTTTATATGGGTCTTCACTACACTGCTACTTCACCATGGAAGATCATTTGTTGGGGTTGGAATCACATGACCACTTGAACCTTCTAAGAGTATGCATGACAAAAACATGATTTTATTATTATTTTTATTAATTTATGTAATGGGATATTTTATAACTATTTTTTTTATAATGTACTATTTATTGTGCAATGGCATTATCCTCTTCTTGTGTGTGGGTGTGTGAACCATGACTTCCCCCAATACTTACATGACATGCCATATCTAAATTATCTTCATTTGTACATTGAATCACATCAACGGAGATTCATATGGCTAGAATTCCACAATGGCATCAAGAGATAGATGATATTGTTTGTATGTTTGAGAAGGAGTTGCCGATGAGTTTCACGGACTTACGATTTCATCTTCTAATTCACCTAGAATATGAGGTTGAATTAGTTGGGGTCGTTTCTTGTCCTTACATGTTCTTCTTAGAGAGGTACATGAAGAAATTGAAAGTTTTTGTTTGACAAAGGGAAAAACCTGAGGGGTCTATGGAAGAGGGGTATATGTCGTATGAGTATTTATATTATTCCAGTGAGTACATCAAGCATATCGACAACACACCATGTACAAATATTTGGGACGACGAAAGGGATGAAGAAAAAAGAGAAGGGGAGCTTATCAAAATGAATGGAAAGAGGTGCATGATAAAGAGTAAGTGAAAACTTATCATTTGTTAAAATACTACACAATAACTATTCTATAACAACCTTGATTACAAAAAAGATCCATGTAAAAAATATAAGACCAAGGTCATGAGACATATATTCGAGTCTGAATGGTGGGAAAAACATCCTAGTGGGTGTTCATTTTGATTATTATGGCTAAAGGAAATTGGAAAAGGCTTTGGAAAGGCAAAGATGCATTATTGGCATTTTATTTATGAAAATAAAGGAAAGTAGGAGAAAAGGGAGGTGAAATGTCACATGTTCCATGTGAGGAGGAAATTGAAGGAAAATAATGGAAAACGAAGAAATTAGAGGCTTAATTCATAAAAGGCTTCTAAGGATCAGTCGGAAAGCTTTTGGCTCAAGAATTTTGTAAGTTCAGTTTCGGAGCTCTCTCTCTCTCTCTCTCTCTCTCTCTCTCTCTCTCTCTCTCTCTCTCTCTCATACTCTTGGACACTTAGATTTTCTTGGTGCACTCTTGGAGAGTGTGGCATACTTGGAATTTTGGAGAAATAAGGAAAAGGAAGAATAGGAAAGCGCAAGAGGACCTTGGGATCAACAAATAAAGCTCGATTGCTTTGCAGGTATCGAGTTGAATATATGATTTCATCGCTAGTTTTTGCATGCATCGCATATGCATGTGATTATTTTTTTATGATTTGTCATTGGCATGGATGATTAACTGGATTGACAATGGTTTTACCTAGCCTTTCCATTTCTTGGATATCCATGGTGTTGTGGGTTTTAATTTTTTTTCTCATTGGTTTTCTTGTGCCTTTGGCTGTGGGTCGAGTTATTAGTTTCTGGAAGCATTGGTTGGACAAACACTCTCGAAGCCCTGTAACAACTTGGGTTGAGTTACTAGTCCTGGAAGCCTTGGTTGGAAAAACTCTCTAGAAGCCCTTGGTGGGTTGAGTTACTAGTCCTGGAAGCCATAGTTGGACAAACGTTCTAGAAGCTCGACATCAGCTATGGGTTGAGTTACTAGTCCTAGAAGCCTTCGTTGGAAAAAAAACTCTGGAGCCCTAGACAACTTTGGTAAAGACTAATATGGGGATGGTTAGTTATGTTCGGTCATGAGGTGGAATAACTAGTGGAGGGTTTAGGTGGTTTTTCCTCTAAAAGCCCTATTTTGGTTTTGATTGATGAATTTTATGATATCCCACATTCATGCTAGGAATATGGCACATGGGTGACTGGATGTAGAGATATTTGGCTCAACCATGTCTATGGTTAGGTGGAATGTGGAAGTGCCATACTTGGTTTCATTTTTCTTATGGAAATAAGAGCTCTTTCCTCTTTTATTGATGGGTAAATATACTTGTTATTATGTGGCTTATATGGTTGTTCTATTCTTGTCATTTTTGTTGTTTATATGTTGGTTATGGATGTGTTCTATGTCAATAATGATGTATGGATCTCATCATGCTTTGATTTGTAAATGAATGAACAATGTATCTATGACCAAATAGATGATAATGCAGTCAATGTGATGAGGCTACAATGCTTCTTAGAAATTCAAAGATAATTATGATACCCATATGCTCATATTTATTGTTTAAACTTATAGATTACATATTTGTGACATGTGTGACGAAACTCCTGTCATGGCTAGTAGGGGTTTAGTCAAGTATTTTTTCAAGTGCTTTCATTTACATCGTTATTCCACTATATTTTAGTTTTGAAAGTGTCACGGAGTTCTACGCAGTTACCCGAGCTTTGGGCCTGAAAAAGTGGCACAAAAATCAAGGTCATAGGCTCAAAACTACTAGGAAAAGTCCCCAGTCGAATGCATACCCATGCTATGTGTGTGATTGGAGGTTTCCAGTTGCACTCTTACCCATGTCAAGGGAGAGACTAGGGGACTGATGCATGAAAAGGTCAGGTTGGATTAGGGGCTAGCCTCCTGGAAGGTTGGTATGGGTTCTGGGTGTCCTATAGCATGTGTAGAAGGTCTGTGTTGTGGTGTGGTGTCAGTTTCAATTCCTTAAGGTGAGCTAAGAGGTTGAATCAAATCATACTAACTCTTCGTCACATGTTTACCCCAGTTGGCCAGTTACTTGGGTAGATGTGGGAGGAGGGTGTTATAGAGTGGTATTAGAGAAAGTTTCATTTGTTGAGATTCAACAAGATAATGAGCTCAATGAAAAGAGTCGCCTTCACTAAGTGGGCCTATAGGCTATTTTTGGTGCATGTCTATTTTTAGACATGGTGATCATATTTCAGAAGTTGCAGGATGTTATTTGTGGATGGTTGATCAAGTTGGAAAATTTGATGAAATTCTATTTTTAGAATATTGGGCGAAGTCTATTTATAGATCGTCGACCTAAAAATAGAAGTGTAAATTATTATTAGCTCTTAATAATAATCCGACAATAAACAACAACTTATTCTCTTAGAGCACTTAGTTTCAGTGCACAGATTTGGAAAATCAGTGGGCTGAAGGAATTACGCACTTAGGCTTATTTTGTTCATGGCCAAGGGACCTAATTTAACGACACCGGCAAAGTGACAGAGTTGGAAGAGTAGTTCATGGAGTTGTATTCAGTTTAACTCAGTTAGACTCAGTTGAGCTAGTTGTATTTAGTCTAACTGAATGATACACTAGTGAGAGTGGAGTGAATTAATTAGTTAATTAATTCACAAATAATAAATCATTAATCAACTAAACAATACAACGAAGCAACAAGTGCATTTTATTTCCAAAGGGAGACCCTTCCGGAGAGATAGGGGTGAAAGGGCACATGACAATCATGACTATAGTGATGCATTGATTGCACCACACACACATTGGAGTTGCCAATGAGGATTGCGTAGTCAAGGCAAGAGTAATTTGAATTCATTTAGAGCTATTCTTTAGCAGGGATTGTGCAGTGGAGGCAGGCTAGCAGGAGGGCAGAGATCGGTGCATGGATTTGTAGATTTCTTCTATGTTAGTGTGTGACGATTGATTGTACTGAGAGGTTGATGTAATAAGATTTGTATGATATTGTTACATGATCTCCATGATACATAATATATGATAGTTAGGGTTTTCAGCTTCAGGCTTTCCTGTTAAACAACTGTGTTATGTGCGATTGTTTTTATTTATGCTTCACATGTGTTTGTAATTAATTTTCTGCAAAAGATTAACAGTGTAATGATTCTGTATTTTGCAAGAAGTTAAATATTGTGAGATCATGGGAATCTGGATGTATGCATGATTAGTGTATACTAATTTATACATGGTATCAGAGCAGTGTTAATTCTTGAATATTGAAATTAGGTGAATTAGCTTGTGTTGGTGGACTATTTTGAATTTGCTGGGCGCAAAATTCTTGGTGCGAAAGTTGAGTATACATTGAAATGTCTTTCAATGGGTTGCGATTGGAGTATGTCCTTGATGGGATCTCGAATTACATAGCTTGGAAGGATAGGATGGAGGCGGTGTTGGAGGATAATGGATAGAAGGAGTTCATTGATAGCGATGTTCCTAAGCCGGGATCTAGCGATGTTGCATTACTTGACACATGGAAAAAGAAGATAGCAAAGACAAGAAGAATTATGTTGGAAGGTGTGAAGGACCATATTGTATTCAGCCTTCATGGGAAAGCCACTCCATTTTTAATGTGGAAGGCTTTGACAATTTTTTTCAAAAGCAACTACGATGAGAGGAAGTTGGCGCTAAAACATAAGCTCAGAAAAATAAAAATGGAGAAGGGCGAAAATATTCCAAAATATCTCACGAAGATTGTCCACTGTAGGGATGAACTGGGAAGTGTGGGGATTATTGTTGATGATGAAGACTTGGTGAGCTTGGCTCTCCTTGGGCTTTCGAAGATTTGGCATAGCTAAGAAGACTCTATCAATGGACGGGAGAAACTACCGAGATGGGAGCGACTTTGGCTGGATATTGTGCAAGAGGAGATAAGGCGAGGTACCAGGGATGGCTCTTCATCGAAGAACGAAGATGAAGAGAATTGTGCTTTGGCTGCCAAAGCAAGGAAAGGGAAGGGGAATAAATTTCCTTCAAAATCCAAAGCTAAAGGCAAGAAGCAAGATTTGTCAAAAGTGAAGTGTTTTCACTGTCACAAACATGGGCATTTCACCACTAACTGCCCACAGAAGAAGAAGAACAAGAAGGCTGCTGGAGTTGCCACTAGTGAGGCCCTTGCATCAAAATTTAAACTTGATTTCTCTTTGATAGCATGCATGGTTTCAAGTGCATTAGGATTAGTGTGGTATCTCGATAGTGGTGCTTCCTTCCACATGACGGGAGATAAGGAGCTTTTCAGTGACTTGGAGGAGAAAGATCTCCAAATGCATATAGAGATGGGAGACGATGGTCAACATGAAGCATGTGACCAGCATTGGGACCATTACCTTTGGGAGAGGGAGTCTCGTAACTCATTCTTGTCAAGGGATGTTATATGTTCCTGTGTCCTGGGTTGTAAAGAACTGGTCTCCAAGGCACATTGGAAGAAAGGTTATGATGTTGTTTTTAACGATGGAAAAGCTTTCCCGCGATATAAAAACAATAGGTCAAACAAAGAGGATAGGAATTTCGTTGGCACATCTACAGCCAGAGGTAGATGGCTGCACTACAATGCAGGGAAAGGCATAGCGGTGATGATGAGGTGGAAATTATGGCATGAAAGATTAAATATTCACCATGGCGCTTTGAATATTTTGCAGCATATTTCTATTGGACTTCCCAAGGGTACTCTTGCACAGTCAGATTGGTTCAAGGGATGTACTATGGGTAAGTTTTTGAAGACCACCTTCCATGAGAAGGAGAACCGTGCTTCGGTGATCCTTAAGAGACTTCACACAGACGTGTGTGGACCTTTCTCGGTTGCTTCAACAACAAAACACATGTATTATGTTATATTTTTTGATGACTATTCTCGTAGATGCTGGATATTATTCATGCAGAAGAAGAGCGAAACATTCTCAAAGTTCTGTGAGTTTAAAGCATTGGTGGAGAAGGATTCGGGGAAGCAAGTGAAAGATATATAGAGCGATAATGGTGGTGAATACATCTCGAGTGAATTCAAATATTTCTATAGAAAAGAAGGAATTCAAGAGAACTCATAGCGTTTCATAACCCACAAATGCACGGGGTTGTGGAGAGGAAGAACAAAACGACTGTAGTGTTTCACGAGTGAACTGCATGACTGTGGCCTACCGATGCACTCGTGGGTGGAAGCATGCAACACCGTGGTTTATGTGCAGAATCAAGGTCCCCAGAGGCACTGCATGAGTACACCAAGAAGCTTTTACCGGTAAGAAGCCCAGATATTTTCATTGGAAGATTTTTGGCTGCCTGTTTACATTCATGTGACAAAGGACGCCAAAGAGCCGGAGTCAATCGTGCTGGGATATTTGTGGGTACAATGTGATTAATTTCATAATTATCATGTGTATTTTCCAGACAGTCGGATGACTGTGGTGCGACGGGATATAAAATTCAATGAGGTGAAAGCCATGAATTTGTCGCTTGAGAGGGAGCTACACTTGCATGCAGAGGAGGAACTTCTTGTTCCCAAAGATGAGCCTCTAGATGTGGATCAACCACACGAGGATATTCATGGAGTGGAGGAGTCCACTAAAGCAGAACCAAACATCATAACAGGCAGAAAGCGTACCGCAGAAGTTGAGAGATTGAAGCTTAATGCGACACAAAATGTAGGAGTCGCTACATCACATCTCAGACAGAGACATTCACTTGACCAATTTACTAGATACATGGCTCTTATGAGAAAGTGTATCGTGACAGAACCATCTTCTTTTGAAGAAGTAGCGCAGGAGCCCACATGGGGTAGACATGGTGGAGGAGTATGATCTCCACGTCGTAAAGAGTAAGTTTGGGAGATTTTTTCCAAGGACGGTGGGAAATCAGTTGTAGGATCAAAGATGGATCTACCAGGCAAAAGAAAAGCTGTTGGAGTGAGCTGCCAGAAGTACAAGGCAATATTGTTGCCCAAAGCCACAGTATCAAGGGATTTGGGGATTGAAGAAACTTTGCACGTGTCGCATGGTATTAGGTATTTTCCATATGGACCATCTTACCCTCGTAGCGTAGATGGGTTGGCACATTCATCAGATGGATGTGAAGATTATGCTTCCTTAATGGGACGGCTGAAGAAGAGGTAAAGCATTGAGCAGCCTAAATGATTTAAGATCTTTAGTAGTGAGCTGTGATGTGTGCCGGCTCAAAAGAGCGTTGTATGGCCGAAACAAGCACCACTGCAGCTCGGGCAATAATACCCGATCGAATACGCTATTTCTCATCGGACTCTGCTTCACCAAGAGTGAGGTAGATGAAAACTTGTACCAAATTGTGGTGGAGGGTAATATTTAATCATTGTTCTTTATGTTGATGATTTAATACTAATGGGTGATGGAAAGTTGATACACTCATGAAAGGTAGATCTTGCAAAGGAGTTTGAGATTAAGGATTTGGGCCTCCTCCATTATTTCCTTGGATTGGAAATATGGCAGCGGGAAGGTGAACTATTTGTGTCTCAAGGAAAGTATGCTGGAGAGATACTGGAGAAGTTTCACATGCAAGGCTGCAAGCCTATTGACACTCCTCTTCTAGGAAATTGGAGGAAAGAGGATGCTAGATCAACAGAGGTAGTGGATGCCACTATTTATCGACAGTTGGTGGGTTCGCTCATGTATTTAGTTAATACAAGACCAGACATATGCTATGCAGTGAAACAACTTTCACAAGCGATGGTTAAGCCTACCAAGCTCTTTTGGAAGGTAGGAAAGCATGTCCTGAGATATCTCAGGGGAAAATATGAGTATGGTTTATGGTACAGATAGATGGATGAGGTGAATTTGCATGGCTTCACGGATGCAGATTGGGCAGGAAACCCAACGGACAGAAAGAGCACATCAAGAGGGATTTTCAGTATCGAATCTACAACAGTTTCTTGGTACAGTAGGAAACAAAGATCTATGGAACTCAGTTCAGCGGAAGCAAAATACATGGCAGCAAGTCAAGCTGCATGTGAGGCTATCTGGATGAGCAAGATCCTGGTTGGTTTGTTTGGTTAACATTTAGATCCTACAGTGAGACATTGTGATAATCAGAGTTACATTAAACTCTTGGTTAATCATGTGTTTCATGACATATCTAAACATATTGATATCCGGTATCATCATATCAGAGATTGTGTGCAGGGAAAGATCATGTTGCTTCAGTACATTCCTGCGAAGGATCAGGATGTAGATATTCTGACGAAGGCACTCACTAGGAGAAAATTCGAATACCATAGAGGCAGGATCAGGGTGAAAGATAATCCCTATCTTGTTGAGAGGGAATGTTGAGATTTAACAAGTTGATGAGCTTAGTGAGAAGAGTCGCCTTCACTAAGTGGGCCTGCAGGCTATTTTTGGCGCAAGTCTATTTTTAGACTATGTCTATTTTTAGACATGGTGATCATATTTCAGAAGTTGTAGGATGTTATTTGTGGATGGTTGATCAAGTTGGAAAAATAGATGAAATTCTATTTTTATAATATTGGGCGAAGTCTATTTATATATCATCGATCTAAAAATAGAAGTGTCGATTATTATTAGCTCTTAATAATAATCTGACAATAAACAACAACTTATTCTCTTGGAACACTTAGTTTTAGTGCACAAATTTGGAAAATCAGTGGGCTGAAGGAATTACGCAATTCCTAGGGTTTACTGGTGGTTCATGCATGGAGGACATAGTTAGAACTTAAATGGCAAAGTTATGACAGATTTGGAAGAGTAGTTCATGGAGTTGTATTCAGTTTAACTCAATTAGACTTAGTTGAGCTAGTTGTATCTAGTCTAACTGAATGATACACTAGTGAGAGTGGAGTGAATTAATTAGTTAATTAATTCACAAATAATAACTCATTAATCAACTGAACAATACAAAAATTAACTACAGTGCATGTCAGTTCTAGTGGAGACCCAGTGGAGAGATAGGTGAAAGGGCAAGATGGACTATTTGTTGTGACTATAGTGATGCATTGATTGCATCACACACACATTGGAGTTGCAAATGAGGATTGTGTAATCAAGGCAAGTGTAATTCGAATTCATTCTAAGCTATTCTTCAGTGGGGATTGAGCAGTGGAGGCAGGCTAGCAGGAGGGCAGAGATCGGTGCATGGATTTGCATATTTCTTCTATGTTAATGTGTGACGATTGATTGTACTGAGAGATTGATGTACTAAGCTTTGTATGAGATTGTTACATGATCTCCATGATACATAATATATGATAGTTGGGGTTTTCAGCTTCAAGCTTTCCCATTAAACAACTATGTTATGTGCGATTTTTTTTATTTATGCTTCACATGTGTCTGTAATTAATTTTCCGCAAAATATTAACAGTGGAATGATTTTGTATTTTACAAGAAGTTAAATATTGTGAGATCAGGGGAATGTGGATGTATGCATGCTTATTGTATACTAATTTCTACATCATTGTCTTTGGGTGGTGTCTAGTTTCTGTTCTCTTTGTGTGATATCTGATACCACGAAGTGATATCAAAGCATGGTTCAATGCTTGGAATGGATCAGAGGAATGTGTTTTTCATGCATAAATGTCAGTCACATATGTGTTTTGTATGTTTGTGGACTATGTGCTTGTGTATGCATGGAATTGGTCATATTTGCAATGGTGTCGACATGTGAAATTTGATGGTTTTGTTGATTAGATGTGGTCGCCATGAGTGTATTTCAGTTATGCATTTGTTATGCATGTCAGTGTCTATAAGTTTTTGTGCATGCATTGTTATGGTCATGTTTATGCATGCATAATAGTTTATATATGAATTGTGAGGTCATTGTATGTAGTTATGTCATCATGATGTTGTTGATAAGATATGATGTTGATATGTTGGCTAAGATAGAGAAGGATGTGTATATCATAAAATTGATGTTGCAACACTTGACTTGGGGTAAGAGCATATTTTCATACAAGTATTGTATAATTAGAATGTATATATGTTAATTAATGGATTGTTATATGCATTAGGGCTATATACATGTTTGTCATTTTACTATTGTTGTGGTTATATGCATGGTAGATTCTAATGAATCATTGTGGTCATATGCACGCGTGTCGAATAGTCATGAATGATAGTAATGTGTTTTTATATGCATTGTTTTTATTGTTTTACGTTAGTTAACTTGATTATTATGTTATATGTTGTTGATAAATATGTTATATATTAACTTGTTGATTGTTATATGATAATTAACTTGATGATTATGTTATATGTTGGTGATAAGTATGCTATATGTTAACTTGTTGTTGTTATATGTTAGTTAACTTGATGATTAGGGTTATTGTAATTAATATCTTGTTTCTATATGTATCGCGTTAATATGGATTGGCCCATGCAGATGGTTATGGTTATGATATTCAGGTACGGTTTGATACATTTGTGATATAATTGTGTTGCACTAATCTATACTGATTGTGCATATGTGATTTCTAAGCATGAATGGAAATTGTTTATAAGTTTATGATGTGAACATGTTAGCTAGTTACTGTTATGGATATCACTACCTTATTTATTTTTGAGTTGATATGTTTAGAAGTTATATTATACTAATATATATTTATTGTGTAGACGAGATAGCCTCCCCTGAGATACGTTGAGGTATGAGTTGCTTATGTCATCTCTTGGTGTTTGAATATTTGATTATGTAGTATATTTGGTGTTTGGTGTCTATTATGTCATATATCTATTGTTTGAATGTTTGATTAATTGCAAGGAATGAGTATGTGTTTATAATATTTCCTGAAGGAATGATCTTGTTTCAAGATGGTTTTACTAACACATTATGTGTTGAGATAGTTGATATGTACTTGAGTATAAGTAGGTGATAGTTGTAGTATTATGATTTTGACTATTAGTTGATTATGACATGGATTTTAGTCTTGGTAGAGGTTGATTTTAGTTAATAGATATGATGTATTGATATTTGGAACATGTGATTGATATGTGCGAATAGTTGTAGCGCAACATGCTTGGTATTAGCATGACAAGGTAATAGTTGATGTGTTTATATAACTAACATATGGGTGATGTGACAGTACATAGTAGGACTCAATTGCAACAAGGAAAAAGAAAGGAACTGGGTAAGAATTACTTTGGAAATGTTTGGGAACCACAATTCCATATGAATGAGAGCTTGCATGAATACATGAAGTCTTATTAACCCTAATATTGTCTGGAAATATGTGGATAATAATTGGTTTCTAGTTATGCCTGGATTTGTCAAGGGATTGGATTCCCTTGAGAGATGATATATGTATGTTTTCAGATACAAGGCAATGTGCCTGACATAACAAGGTAAGGTAACTGGTATAGTGTATTCTTATATTATACACTGACAGTTATATGTTTATGGAGGTATGATGCAGGGGATTGCATGGCAAAAGAGACTACCATCAAATCTTTGAAAAGGCTCGGGTTGAGATTTACCTTGGAACCTTTGGGAACCCACGGGGGATTAATTCATGGTGTTTTTTTCTAGTATTATGTTTTAAGTATTGTATGATCTGTTTGCACTTGATTTTAATTTTTTTTTATGTCCGGTGCAAGGCCTTGCAACTTTGTTGTAGTTTCATGTTGCTATTGGTGCTTCATGTCTTTCTTCTTGATTGTTTCTTTTTCTTGCCTTTATGTTTTCAGGGTCATGTGAATATTTTTGGGAAAGAGGATATTTAATGGAGTTAGAGAAGACCTGGATGAAACCCAATAGGCATTGTAAGACTCGAATGAAGCTTGATGCATGAGTAAGGGAAGTTGAAGGTAAGAATATGATAGGTGGTTAGATTGGTTGGGTCCATTGGTGTAAATGGATGGTGGAAGGAAAATCATGAGAAGAAAGGTAAAGAGAATGGATGTGAGATAAAAAATTGCTTGGCTATGATTGGGAACTATTATTCTCAATGTTGTGCATGTTGTGCATGGATAAAGAGAGTTCCCTTAACCTGGATCTTATGATAGTTGGTCGTCATGTTGTGATCATGATTAGGCTGATGTTTATATATATATATATATGAAATTGTATAACAAGTTCGTCAGGGATCATGATCGTTTTACACTAATGTTTACATATATCTATGTATGCATGTATGTCACTGCCTGACAAGGTTTTCAAGGTTCATTCTTGTGGAGGAATGATTTATTATACAGGTGAATGCCATAGAGAGGTTCCTAGTCTTATGGGGAATCAAGTGGGAAGAGTAGTCCTGAAAAATCTACAAGGTTAGTATCATGTGGTTATGAATTGATATTATGTGATTATACTATGTCTATGCTTATGTTATGGACATGATATGCTGAGGGATACATTAGCAGAATGAAGGCTGTATGATTTGGAGAATTCTAGGACAAGCATGGATAAGACGCTAGAAGAAGGGTTTCTTTGTGGAGTCAGTGGGTGGTCTATGGATGTGCAATACTACTATTGTGTATATGTTGCACATGTTGTATATTCAATGATTGTACCTATGGTGATGTGTACATGTAACATGTGTAGTATTGCGTACATATGATGTTGTACTCCTATTGTATATATGGTGTTGTGTGCATATTTCATATGCAGTGCTGTGAATAGATGGCATTATGTACATGTTGGATAAGTGGTGCTGTGTACATATTGTGTTGCGCGCATGTTGGATATGCAGCATTGTGTACATATGGTGTTGTGTGCATGTTGGATATGATGTGTTATGTACATATGGTGCTATTTACATGTTGCACATGAAATTCTATGTACATATGGCGTTGTGTTATTAAACATATGGTGTTGTTGTCATGATTTTACATGTGGTGTTGTGTACATGTTGTAAATGTGGTGCTATGTGCAGGTGGTGTTGTGTACATTCCATGCATGTGACGTTGTGTACATAAGGTGTTGTGTACATTTCATGCATGTGGTGATATGTACATCTAGTATTGTATACACATTGTACAGGTGATGCAGTGTACATGTGGTGTTGTGTACACATTGTGCAGGTGGTTTTGTGTACATGTGATTCTATGCACTTGTTGTCCAGGTGGTGTTATGTACAGGTGGTACTATGTGCATTATGTACATATGGTACTGGTGTAGATGTGGTATTGTGTCCATGTCGTACATGCTGTGTTGCGTGCATGTGATAATATGTATGTTCATTATGTAGTCGTGGTATCATGACATGTGTATTTATTGTGATGTACTCTATGTACATATATGTATTGTGTTTAACACTAGATGTAGGTGTATGTGTTGTGTTTTACATCAGGTGTAGGTGTATGTGTTGTGTTTTACATCAGGTGTAGGTGTATGTGTTGTCTTGTACACAGCGTGTAAGTGTATGTGTTGTGTTACATCGAACACTGGGTGTAGGTGTATGTATTGTGTTACATCGAACACTGGGTGTAGGTGTATGTATTGTGTTGTGTTGAACATTGGGTGTAGGTGTATGTGTTTTATGTCAAAGGTAGGTGCATGTATTATATGGTGGTGTATGTTGTGTGTGGCTCCATGTGTGTGATGCACACTATGTGTATGTGTATGTGGTTGAAGAGAAGGCACTGGGTGTTTTTCGGGTGTGGAAAATGATGCAGGGTGCATATGGAGAGGAAAAAGAATAATGGTAGAAGATAAGGATCGATTAAATAATAAGTATTAGTATTTTATTTCATTTTTGTTATACATGTGATCTGTGATTCTGACTCATCATGATTATGTGTGATCTATGATTATGTTTTATTGATGGTTACATGTAATATATGATTTTTATTTATGATGTTTGCGTTTTTAGCTAACTAGATGTGATATTTTTATACATGATGATTGATCAAACAACTAGTTTGAATTGTTGTGACATGAAGTGAACAGAATTGCAAGTGTACCTTGTTTTCTAGCTATCAATGAGATATGATTTAAGTTTATTTCAATTCGTTTTGAGTCTAATGGGAATTATGTGCTTGGTATAGGAAAGCATGGAAATGTCCGGTTGGGTGTTTAAAACCATCTGCAAGAAATAGCAGCGCCAATAAAAGGAATTGGAACATGCAGCAATATGTTGGTAAAGCACTTCAGGAGTAGGGCTATTGTGGGATAATGGTACCCAATAGTGTCCATTGATTACCCTAAGCATGCTATGACTAGTATGATGGTATTTAGGTAGGGATATGCCTTGGTTCTTGGACCTTATAATGCGAGGAAACCATTCCAAGGGATGGACTTCCCAGGATGGGGGTGCTAGCAAAACTTGGAAGGCGTGTGACTGCATGAAAGGGGGTGACAAGATTCCCCAAGGGACTGTATAGCAGAGAAGGGAAGGCTGAGGTTGGAATTTTTTTGTCATTAGCATTACCAGATAGAATAATATGCACATTGGGAGTGTGCCTTGGAACAATGAGCTGGAAATTATTCACTGAGAGGAAAAATGGCACAAGATTGTAGCGTTGGACATTGGATGCAACTTGAATTTGACAATGGATTCTAAAATTCCTGGGAAGGAGGAAAATCTGAGTATTACTTTGACGGTGGAGGTGGGAGCCTTTGGATTCCCTTGTTGTGAATGCAGACATGATATCCTTTTATTTTCGGATTGAGAAAAATTGCATATGTATATATGTGTATATTATTGTAAATAATGTAATGAGTTGGATTTATAAAGCTCCATAGAAATTATGGTTATTTGATGGTTGAAGAAAACGTATGAGTATATGTGGTTGTTATTGTAAATATCGTAATGAGTTGTGTTATAAAGCTCCAATAAACTGTATGTTTGTCATGTTTTAGCAGTGGTCATTGTAAATAATGCAATGAGTTGTGTTATAAAGCTCCATGGGAAATATGTTTTGCTTTTTTAGTGGTTTTTTTGGTTGTAGGTTTCATTGAGCACAGAGGATGATGTTCCCCCAAGGGGGAGGGTTCTGTAACAACCTTGGTTAAAAAAAAAAAAAACCATGTAAAAATATAAGACTACGGTCATGGCATACGTATTCCAAGCTGAATGGTGGGAAAAACATCATAGTGGGTGTTCATTTTAGTTATTATGGATAAAGGAAATTGGAAAAGGTTTTGGAAAGGAAAAGAGGCATTAATGGCATTTTATTTATGAAAATAAAGTGAAATATGAGAAAAGGGAGGTGAAAGGTTGCAGGTTGCATGTGAGGAGGAAATGTTGGAAAATATTGGAAAATGAAGAAATTAAAGGCCTCATTAATAAAAAGGCCTTTTAGGATCAGTTGGAAATATTTTTGCTCAAGAATTTTGTCAATTTAGTTTTCAAGCTCTCATTTTCACTCTCTCTTTCTCTCTCTCTCTCTCATACTCTTAGACACTTATAGTTTCTTGGAGCACTCTTGGAGAGTGTGGCATACTTGGATTTTAAGATCAAGAAGGAAAAGGAGGAGCAGGAAAGTGCAAGAGGACATCAGGATCAACGATTATAGTTGGATTGATTTGCAAGTTTCGAGTTGCATGTATGATTTCCTCACTATTTTTCGCATTAATTACATATGCTTGTGATTATTTTTTTCTGATATGTCATTGGCATGGAGGATTTCCTAGATTAAAAGTGGTTTTTCTTAGCCTTTCCATTTCCTAGATAGCCATGGTGTTGTGGGTTTTAATTTTTTTTTTTTTGTTGGTTTTCTTGTGCATTTGGATGTGGGTTGAGTTATTAGTTCCTAAAAGCCTTGGTTGGAGAAATGCTCTGGAAGCCCTATAACAACTTGGGATGAGTTACTAGTCATGGATGCCTTGGTTGGAAAAACGATCTAGAAGCCCTTGGTGGGTTGAGTTACTAGTCCTAGAAGCCATGATTGGACAAAAAGTCTGGAAGCCTGGCAATGGTTGTCGATTGAGTTACTAGTACTAGAATCCCTGGTTGAAACAAATTCTCTAGAGCCCTAGAGATCTTGTGTAGAGACCAATATGGTGATGGTTACTGATGTCTGATAATGAGGTGGAATCATTGGTTGAGAATTGAGGTGGTTTGGCCTCTAGAAGCACTAGTTTGGTTTTGATTGATTAGTTTTATGAGATCCCACATTAATTCTTGGAATATGGCATGGGGGTGATTGGATGAAGAGAGATTTTGATCAGCTATTTCTATGGTCGGGTGGAATGTGGAAGTACTAGACTTGATTGCATTTTTCTTATGGAAATAAGAGCTCTTTCCTCTTGTATTGATGGGTAAATGTGCTTGATATTAAGTGGATTATATGGTTGTTCTATGCTTTCCATTTCTGTTGTTTATATGCTGGCTATGGATGTGTTCTATGTTAGTAATGATGTATGGCTCTCATCATGTTTTGTTTTGTAAATGAATGAACAATGTATCTATGACCAAATAGATGATAATGCAGTCAATGTGATGAGACAAAAATGATTCTTAGCGATTATTAGATAAGTAAGTGACCCATATTCTTAGATATGTTGTTTAAACTTGTAGATTAGATATTTGTGACATGTTTGATGAAACCCCTGTCATGGTTAGTATGGGTCTTATCAATTCCTTATTCAAGTGTTTGCATTTACATCGTTATTTAGTTTTGGGAAGTGACCTGAGCTATGGGATTGAAAAAGTGGCACAGAAATTGATCAGAAGCTCAATATTTAGCTAAAAAATGAAAGTTCTCACAAATGCTTCAAACTAGAGCGACCAAATAGAGCTCATCGCCAGGATTTGAATGCAACTCGTTTCATCAAAATGTGAGTTCATATGAGTAAGTTATGGTCTATTGTTCGTTTTCCCAAATAGGTAAAAATTGTGCAGAATAGTGACAGACTAATGACTTGGCAGTCCAATCAGCACCTCAGGAATATTCAGGTAATAATCTGCAATTTTCAGCTAGTGAAATTGTGACAAGTGTCAGAATCAGATTCGCCAATGTTTCTTAGGGAAGTTGAATTTTTCTCCTATTCCTAAGTTTGGAATTATTATCTATGGTGGATTGTTTTTATTAAGGGTGAATTTTAGGCCAATGGGGAAGGTCCATGTGGCGCAACTGAAGGCTGCCACGTGCCCCCCCATGGCAAGGCTAGTTGGCATGATATATGATTATGAAATGACAAATTGGGTTCATATATGTTTATTACTCCAAATTATGTAACCATAGTCGAACGACAAATATCGAATGGGCGCAATATATATATATCAACATATATTGTTAAACAAAATTTTTAACACTATGGTCGGATTCGAAATTTTGTTCAAAAAAATTATATGGTCAGGGTCGGGGTCAAACCCAATACCACCAACACCATATTCCAATGGCTTACCACCTCACCTTCCGTCATGTTCCTCAACCATATGGGTTCTCAACGTTATTTCAAGATTGTCAACGCCATATATGGGGGTCCGGAAGGGGCCAGCTCCCTCCCACATGTCTACGCACCCAAAACTAGGTGCCAACACCTACAATTTGGCAGACTTTTTTAATGAATATTAGAACGTATTTAATTACATTAATTCGTGGGTTAACTACGATAATCCGAGATTAACATGAAGATGCGGTTAGCGCTAAATGCGCCTGCTTATCCAATTAACTCATACTTATCTTAACATTAAGTACACACATAATTTGGAGACACTTTTGGCGAACCCTCTAGATTGGGCTAAATCTCCACATTTATTGGAGTTAACTGGCAGACTTCCAGAATTAGCGGAGAAAAACTTGGAAAATTTGGTTTTTCCATAATTGAGGTAATTTTCGACAAATTTTGGCTTAGGAAGAGTCATTCTTGGTAGATTTTGATGTTTTGGGCCATTGGAATAGGTTGCAGAGGAAACAGGAGACTGTAAACAACACTTTTGCACAATTGAAGCTAATACAAAGGCCCACATTATGCAGCTAGAACAAGGAGATGTGGCCCAGGAGGGGTGAAATCCTTCATCAAAAACTTGTGTATTTGTATACGTTATTTGTGCTTGTTGTGTTTTATTATGATGTTGTTCAACATTGAGTTTCCATGCCTTTAAGTTCATGAAATAAAATTAATATCATCAAGTTTAATGAATTGTCACTCATAAGCACATGTATAAACCTTTGTATGATAAGCAAACCAAAGAACTTTCATGTTAATTCTAAAATTGATATTATCACAACATTAACTAACAATCAATTTCAAATCAAGTTGGTATCAAAGCACAAGGTTGCTAGAGGTTATTTTCTTGATTTTCTTGAGATTGTGCAAAAAGGGTTTTAATAGTTGCAATTTTGTGATGCTTGCAAGGTTGAAGTTGTAGAGAGGAGAAGGGAAGCTATTGGTTGTTAGTCCTGAGATTAGGAAAAGGATAAAGAGAGCTAAGAAATCATAATATTCACCCAAATTTTCACTCAAAGATGCACTTGAGGCACCTCAAGTTCTATGTCCAGCAGTTGAGATTGAAGAGGTACAAATTTTAGAAGAAGCTGAAGTGATTGAAGAGGTACAAGCATTAGAGGTTGAGCTTGAATCCTTAGCCATTATGTCAGGATTTGGAAAGACTCATGGACATTCATAAGAATATGATGTCAAGAGAGACTTCAAAGACATACAAACAATGGTTAAAATCATGTTTAACGCATTCACTATAGAAAGAGAAGGAGAATGTTCTAAGCCTCCACATGGAGAGGGATATTCAGATGGTAAGAAGGATGAAGAGAAGAGTTTGAAAGGTAGTGGAGGAAATCCAACTCCATATCCACCATCCTCATCCTCATCATCTTCATAGACATCTTCATCTTCCACATCCACCACAAAAACCACCCACACTCATTCAAAAATCGCAAAAGGAAAAACTCCATGACTCAAGTTGGAAATCAAGTTTGAACTTCCAATGTACAATGGTGAGGTAAATGTAGAGAAGTTAGACAACTTGATCTGTCAATTGGAAGTATACTACAGAATTCAAAATTTACAAGAGGAC
Source organism: Pinus albicaulis (assembly GCA_034641835.2). Classification (NCBI taxonomy): domain Eukaryota; kingdom Viridiplantae; phylum Streptophyta; class Pinopsida; order Pinales; family Pinaceae; genus Pinus; species Pinus albicaulis. The sequence continues at coordinate 999,163,274 of CM076583.1, forward strand.
GACATAAAGATTGAGTTAGCTTCATTAAGGCTAGAAGGAGAAACACTAGTTTGGTGGGAGGCAAAGACTTAAGAGGAAATGTGAATTCATGGTAAGATATCCATTTCTTGTGTTGAACTCATTTCTTCCATTAAAAGACAGTTTTATCCATTATCCTATATGTAAAAAGAAATAATGATTTGGAAAATCTTTAGGCAATTCAAAGGCCAAATTGTTCAAGAGTACACTCAGGAGTTTAGAAAGAGGGATTTGTTGTTAGGAGTAAACTTTATTCAGAAGACACACCCTTGAAATACATTGGGGGTTTATATTCCTACTTGAAACATACTATCCTTATGTTTAACCCAAACAACTTAGATGAAGTATGTGTGCAAGCCACACATCTTGAAACAAGGGGAAAGAACATTCAAGAAGCTTGCGTAGTAAGAAGAATCCATTCAAGGGTAAGGGAAAATAGAAGGGAGGAAAATGGAAGGGAAAGAAGAATACAAGCATCAAGAACGAAGAGGAGAAAAATACATGCAAACATTGTTCCAAAGAGGGGAATGATGAAGCCCACTATTGGAAACTACATCCCAAACTAAGGCCAAATAAACCAATTAAAAAAGGGAAATAAAAGTTGACTACCGCCACCAAACAAGATCTTTGATCTGATTCAGGAGATGAGACCAAGATTGTAGACATGGTTAACAAATTAAATTAAGCCATAGCAAGTAATAGCTCCTAAAATAGTCACAGTAACACTCCAAATGAAGACACAAGGATATAATTGTTCCATGTTAGAGTGATTTCAAGTCATACAAATATTGATGCATTGTTTGATAGTGGGTCACAAGCAAACTTGATTTCAGAAGACCTAATAAAACAGCTTAACCTTGAAACTGTACCACATCATAAACCATACCCATTGGGTTGGATAGTTAAGAATGCCAATTTATAGGTTACAATAAAATGCATATTTAGATTTTCTATTACTGCAAACTTTGTTAATCAAGTCGAGTTAGATGTGGTTCCACTTGACATTTCCAGATTATCTTGGGAAGCCCATATTTTTATGGCATGAAAGCGGTGTTTTATCGCCATGAGGAAAAATATCATTTGTTTAATGATGGGGTGGAGTATATTATGAGAGCTCATCACAGAAAACTGAATATTTCTTTAGTTAATGCAAGGCAAATGAAGGGGCTAGTTAATGCAAGTAAAATTTTTGTGCTTCTCATGATCAAGAAAAAGCATGATGTTGACTATGAACTTTTGAAGGATGTGATGAAAAATTAAAATCTTATGTGTTTGATGTGGTAATTCAACATGGTGAGATGTTTCAAGAACCAAATGGGTTACTACCCAAGAGGGGAATTCAACATGAGATTCAGTTGCAGCAGGATGTTCCACTTCCAAACATTGGTATGTATCGCATGTCAATTATGGAGAGTTTGGAAATCAAGAAACAAATTCAAGAAATTCTGAACAAAGGTGTCATACGCCTATCTACTTCTCCATGTGGTTCACCATTTTTTTGGTACCAAAGAAGGACGAGACTTGGCACATGTGCATAGATTTCCATGCACTGAATAAAATCACGGTAAAGAATCGCTACCCACTCCCATGCATTGATGATTTTCTAGATCAGTTGAAGCATTCAAGATATTTCACTAAGTTAGACTTGCGAAGTGGTTATCATCAAGTTAGAATAGCTGAAGAGGACATTTGGAAAACTTCTCTCAAAACTAGACAAGGATTGTTTGAGTGGTTAGTTATGCCATTTGGTCTAACAAATTCTCCAGCTACTTTCATGAGAGTCATGAATGATGTACTTAGACCATTTCTAGATGAATTCGTTATTGTTTACATAGATTACATACTTATATTCAGCAAATCAAGAGAATAACATGTCATGCATGTGAACAAGGTACTTGATGTCTTGAAAAAAGAGCAATTATTTTTAAAGATGTCAAAGTGTGAGTTTGGCAAGACTTATTTAGTGTATTTGGGACACATTGTTGGAGGAGGTGAGATGAAGATAGACCCTTCCAAAGTAGAGGTCATTCTGAATTGGCCCAAGCCCAATACAGCTACAGAGGTAAGAAGTTTTCTTGGGGCAGCACAGTATTGGAGGAAATTCATTGCTAATTTTTCTTCCATTGCAGCTCCGTTACATGCATTGACAAGTGTTAAGAAAGTATTCATTGGGGGGATATGAAACAAAAATCATTTGATGCTTTAAATAAAAATATAATTTTAGCACCGGTATTGGCTCTTCTGGACCTTATATATCCATTTTAGATCCAAATAGATGCAAGTGATTATGCTATAAAAGTAGTTCTCATGCAACATGGTAAGCTTATTTCATTTCATTCTGAAATTTTTAATGGAGCCGTGACTAACTATCCTACATATGAAAAAGAGTTATATGCATTGGTACAAAGTGTAAAGACATGGAAGCAATACTTGATGGGAAAAGAGACCATTATCCATACCGACCATCAACTATTACAGTACTTACAATCACAGTCAAAGCTGCAACAATCAAGACATTTCAGATGTATGGGATTTCTACAACAATTTCATTTGGTTATCAGGTAAAAAAAGGGAATCTACAATAAGGTAGCTGATATGCTCTCTAGGCCTATTGTAAATTCATCTATTATACTCAAGCACAATTTAATTATTCATGGAAGTTACATTGAACAATATGCATATGATAGTGATTTTCATGATGTGTGTGAAATCTTGAGTCAAGGAAACCAAAATGAACAGTTATATTATCATGTGCATAACAATTGTTTGTATCACTTGGGAAATTTATGTATACCATAGGGAGAAAGAAACAATATCATAAGGGAGGCGCACACATAATTGATTGCTGGACATTTCGGTGTAGGCAAGATAGTATCGAATCTCCAAAGGTATTGTTATTGGCCATGCATGATTGAAAGTTTATCTCGTTTTATTGGAGGATTTTATTTATGTGCAGTAAGTAGGCCTAGTAATAGGAAACTTTGATTTTACACTCCGCTTTCGTTTCCTTCACATCCTTGGGAGGGTATCTCAATAGATTGTGTAGGTGGTCTTCCTATGTCAAGGAAAGGTCATGATTACTTGTATGTTGTGGTAGATAGGTTCAACAAAATGTGTCTTTTGATGCCATATAAGAAAAAAATTACAACGGAAAAAACCACTAATATTTTCTTTCAAAACATATGGGTTCATTTTGGTCTTCCTACTTCCATTCTAAGTGATCAGGATTCCTGGTTTGTTGGGAATTTTTGGTCAAAACTATGGGACATGATGGAAACAAAGTTGAAGAAGAGTACAAAATTTCATCCACAAACAGATGGTCAGATCGAGGTGGTAAACATTACAGTTATTCATATTATTAGAGGTTATTGTAGCAAGCATCCCAAGTTGTGGGATGAACAGTTGCATTACATTCAACATGCATACAACAGGGCAAAGCATTCTTCCAAAAACACGTCGCCATTTGAGGCATGTTTTTCTTACTTTCCAAGATTGCCTTTGGACTTCATATTTGAGAAATATATCGCTATAGATGGTCATAGTGACATAGATAAGGCAAGGAATTTCATTGAGAAAATTCAGTTGATACATCACACAATGCAAGAGAAACTTGAAAAGAGTCAAAGAAGCTATGAGGCAGGGCATGATAAACACCGTGTTGATCAAAAATTCCAAGTTGGAGATGAAGTTTGGTTGTATATAAGTAAAGAAATATTGCAAGGGGAAGGTTGGACCTTAGGGGAAGTTTTTTAATTCTATTTGGATTATTAGAAATATGACACTGAATTTTTCACTGTTTTATATATGCATTTGTTCCCATCTATGTAGGCATATGGACATCATTTTCACATGAAGGATGCCGATGATGGATGCATGACATAAGACTATGGAGTGGAAGTTATTAGAAATATGACACTGAATTTTTCACTGTTTTATATATGCATTTGTTCCCATCTATGTAGGCATATGGACATCATTTTCACATGAGGGATGCCGATGATGGATGCGTGACATAAGACTATGGAGTGGAAGTCGAGTTCGAGAAATCTAGTCGTCCTAGGCACCAAGATCAAAAACTAATGCAAGGGACATTAGGTTACATTGGAAAGATACAGGAGATCATTCAAGTGGACTTATCTTCATTCCAATGTGTTATTTTTAGGTGTAAGTGGCGTGAAAAATTTGATTGGAATAATGTAAAGGAATATCGTGATAGTGAGCTAATATCTATCAACTCTAGAAATATGTGGCATGAAGATAGAGAGCCTTATGTTTTCCTAAAGCACTGCAACCAAGTGTTTTTTTACCCATATGTGTCAGATAGGGATTGGTGGTCCATATTAAGACACGTGCCTAGATGAAAACAAGTTTTTGAGAACAACATTATTATCATGCCAAGCGAGGAGGATAATCAGTCTGATGACAATGGAGAGTGATATGTACTTGTTATTTCATCATTTATACTATTGTTGTGTGTTTTTGTTGTCATTATTTTGCTAATTATATTATTTTTTTATTAGTCTTGTTGACATTTTATAATATAATTGGTAATATTCATAAACGTTTTTACACATTTTTTTGTAGTGGAAGCATTTTTACAATACATAAAACTAAGCATTTCCAATTGTGTACATTATCTATGATAATAAGGATTCAAGGTCACAACCCTTCTCAAATAAGAAAATATCAAGAACATCGAATTTGTGATCGTGATTAAGAGGCATTTGCTTCACTTTCAAATAGACTCAGTGCTACATTTTTGTTTCCAAATTAGATTGTGTGAAATGAATATCTAATTTTCATGTATTTATAAAAAAAATATTTAAACTATACATGTCTTTATCGTTGTGAAAATAATGTAATATTAACTAGGAGAAATGTGAAAAACGTGAATTTTAGTGACTATCTCATGATAATTATGTGGAAAAAGTAATATTTTCTAAGTTGTTCATTAAGAAATAATCAAATATATTGTTTGTCAAAAGTTTAATCTAATTTATTATCATTTTTGTATTATTTAATTCATATTTATTATTAACAAGTGTTAAATTTAAACCAATAGTATAGTAGCAAATAAATAATTTAGCTTTTATTATGAGGAAGAAATGTAATGAGTAAAAAAATATAATTTACTTTTTACTACAAGGAAGAAATGTAAAAAATAATTTTATAGATACTTTATATAGAGAAAAGTAAAGTAATTTATGTTGAAAAATTTCTTATATTTTCACTTTAGTGAGAAAGATTGAGAGAATTCTTATTCCATTAATAGTTTCTTTCTAATTCAATGTATGAGGGATATTTGTAAAGTTTTCAATGTTTAGTATGGATTTGAAATATAATATTTCATAAAATATTAATAATAAATAATAATTAAATGTATACATACAAGAAAATATTATGAGGGGCACATTTTAACAGTTTAATGTGGAGAACATGAATTATAAATAAAATATTTCAATGTTGGCTACATATATATTATATCAGCCTAAATCCATATCAACCTATTATATATGCCTAATTGTACAATCATAGTTTCAACCATATTAAAAATTGTAATTTATAAAGATATATTTGCATTCTTTCAAAATTAAGTTGTGTTTCATGCAATTTCATATATAAAAGTTTCATATAAGTTCACTAATACATAATCTATAATAAATATTATTTCATAAAAAAAAACATCATGATGATAACCATCTAACAATCATAAACAACATCTAAGATACACATTCGAATTCACTTCCATCATATAATTATATACACCTCTAACATATATAAATGTCAGTAGATAGCACACAAATCTAATAATCTAACATACATCATCATCATGATCACATCTAACAAAGCACAAACATCCTAATCTAACATCATCACCACACATATCCTCAAATTAATATAGATCTCATGTCAAATAATTGTTATCACATAGACATGTATCTACAAGAACATTAAATTAACATATCTAGCATGACCTGACTATATACACATCAACACCAACATATAAACTAAGTACATAAACATGAACCTAAAAAATGCATCTTATATATATATATATATATATATATATATATATATATATATATATATATATATATATATATATATATATATATATATATATAGATATAGATATATAGATATATATATATAAGTGAATTCAAATATTTGATAAATCAAACGTAGTGCCAAGCTGGTCTGTGGTAGAATATGATGGATGGTCAACTACTGTATGATCAACATCTGTTGAACTCAGTTGAGGTGGAGAAGGAGGTGGCTGATATGCATGAGTAGAAGATGATGGTTGTTCAACTACGTCTGTGCCCTAAATGTGGTTTGCGAACTCTGAGGTGGAGGAGGTGGCTGGTCTGCTATGTCAAGAGAAACATGAGGCACATCCTCTAGCTCTAAGATCTCATCATCAGATGACTGATAAGGAGGTATAATACTAGAAGGATCACTGACACCTTGACAACCATGATCTGGGATGGTACTACCAGAAGCATCATTATCACCGCCCTCATCACCATCATCACCACCCTCATCTGATGTATCTGTCGCTGCACGATGTTGGCCTACATCCCTCATCGCTGTAAGTGCCCTACTATATCTGATGATATGTCGCATAAGAAACATCATCTCGCATAAAAAAACCCTGTACAAACCCAAAAAACTAGGATCCGCGGTGCCTCGCAGGGCAAACTCCCACATTAATCAAATCTTGTGACAATCTATCGTAATAGTCTATTCAAAATCACGGACCAGGCCTATGACACTGGATGCCCATGCCCCCCTAAGGATGTGCCTCACCCTCTTGGGCCTCACCCATTTCCTTATCTCCTTTGACAACCAGTGGGGGATGAGGCATGTCCCCATCGAATGTGTCGATATCTACAAAATATATAATACAGATAAATAATTAAATAATTTACTAAAGCAAGCTAAATAACGTGTTAGAACAGATTTTATTCTAATTCATTAAAACAATAAAATGAAACTAGTTGATTAATTTAAAGAAAACACTAATATTATCTGTATCATTTGGAGGATCAACTGTTGTGAATAAATTGTTGGGACAACGTTTCCAAATGATCCCCGCATATTAAAACACCAACAAGACCAACACATGGTCATCCTCACTGTCAAATAGCAACAATGCCCTGCGAGAAATCCTGACGGAAACTATGGTAGGCCCCTCTTGGGCATCATATGCCCCCACATATGCATCGAGGCATTAGTGATTTTCCTAGGAAGGTGACAGAAAAATGTATGCCTCGTCTATGGAAACCTCTCAAAAAATAAGCAAAAAAATTGGAAGTGAAAGGGAAGGTCTCCCTCCCATGTCTCAATGCACAAAATCTATCTAAAGCCATGCAAAAATGCGTCAAAAAATGGCATACCATTTGATGCAACATGACACCTGAACCAAAGAATAAACATAATAAAAAAGAGAGAAACTAATGCCTTGCCCATCACTACTAGAGTGTGTAATGGTGGTTACTAATAACAAAAGGCACCTAACCTCCTCTGCAACAAAATAAGAAATCTGTAGCTATCCACCATAGACTTAGAACACTGATAAATGGACCGCATGAGGCCCAACATATCTTAGAGGTGTACGCAAGTTGAGTCTCATCTACAACCCCATGGGAGACATCAGGGAACTGGGGGAAATCATCCCCTCTCCTGGATAGGCCAGTGATAAAGTATATGTGCTCCTCTATGGGCCTATACCACATCATAGGACGGACATAAATCTTGCTCCTCGATGCTCCATTGGCAGATCAGATGCACCGAAAATACGGATTGCACCATAGGAGATGAAGCCTCCTCGTAGTACTTGATGAGGCCTACATTACTCAAGAGCACTTGGGTCTTTGCAGTAATAGGGTGAGGATTAAAATCCTTCTCCCTCTCTATGGCATGCACATACATAAAATACATATAAAATACATCAGCCATATACATAAAATACATATGATTTAAATATAAAATACATCAGCCACATACACAAAATACATTTTTATTTATTAAATGAAACATGTTTTTTATAAATCTAGAAACACAAATTCTAATTAAAAAAAAAATACACCAGTGCTCTTAAAACATATTCATGCACCGGCTCCAATGCACTTTCTACTATAACCATATTGCTACTAGTGCACACATAAGAATGACACACCATTGTTGATTCACAATTTCAACTTTTGATAGCGGTGTAGAAGACTTGTCCACTAGTGTGCATAGATAACCTTTCGCACCAGTACAGAATGTTTGGGTTAATGAATGCACCGAGATATGGCCATATTTTTAAATATTAAATTTGTGGTGTGTTTGGTAAATATAAACGCAATGGGTGTGATGCACTGATGTACAATCTATGATGTCAATCCCGGTGCATTTTATTTTACAAAATTCACTGGAAAAATGATAGTGCGTTATGTTCACGCACCAACGTGTAGTGCACCCTGTAAATTTACAGGGTGCATCACTATTGGTGCGAGCTGAACGTATTGAATGCACCGCGTAGTGAAAAAAATAATTGAAAAAATGGCAAATTTTAGTTTAATTTACAATTCTAATCTGCTAAAAATTTAAATAAAAAATAAGCATAGAAATTACCTACAAATTTTGTTGTCGGGGAGGCATTGTGGATGTGTAATGGAGAAAAAACAAATTTTAGGAAAATTTGAAAAAATTGATAACTCAAACAATGAGCACGATATGTAAGGACGGTGAGCAAGAGAAACACTGACATCAAGGTGCTTGCAGGTGGAAAAAGTGCCATCGGTGCATCAGAGCTCTCCCACACCATAGATTGAAAAACTAAAAATTACAGTTGGGAAGGTTTTTTTTATTTAACCCTCCTCCGGTGCATTTCTCCAAACACCAGAAATGCACCGATGTCAGATATATCCAAAAGCACCATTTTTTTTTTAACAAAAAACTATTGTGGTAGTTTTTGTGAGATGCCTCGGGGGCATTCCTACAAATTTAATTCATTGGTGTTGTTTTTTACTATCGCACCACATTTTTTCTTAGAATTTAAAACCTTCATAGCAGTGCTCATTCGAAGATTCACCGCGTGTTTTGTTAAGCCTACCGCACCGGGCTTCATTCGAAATAGCACTGTATTTCTCTAAATTTAAAAATATAGGGATGCTCCTTACTTGTATGCACCAAGACGTTTTATTATTGAAGGGAACCAACACTATCGACTATTTAAGTATCGATGTGTGATGGTATGTAGTGTGCCCTGTTTTTTTTTTTTTAGAAAAATAAATTATCGATGGTGCACCATGTTATCTGTAGCACCTATTCTTGTATGGATAGTAAAGCACCAATGTGTTTGTATATTTTAGACGCACCATTAAAAAAAAAGTCGCTAAAACATCCGCTCGCCTACCTCTAATAGTGACCTACACTACAAATAAATTTTTGAGTTTTTTTTATAAAGCCTCCGCTAAAAAGTATTTTTCTTGAAGTGATATAACCAATAAATAAAACATATTAAGAATTTTAAATAATAAAATATTGTTTTTAAGGAGAATATTACATTTTATGTTGTAGAATATAATTAGCATAATAAATAACAATTACTAGTTTAAAATGTATGTTTTAAAACAATAATGTATTCATTCACACACATTTAAAATAATGTATGCATTTGCTAGATTTAAAATAAATATGGTAAAATATTTTCAATAATAATTGTTAACCATTATTATAAAAATTATTTATCAAATAATAATTTATATACATTTAAAATATAAATAATTTATATACATTTAAAATATAATTTTTTTTATATTTTAAATTATAGGATTTTGATGCAAAAGAAAATGAAATAGAAAAAAAAATGGTTTACATAATTTTTTGGAAAATCATGGATATTAAACTTATCAAAGGGTATATAAAGAGAAAGTAGGTGTATATGTATCGAAATATTATAATATACAAAATTTTGATAAGTTTGTAGGGTTGGTATAATGATTTATTTAGTATATTTGTAATGATATTAATGTTAGATGCTCCAAATATAATAATGTAAAGTTAGGATAAAAATATTTATTAAATTAGAATATTTAATAAATATTAGAGACACTTAGAAATAGAATATTGTTAGTAAAGATAGGACTCTAGAATAGAGTCATAACTTAGGCTCTAAAATAGGAATAAATTTAGTAGATTGGATAGAAGATCATTTATTGTAAATGGACACTTGTTGTTTTTTCAAGTGGTCCATAACTAAATTAAGTTAGGACATATAGCTTATAAATAGGTTAGTTTCCTAATTGAAAATTAGTGAAAGTTTACGTTTGTAAACTCTTGCAATTTGTTATGTAATTTATTTTCCATTATCAATAAAATTACGTGTCTAAGGACACTTCTGTATTAATGTGGTATCAAAGCTACACTAATGCAAATGATGTGAAGGTGGAGATTTCAGCTTTGCAGATTTTTGGAAAATTCTGCTAAAGGATGAATTGGTATGCAATCTATTCAGTTTTTTTTTAAGGGAAAAGAAATTTAATTATTAAATTGATTTTAGATTTTAAATTGAAAGTCAATTTTTTTATTTAAGATTCAATTTGTTTTCAAAATTCAATTTTTTGTGTATCCATAAGAAACTATTGAGAATTAGATCTATGCTACGCTCTTGTAGTCATGATACTCTGTTGTAAAATCATGGAGCTTTGTGTCGTATCTGCTATTTTTGGCCCACTCCCTGAAAATATGGGTCCACGTCTCTCATAGATACATCCATATTAGACCCTGCTTTCTTGACAGAATTATTACTCCACTTTCGTTTGGAAGATGCTGAAGTGATCACCTTAGGCTGTAAAGGTCCCACAAAGAGCCGATCCTCATTGAATTTTGAGCTAAGAGGAGCAGATTAAACACTTGAGCTTCAGGAATCTCGAAAGCATGAAATCCAAAGAACCAGTAGAGATGAATGAAAAAAAGAAGTAGCGACTTCAGGAATAAGAAAAAACTAAAGGTCGGTCATCGGCCATGGGAAAGCCAGCGGATCGACCACTATGAAAAAAGCTTCGTCAACGACATCTTCTCTTTTCCACTGTTACACTACCTCCCCGGTGGACCTACATTACTTCATATATTTCCTCCAATTTCTATTGGCTACCAGGGTTAGTGTTAGAGTTGAAAGAAAGTATCTGTAACATTTACTACATTTTTTTTTTGCATTTGCATTCATTGGTAATCTGACATTTCTGTGACATATTTCTGTTGATCAAAATTCGACATATTTCTGTGATATATTTATGCTGATCAAAGTCTGACGCTTTTCTATTTTGCCACAATGGGATATACCAAGGAACAACTACTAGCTCGTTTACAGGAGCTTGGAATTTCCTTTGACAATTGAAGCACAGGCGAAATACGTTGGACACATTGAAGGCAGACACAGTAAAAAATGATTTCTAACGGATAAATAAGTGGAGTAAGGGATATATTTCATGTTATTTTTTATTTTTGTTTTTTTTTAGGGACAAGGAGCATTGTAATATTTTGTAAAATTTGGAGTTATAAGGGAGACAATTGATTTTTTTTTTCGAGCAATAAGGTGAAGTAAAAAAAAAATGAAAATGTTGTCACTGTTTTTGGAGGAATAAGTATAATTTTTTATTTTAGAGAAATAAGTGTTATTATTTGTAACTCAAAGTACCTTTTACTTTGACGGGGGATAAATTGGTTTTTAAGAAGAAATTTGTAAGGGCATTGTCAAGTGGTCAAATTTTGCAAATATTTCATTGTAAACACTCAACGAGAATTTGACTAGAGCCAAGTACAAAGCTTAGTCATTTTTCTCCTTTTTTCAACAAATATATGAGGGTCAAGGCCAAGCTCCGATAGATCATTTTTTCTTTGTGTGGCATGTGTCGTTTTTGGTGTGGCGTGTTTCGTGTGATGAGTTGCCCATTTTTTCTTTTGCTTTATTCTTTTGGTGCACTGCTTCAACACTACAATGTCAAATTTAATTAATCTATTCTCTGAATCTGATAAGCTAGAAGGGGTGAAATATGATAAGACATGGAAACATCTAATTGAAAGCACTCTCATATATAATGAATTGTGGCATGAAATTTGTGATGGCAACATTAAGCCAAATAAACCAACAGATGGAGCTTCACTTGCAAAATGGGAAGTAAAAAATGCCAAGGCATTAGCTCTTATAAAGGATTCATTTAATAATGAAATGTACATACATATTGAAAATTCCTCAGATGCATGGATTGCTTTACGTACATTCAAAGATCTCTTTGATACACAACCTCAATAAAAAAAGGTTGATCTTCAATTAAAATTGCTTCAACAGAAATTAATTGAAGATGGTGATGTCCTTGAGTATATTTCACGGCTTAAAAACATCAAGCAAGAAATAATAAATGTTGGTTTTCAAGCTTTCGATGAAATTTTCTTGACTACGATTTTAATTGCTGGATTGCCATCATCATATACACATTTTTTGGAAACTTTGCAAGTCACTGGAAGGTTAGAGAAGATAAAATTTGATGAATTGAGTGACATGTTAGCCCAACATGATAAAAACTTTGGGAAAATGAAACAAATTAGGGAAGATGTCTTCTTCACCGAAGCCAGCTCAAGTAACTCCTCCGCTGATAGTTCAAGAAACCGAGGAAGAGGAAATTTCAATCAAAGTCAAGCAGCCCAAGGTTGTGGTCGCAGTCAAAGTAGAGGAAACAATTTCAACAGAGGCTACAATTCAGGCAAGAGCAATTTTCAAGGAAGAGGCAACAATCAAAGCAGAGGATATAATCAAGGCAGAGGAAAAAGTCCAGGCAGAGGACAAAGTCCAGGTAGAGGAAAAAATCAGAACAGAGGCCAAGGCAGAGGCAGAGGATAGTATCAAGGCAGAGGAAGAGATTTCTGTCAAATTTTTTACAGGAGATGTAATGAAGTTGGCCATTATGCAGAAGATTGTAGAACTTCTATTGAGAAAATTCCCAATTTTCATCCAAACTCTACACAGTTTGCAAATGATGAAGATGATCCTGATGGGTCCGAATATGTCTTCACCAACACAGAATCAACAGCTTTACAGGTTTGAGCCTTTCTTAGAAGTGATTATGAATATGCATGGATTATGGATACAAGCACAACTCAACACATGACTTTTCGACGAGATTTCTTTTGGAAATTCCAACAATGCCATCTGAATTCAATCTATCTTGCTGATAAAACAAAACATACTCCTTCAGGAAAAAGTGTAGTTAATGTTTTTTTACCAGGCATTGGAGAAAGAATGATTTCAAATGTATGGTATGTCCCAACATTTAAGAAAAATTTGTTATCTTTAGTCACGATTCGACAAGCAGGACATATGGTGATTATGGAAGATGGCTTAGTTAAAATTAACTCAGTCAAACAGAACATGAAAATAGAAATGAGAGGCTATGAAGATGGAAAATTGTTAAGGATGAAAGGGACATTTATTCCAAGAAATTATGACTTTGCAGGAGCAGCAAGTACAGACATTTCACCGATCATATTGTGGCATATAAGATATGGCCATCTCAACTTCGAAAGTCTCTCTCAGTTACAAAACAGGGAATGGTTAAGGGACTTCCAACATTCAAAAGGAGAAATGCATAGTTTGAATCTTGCATTTTTTGGAAAACAACATCGAGAGACTTTTCCTACAAGTTCATGGCGTGCAAACAAGAATTTGCAGTTGGTTCACAGTGATATTTGTGGACCCTTACCAACTTCGCTTGGAGGATGCAGATATTTCTTACTCTTTGTTGATGATTTTAGCAGGATGAATTAGGTATATTTTTTGAAGCAAAAGTCAGAAGCATTTGAAAAGTTCAAAACTTTTTGTCAGATTATTGAAAATGAAGTAAAGGAGAAGATTGGCACTCTTAGAAGTAATAATGGCAGAGAATTCACTTCAAATGAATTCAAAATGTATTGCATGGATAATGGCATAAAATGACATCTTACCAATGTCTACACTCTGTAGAAAAATGGAGTAGTAGAAAGAATGAATCATACCTTGTTAGGAATGGCGCGATCTATGTTAACATTCAAAAAGTTAAGTCCTTTATATTGGGCCGAAGCAATTCATACCGCTATCTACTTAAGAAACATATCTCCCACTGCTTCTTTAGATGGAATCACACCTTATGAAGCATGGTTTGGCTTCAAACCTTGGGTTAAACATCTCAGAGTTTTTGGATCAGTATGTTATGCCTTAGTTCTGAAGGAAAAACAAACTAAGCTTGACTCATGAAGCTTGAAGTGCACAATGATTGGGTATTCTGATGAGAATAAAGGGTATCAAATTTTGTCGAATGGGAAATTTATTGTAAGAAGAGATGTGATTTTTGATGAAAATGAGAGTAAGAGTGTTGAAGAAGTTGAAAGTCTTCTTCAAAAGTTAGAAACAAAAATTGATAAAAGAAAAAAAAATCTACAAAGTCAACCAAATTCACAAAATTGGTATGAACTTGAGTTTCCTTCATCTGATAATGATTCATCCAGTCCACCTTCTTCACTAGAGCCATCTGGGTCTTCTAGCAGTTCATCCAACTCTCCTAGCAGCAGCAGTTCTTCTGACAATGACTCTCCGCCCCCAGAACCTATGGTTGATCAACAAACCTCAGTTTACATCAACCCTCTTTACAATGATGGTGATTTTTCACAATCTCAAACTAGTGAACATCAATTTCCAAAATGGGCAGTTCAACTTTTGAAAGATGTAAGGCCTAATGAATAGAATAAAATAGGAACAAGGGGATCACAAAGAAATTAAGGAAATTCTTCCTTGATAACAAATGATTTTGCTGAACCTTTTACTTATCGAGAAGCAGTAAAACATAAAGAATGGCAACAGGCTATAATTAATGAATATCAGGAATTTCTCGACAACAACACTTGGAAACTTGTTGATTGTCCCCAGAATGTTAAACCCATCAGATGCAAATGGGTTTACCGAATTAAGTACAAGCAAAATGGCGATATCGAAAACTATAAAGCAAGACTTGTTGCTAAGGGTTTTGCACAGCAGGAAGGGATAGATTATGAGGAAAAGTTTGCTCCTACAGCTAAATGGAACACCATCCGACTCACACTTGCCTTAGCAGCTCAACAAGGATGGAAAGTTCATCAGGTGGATGTAAAAAGTGCTTTCCTCAATGGTGATTTACAGGAAGAAGTGTGCATGACACAACCACCAGGTTTTGAAGTTGAAGGACAGGAACATAAAGTCTGCAAACTGATAAAGGCTTTATATGGGTTAAAAGAAGCTCCCCGAGCTTGGTATGCCAAAATGGATGAATACCTTCGGAAAGTTGGTTTTCAACGAAGTGAATTTGATGATACCTTGTATGTACGCCAACAAGGTAAAAATATGGTGATTCTGGTTATGTATATAGATGATTTGATTATCACTCGCAACAATGATGATCACATTGCATAGGTGAAAAAGGAGTTACATGCAAGTTTTAAGATGACAGATTTGGGACTACTTCACTACTATCTTGGAGTTGAAGTATTCCAATGTCCACATCATATCTTCATTTCACAGAGTATGCAGCAGAAATTGTTCAACGATTTGGAATGCAATATTGCAAGCCTGTTCTTACCCCTATGGAACAAAACTTGAAACTTTCAAAATTTGAAGGGGGAAAAATGGTGGATAGCACTACTTATCGACAGCTGATTGGTAGCCTGATTTATCTAACAACTACTCAACCAGATCTTTCTTGTGCCATTAGTATTCTTTCCCGATTTATGCAGGAACCGTGAGACAGCCACTGGAATGCAGCCAAAAGAGTTCTTCGTTATATCCAAGGAACAAAATATTTTGGTCTTCTTTAAAAAAATACTAAAAACTTTGTACTTGGTGGATTTTCATATGCTGATTTTGCTGGTAGTATTGATGATAGGGCATCAACCTCAGGTTATTTAATGAACATGGGGTTAGCTGCAGTATCCTGGAGTTGTAAGAAGTAAGCTACAGTGGCCACTTCTTCAGCAGAAGCATAATACATATCAGCATAGGAAGCAACATGTGAGATTGTTTGGTTGCGTAGAGTTTTACAGGACTTGGGTATTCCTCCAGTAGAAGCTACTTCGTTATTCATCGACAACCAGTTAGAAATAAAGCTTGCCAAGAATCGAATTTTTCATTCAAAGACAAAGCATGTGGACACCAAGTATCATCATATCAGATCACTCATTGCAAGGGATGTCATCAAGCCAATTTATTGTCCTTCAGAAGATTAGACCTCCGATATCTTCACCAAACCTCTTGGTAGAATAAAATTTACTAAGTTCAGGGATGAACTTGGTATATTTTGTAATGTATCTTTGGATCATAGGGGGGACTGTTGGATAATCCAAATATAATAATGTAAAGTTAGGATAAAAATATTTATTAAATTAGAATATTTAATAGTTATTAGAGACACTTAGAAATAGAATATTGTTAGCAAAGATAGGACTCTAGAATAGAGTCGTATCTTAGGCTCTAAAATAGGAATAAAGTTAGTAGATTGGATAGAAGATCATTTATTGTAAATGGACACTTGTTGTTTTATAAAGTGGTCCATAACTAAATTAAGTTAGGACATATAACTTATAAATAGGTTAGTTTCCTAATTGAAAATTAGTGAAAGTTTACGTTTGTAAACTCTTGCAATTTTTTATGTAATTTCTTTTCCATTATCAATAAAATTACGTGTCTGAGGACACTTCTGTATTAATTAAAAGTTTTTTAAAATATATATATATATATATATATATATATATATATATATATATAGAATAATTTGAATATTCAATTTCTTAAATGGTATACATAAAACATGTATATTTTTAAAATCATCAAAAGCTATATGTATATAAATGATATAAACATGTTTATAAGTACAAATTGCATGTTATACAAAAGAACGAAAAGTAATACAATATAGGTAAGCTCTATTGGTTTTTTTGTGTGCGTTGTAAAACCAATGATTTATTTTGCTCTACTTGCACTAGCTTTATTATATTTTTCAACATTAAATTTAAGACCATTTTGAGTTAAGCGATACTTTAGTTCATATTTCAATGCATCTTTCACGCTGTTATATATTATTCCAAATAATTTAGAGAATGGACATATTATATGAAAATAAGAGATCAATATTTTTTCTATATCAGAAATACTATTTTTTTGGCAAGTTCCTCTTTCATCTCTATCCTTGAAAGGTTTCCTTTTCCAGGATGGATAACATGGACTTGAAATTTTATTTTATGTAGATGAAGGTCATTAAGAAGAATTTAATGCAATTGTATGGCATGTCAATGGGGCTACCATTTTCTAAGACCGTTTGTAAATTTATAATTCATACATGTTTATTTTGAATACTCGCAAAATAAAATACATAAAATGCATAAAATATATGTTTATTTATAATAGTTAGTTAATTTTTTTCCAAAAATGCATAAAATACATTTTTAAAATATTAAGTTAAAGAATAATATAAATGATATTCAAGAATGTGTAAAAATGAAAATGTTGGAGTGAACTTGAGATAGAGCGAGATCAATATTGATAGATTTCCTAAAATACAAGGAAAAGTAATAGTGTGTATAGTGCCTGTCAATATTAATTATGATTTATTTGGGAATGAAATCTATAAGATAAGACTTATATGAATATATACGATTGATGGTGTGTCCCTCGTTAGATGCAGTCAATGAAATGTCCATTATTAGTCTACCATCCAACTTGGGATGTTTAAGTGGGGCTTCATAAGTCCACATGTCCTTTACTCGTAACGTAACATAACATTTCTCACCCATGAAATTCAGAGTTTGAGTAACAATGTCGAATAATACCCTGTAATATTTCCAACAACCTAAAAAGGTAAGCTAAAATTTAATATTATTTAGGTATCATTTTGACTTAAAGAATATTGGAAAGTTTGGATAAGAAGAAAATGATATAGATTGAACATATGTAAAATTAATGTAGAAAATTTACCAATATCAACATTAAACAAAACAAAATAATTCTAACCATCATAAAATTAAAGATATATTTATCAATTTAAAATATTATATATCGAGGTTTTTCTAATTATACTTAAGATAAGTACACTACTTCACTCTCTATTATTGAATCATTGATATATTTAGTTTTTATGAATTTTACTCTTGCTCACGATGATGTACTTAATCCCTTATTGTAGTCAAATAAAACATATTTGAAAAGTAAAATTGAATCTTTCATCCAACCTTTGTTTGTCTAGAAAGAATTCAAAAAAATCACTCATTTAAAATTGAAACTTTCCTACAATGTTGGTTTATGTAGAAAGAAAATGTATAACAATTAAATTGCATTTTTTGAAATTTATTTTATGAGTATGGATTATTTTTTAGCATTATACAACTCAGTTGCAGTGAGGGTATTTGAAGGAATAAACTAATCTTTACATCTTGACAACTATCCTCTATTGTTTTAATGATGAGAAACATTGTTTTAGGAAATAATTCAAACATTGTTATCCATATTGATTTCGAAGTGTCTCCCAATAACATATGAGTACCAAGCATCAATTGCTTAAAGAAAGACTATCGATTTTCTTTCTCACATATAGACTTGCTCAAATTTCAATCACACAATTATTTACTATTGAATGCTAATAAATGCCTCTATTGCATTAACACTATTCCAGAACCTCTTTGAAAATATTTCATATCGATACAAACCCCTAATAAAATCAAACCCTATTAAAATGATTCCAATAAATTGTATTTTATTTTATTTTTATTTTAAAATTAAAAATATCTAATTTACACCACACCATTACATATAAAAAAAAATGAAATAAACATTATCACAATTCCTTAAGAGCAATACATAAACCCATAATTCATGAATGTGACCTATTTTGAAATAATTCTTAAATTCCTAAATTGCAATGATATCGACCTTTTTAAAATATCACGAACCCATCAATTTTTAATGATACCCGCAAATTTGTTATTCTATATTTTACGATTTTCTCCCGTGTTGAATACATACAAACAAACTTTGACATTTGGATTCCTCTCGTGGTGCTCAAAGGAAAATAAAGTTTATTCCAAGTTGAGAGCAATATAAAGAATAATCCAAAGTCGTGTGAATGTGCCACATGGCACACTTATAATTTAATACACTTAACCTGTTTTTTTAGAACTCTTCATTGTGTTTGTTTATGAAATAATATAATGACTAAACTTTAACACCATGTGTACAATATTAGGATAAATAAATTTACTTAATAAAATTATTTTAATATAAGAAAATTTTCTTATGCGGCGCCGCTGATTCAATTTTTTTACAAATCATTAAAAACCCCCTTGCGGTTTCCTTCCAACGTATGAGAAGAATTTCATATCTTGCTCTCTTTAACTAATGTTTTAATTTGCCATTTTCTTTTATATTATTCCGCATGTTTTGACTTTTTTTTTCCTTATATTATTTATTGCGTCACAAGTTTTAATTTTAGAGTTTGGGATCAAACTAATTGGCTGCTAACCTGCTTTTATAATGTTTTTTTTTTTTTAATATTTTTTAATTAAATAGAAAGTTTAAATATACTTAAATCATGGCTTATATAATATTATTATTTAATTTTCTATATAACGCTTTTCACACTAATAGTTTATAACTACAAATATTTCTAATAATATATTTTTCAAACATAATAAGTTTTTGAATTTTTATTTTATTTTATTTAAATTTCTATATTAAATAATTTTAATATAAATTTATTGTTTTTTAAGAATTTATATTCTAATTATATTTAAAAGTTTTAAATTTAATTATTATAATACTTTATTTAATTATGTAGAAATTAATGCGTAGATTCAAAATTGTTTATGTAATTTACTAAAGCATAAGATTCAAATTTACTCTATTCATCTGCGGAAGCAAATTTACTATCGAGAACACATATAAAAAACATGCATCATGATTCAACACACATACACAGATTTATCTAGGGAAAATAACTACTCAAAACACCTTCCTATATATATTGCATTAATCAAATAATTTGGATGAATACAATATGCTTGCTCGAGCTTGAGCACATCCTGCACCTTTATCTTCTATTTCATTGATTGACTTTGGCCAACACTTAGCCAATTTTTCAAGCCTCCAAGCTCTTATTTCCTTGCGTTGTTCCTCAAGGAATTAGCCTCTATTATTTAGGAAATTCCTCAATTTAGATTGCGCAATTCCTTTAGTCCAATCTCTCATTGCATGCACCACATGTACAAATTGGAATAGTTTACAACTGATAGTACACTTCCCTTGAACTCCAATCTCAACTGGGTAACTCGAATTCTATGCATGCATGAACTAATCTAGGTTGATTTATCAATTAACTGGTTAAACACTGAAGTTGCACCCCACTATTATACCTGCTACTAGTTCCTCCAACAGTTGGAACTAGTTTAACTCACTATAACTCAATTTAACTGAATTAAATTATTACAACTGAAATTAACTCAACCTAGCCTCCTAAGACTTAGGAATCACTGTATACAACTCAAGTTCCTGCCCCCAACTTGAATTAGCTAATACAACTTAGCGATAAAAACTATAGCACCTTACTTAACTCATTCAAGTTGTCTGTAGATGTGGAATTTCGAGTTTCTCCTAATTTAATCAAGGGAAAATTAAATTAGGAATTTCTTGCTACATTTTCAGCACTCCCTGTCAGCAAGAAAAGGATTATTAGATACCCCAATCTGCCTCTATGGAACTCGAATTTTCCTCTTGACAAAGCCTTTGCCAAAATATTTGCATATTGTTCCTCTATAGGAATGTATTCCAACAACATGATCTATCTCTGCACGCAATCTCGTAGATGGTGATACTAGATGTCAATATGATTGAATCGATCATGAAATCCCAGATTCTGAGAGAGCTTGATACAACTCTGCTTGTCACAGTAAATCATAGTAGGATCCATCATCTGACCAAATAACCCAAGAATAATTTTCCTCATCTAGATCACCTCACATGATGCTTGACTGGAAGCCATGTACGCTGCTTCTACTGAGTTGAGTGCCACAGATATCTACTTCCTGTTGTACCAAGAAACCTCTACAAACCCAAAACTAGAAATTCCTCCTGATCTCTTCCCGTATGATGGAATCCCTGCCCAATCTACATCGGTGAAGCCTTGCAAATTCACTCCCTCTGTCCATTTGTACTAAAGTTAAAATTGAGTTGTGCCTATGAGGTATCTCAATGCATGTTTTTCTACCTTCCAATACAGTTTGGTTGGATTAACCATTGCTTGACTAAGTTGGTTAACTGCATAAGACATGTCTGGTCATGTGTTCACCAAATACATAAGTGAACCCACAAGCTGCATGTAAATGGTATCCTCCACTTCCTCACCTGAAGTGGCACTCTCCTTCCTCTAACTACTTTCTATAGGAGTTCCCATGGGTTTGCTACTCTCCATGAAAAACATCTTCAATATCTCATTGGCATACTTACATTGAGAGACAAAAAATTCCACATCTCCTTGCCATACTTCATAACTGAGGAAATAATGCATAAGTCCCATGTCCTTCATCTTGAATTCTCTTGTAAGGTCCTCTTTGCAAGAACTAGTCCGACGTCCTTAATCTCAGATTCTCTTGTAATATCCTTTTTACTGGAAATTATCAACTTCTCATAACTAGCTAAAATCAAATAATCGACATATAATACTATAATAAAAAATTTACTTTTAATAACAATATGGTAAAGGTTTGCATCTGCTTCACTTTTGGTGAAGCCAAAATTAGTGAGATAGTTGTCAATCCTGGTGTACCAAGAACATGGTGCTTTTTTCAATACATACAATGCTCACTTGAGTCTGCACACATGCAAATCTCTTTTGATGGTCTCAAATAGTTCCAGTTGTTCAATGTACACCTCTTCCTAAATCACTTCATTGAGGAATGTTATCTTCACATCCATCTGATGGATATTCCATCCCATCTGTGTTGAACGTGTTAGAATTGATCTAATAGAAGAGTACCTTACTACTAGAATAAATTTCTCCTCATAATCAATTCCCTCCACCTGAGAGAACCCTTGGCCACAAATATGGCCTTATGTTTCTCTATGCTTCCATATATTGCTTGCTTCACCTTGTAGATCCATCTCGAACCCACCACTATTTTTTCCTATGGTTTTGGGACCACTTCCCAAATGCTATTTTTGGAAATGGATTCATGTTCCTCTACCATGGAATCAACCCATACTAGCTATTGCACTACTTCCTTGAATGAGGATGGTTCTATGTCTACTAGCTCACTCATCAGATCCATGTAGGCAGTGTACCGATCCGGTGACCTCCTTTGACTGCATTGTGATATGGGTGCTCCCACATTCTCTCTAGCATCATGTAATAAACTATCAACTTCTCTGGTTCGCTTCCTTCCTTCTCTATACGTCTCTTCTTGAGTGGGTGTCTCCACTCTATGTTCCTCTCCTTGTGGCTGCTCCACAACATCTTGAGGTTCTTCCTTTGGAGCCAAAATATCCTGATATGAATGAAACAGAAGCTCCCTCTCAAGAGAACACCTCATTGTATTCTCCTCATCAAAATTAACATCTCTACGAACAACTGTCATCCTGAGAGATATGGCCAACTCTACTATCGACTCTAGCTTTTTCCTTGATTCCTTGGAAACATTATGGTAAACTAATGATCCGAAGATCGTGAAGTGTGATACATTTGGTTTCTTCACTCAAAAAATTTCTTCTAGTGTACTCATACCAATAATTCAATGAGGACTCTTGTTTTGCAAATAGAACCTTGTGTTTCATGCTTCAAACCACAAGAGAAATGGTAGGCCTTGGTCATGCAACATCACCCTTGATGCTCCCAAAATAATTTTATTCTTCTTCTCAACCACCCCATTTTGTTGCGGGTTGTGGGGTGTTGTCAACTCCCGCCGAATGCCTTCCTTTTCACATAAATTTTTAAACTCATTCGACTCATATTCATCACCATTATCACTCCTAAGAGCCTTCACGTTCTTGCCAATTCCTTTCTCAACAAGTGCTTTAAATTCAACAAAATTTGGAGAACGTCTGGTCTTTCTTCTACATGAAGAATATCGAGCACTTTGATGAGAAATAATGTTCAAATATAACATAATGAGTGTTCTTGGAAGTGGAGGCTATTAAGAAAGGTCCACATACATTAGAGCGGTGCCTTTCAAGGATTGCATGCACCCTAATATTGTTGGGCGGTTTAATTGTTGGATTAAACCTCTCAATATTAATTATCAATTTGGAAGTCGTAAATGCGAGTTGTACTGCATCTTGGCTCAGCTTAATGGTCAGAGTATAAATATTCCTTTGTAATGATAAACTAGGTGTTGAAATGAAACACACATTTGCTAGCAAATAAACAATCTTGAAAAGGAAAGCTACTTAACCAATTTCATTCACTGCAAACTCCATAATACAATTAAACTATAAGGAAATTCAAATAAATCCTCAATCTCATAACATTCTCGCACTAGATTTCTACTTTTTAAATCTTCTATGATATCTGGAAAACCTTAACCTATTTGCTCCTTTTACTAACTTGAAACTAACACTTGAAACTAAACTTGAGATAAGCAAAGAGGACACACATTATAAATTCACACCTTAAACTAACTAGAACTATTCTCGGAAACAAAATCAGTATTCAAATTAACAAAAGGCAGTTCTAACTATTGCTAGAAGAAACCATTTCACTTCATGCAAAATAACACTAAAAAATCCAATTAAAAATCACATTACAAATAATCTATGATAACCTTGAATTTAAATATTTTAACATAGGTGAAACAAATTATTCAAAAACAAGCTCACTGTTCGAAATCATGCAACTCATAATGAAAAATAAATCAAAATAATGTAAATCAATAATGAAAACTAAATCACTGCTACCTGCACAATCAAATCTGCACTCAAACTCACTCTTATAAAGGAATTATTATACTATGAAAACAAGAAAGAATCTAATTAAAAAGAGATCTAAAACAAGACAAATTCTAATTAAAAGAGATCTAATTATTGAGTGAAGTCCTGGGATGCATGAAAAAATCAAACCTTGAATTAATATTCTAAATGGCGGTGTTAACATATTCAAATTCAAAACATTAAAATATGTTCTCAATCCATACTCAAATTCAAAGCACTAAAATATGTTCTAATTCTGATCAAACTCAGAAATCTGGGTATTCCTATGCTCCCATTACATTCAATTTTAATAAGAGAAATAGAGTATAACTCTATATTGCAACTCAAGCACGGATTATGTAATGGATCAGAGTTTACAATAAATTCTTTAGTCCATTGATTTGCACAATAGGAAGATAATAGAAATGCTTTGAAATTGAACCATGCATTCACACAAAAAAATGAAACTTTAAAATTGCAAACATATAATTAACTTACGCTAATTGATCAAGCTTAGCTCTAGAGGTGGTGGGCCTTCACAGGGGCTTCACTGCGGGAGCCATACTATACCACGTGGGTTCATATTGGGGGATATATAATCAGGAAAAAATGACATTATATATTGGGGAATATATAGCGGGTAAAGGGTTTTTATATTGGAAAGTATAAAAAATGGAGCTCAAATTTAATGAAAAAATATAAAGGGGTATAAAAAATGTTAATGAAAAAATGGATACCTACAATATATAGTGAAAGTAGGGGCTTTTTAAATTGGGAAGGTGTATTGGATTTATATTGGGAGGGGGTTAAATAATGTGATTTTTAATGGTATTTTCCAATATGTACTCAAATTAAGGGTATTGTTTAATGTGCTATGATTGCATGTGATATGTTAGAGGTTCATTGAGTGAAGCCCCTATGTGGGCCTTACCACGCCCAGAGTAAGCTGGCTTACTGCAATGGAGGAAGGATTTTTAAAACATCAAAGATTGGAATTGTAATGAACATGGCACAACTCTACTGCTCAGAACAACTCAAAGGCGATGATGTATATTGAAAACAACATTGAGAAATCGATTTATACAAATCAAAACAATCCCCCTATCTCTATTACATTTATCTACAAACTAGATGCCAATCCTACATCTCAAAAATTCGACCTTGTCTAATTGACGAACTCGCACTAATTCATTCCTATCGATCTCAACTTCCCTCCATCTAATTGACTGACTCATGCCCTTCTGCATCTGAGAAATCTATTTCTTAATTAGTGCGCAACCCTCTACTTTATAGCAAAAGCGCTACTCCTAATTAAATGGTTCAATTGTTGCGTAGAGTACAAATTTAGGAGATTTGGATAATGCGAATCAAAATAATGGGATTTTATTTCAAATTTAGTTTTGAGCTGGTGTAACTCGACTTCTGGAAGAATTTGGTCCTCATGCACTGCTAGCAGAGACAATTCAAATCTAGTTGGGGCATCGAAAATGTTGGCATTGACGCCTTAATGCACAACGCTATGAGATGCTGACATGAAGTTGTACAAGCATCCAAGCTTCCCTCCAGAAATCAGCCCTCAAACGTCTTGCTCAGACAGATTTCCCATAAAGCAAATATACTTTATCCGTTAGATTGCCACATCTGTTTCCCCTCCATTTTCCATGATATACTATCCCAAAGGTGCCGGAACCAAGCTCTCTCAATTCTTCAAGTTCAGTGTTTTTTATTTTCTACAGCCACTCTAAAATATCATCGCTAATCACTGTTGTAGGCCAACCATAATTCAATTCTTTAGTATTAGGTCCCTCAGAGTTCAAATCAATATTAGAAATAGCTTCCTCCTCTGCCCCTTTTAGCAGTATTTTTGGTATACTGTTTCCCTGAACCTTTCCATCCTCAATAGCCTAGTTCCATTCATCCATTGCGAGCGTTGTAGCAGGACAAAGAGGTGGTTGAAACGACGCAACAATGACTTCATCAGCAACAACCTCTCGCTCAGGATGTGAATCACGTTCACTTCTTGGTGGCCTATGATTCGCCCTGGCAGGCATGTTCACACCTAGTCGAATGCCCAGCCTGCCAATTCCTGGAAGAACCAGGACTGGTTGATCCACATGAGAATCATCCATGGGGACACAACCGATCTCACGTTGAGATTTACTTGGGACTAAACCCATGTGTCTTGTAATATTGTGCCCATCTTCTTCAAACTTTGACATTTCATAAGTTGTATCAACAAAATGAGGCATATTTGTAGAATGTCCTGGTGAAAAGTTGGCAGGAAACTGAGGAGCTCGCAGGTGAACAACAAGTAAAATACTATAGCCCATAATTCTCTCAAATTCCAAAAATTTGCAATCATGTTCCATTTTGTGTTATAAGTGCTTGACGACAAGTCGGTTCAAGTTAAAAGACAAAGTCCAAATCCAAATCTTTTAGAGTTGTAGTTTCTTCAATTTCAACTTTGTTTATTGAGCGACCAATGAGACTACAAGTGTAACAGGGGACAAAGGAGATAAGATTAACCCCTGTTTTTCCAAGGATATAGAATCTTCCACCAAGAAGGCACTTATTAATGAAAGTATTACACACAAATACCTTCCAAACTAATTAACAAAAGGAATTGACAAATAAATAGTTATTATCCCTAATGCCTCTAATTAACAACATAATGTATATTAAATAATAATTAAAACACTCGGTACGATCACAAAATTATCTGATAAAAAATCGTAAAAACATGGAAGAAAATGTAGCTCAACAAATATCCCAATCATGAAAGGTGGATTTTGTGTACTTACCCAAGGTACATCCTTTGCATATATTCTGATGCTCTAGTGCTCTATTGGGGAGGCTTATGGTGATATGCAAAATGATATTCAAAGCTCCATGATGCAAATAACTAAGTCTTCTATGCCATAATTCACTAACATCTGGGTTCTGCGCCTTATCCACCTTTGTGCTCAAAGCAATACCATCTTCCACATTTAGGTTGTAGAGCGTCTTCACCCGAACCCCGATCTGCTTCACTTTTCCCATAGAGATGTGCCTCAAGAATTCCTTTCCTTTGTTGAATATCACATCGTATCCATTGTCTTCCGACACTGCGATGAAAACCAAATTATTCTTTATACCTGAAACAAACATCACATCCTTTAGCTTGAGAGGGGAGTTAGACTCCCTCTGAAAAGTAATAGTATCAATACTGGTCACACTATGCCTCCCATCATCTCCCATATTCTAGTCATATGGAATGAAGCACCACTATTAAGATACCACACGCTACCCATCATTATGCTTTCCATGCATGCAATGAGGGTGAACTCCAACTTGAATTGTGAAGCCAAAACTTCACTTGCCGCTCCTCTTGAGGGCTCCTTACCTGAATTCAAGTGTGGAAAATTAGTGGCATAGTATCCCAGTTCATGATAGTGAAAACAATTCATTTTGGACAAGTCTGTATTCTTTCCTGATTGACTGGATTCTCCTTGGGATTGCGATTTCTCCCCTTTCCCTTTATTTTCCTTTCCAGCCAAGGAACAATTATCCTCATCATCACACTTGGATGAGGTTTCATCCCTGGTGTTTCACCTTATTTCTTCTAGCACCAAATAGGACTAAAGGCGTTCCCAATTTGGTAGCTTCTCCCTACCATTCACCAAATATTGGTAGTTGTGCCAACTCTTGGGAAGTACTAGAAAGGCTAGGATTACCAGATCATCTTCTACAACCATTTACCAATGCTCCAAAGTTCATCACGAAATTGTGTGAACCTACTCATGTGCTATGGTATTGTGTTGCCCTTCTGCATCTTGATATTTTAAAGATTTACCTTGAGTGCCAGCTTCTTATGGTCACTACTGTTATGGAACAAATCTTTCAATGCTTGCCACATTGCATACGAAGTCTCTTTCCCATCGATATTAGAGACAATATGGTCTCGTACTCCCTACAATATGATCCTCCTCACGTTGGCTACACTCTTCTTCCAATCTGCTAGATTATGAAAATTTGCAACCGATTTTGGATATCATTATCAATGAATTCCTTCAACCCATTATCTTCCATCACTTCCTCCATGCAGTCCTTCCAAGCAACATAATTCGAGCTTCCCTGAAGGGCATACTTGAGTCTTAGTTCATAGAAAGCCATCCGGCTAGCTCTGAAGAATTAATCTTGCAAATTCGATCCTACTGCAAAGAGAACTTCAAATTATCTTCTCTATTGTGATTCCTTCTCTCATACCATGTAGAAATTAATATGTATATTAAAAAATGCTCATGTAATTTACTAAAAAATAAGACTAAAATTTACTCTACCCATTTGCGGAAGCAAATTCACGATCAAGAAAACATATCAAAAACATGCATCATGATTTAACACACATACACAAATATTTATCTAAGGGAAACCAGCTGCTCAAAATCCCTTCCTATCTGTATTATAGTAATCAAAGAATCTCGATGAATACAATATTATTGCTCAAGCTTGAGAAAAACCTACACTTGTATCTTCTATCCTTTTCTTATCTGACTGAATTTGGCCAACACTTAGCCAATTTTTGAAGCCTCCAAGCTCCTATTTCCTTGAATTATACCTCAAGGAATTAGCCCTTATTATTTAGGAAATTCCTCAATCTAGATTGCGCAATTCCTTTAGTCCAATCTCTGACTGCATGCACCACATGTACAACTTGGAATAGTTTACAACTGATATAACACTACCCTTGAAATCCAATCTCAACTAGGTAATTCAAATTATGTGCATGCATGAGCTAATTTAGGTTGATTTATCAATTAACTAGTTAAACATTGAAGTTACACCCCACTTCTATACCGTCCACTAGTTTCTCCAATAGTTGGAACTAGTTTAATTGACCATAACTCAATTTAACTGAATTAAATTGTTACATCTGAAATTAACTCAACCTAGGCTGCTAAAATTTAGGAATCCCTATACAAAACTCAAGTTCATGCCCCCAACTCGAATTAACTAAGCTAATTGAGTGATAGCAACTATATTACCCTAGTTAAGCCATTCAAGCTGTCTGTTGATGTGGAATTTCAAGTTTCTCCTAATTTAATCAAGGGAAAATTAAATTAGGAATTTCTTGCTCCATTTTCAACAAATTTTAATTTAATCTTCCTTGATGGGTTGACAATCAATGGAAATGATGGAATGATGAGGCCTTGTAATCCTCACAACATTGGTAATGAAGAAGCATGTCAAGTATGACTTATGCTGCAAGCATGCATCGAAGGCTCTAGAGAAGGAAAGGGACATATATGGTAGAGTAGGTTCTTTGGATTATTGTTGGATGCATGAGGTTATGTGTTGTCTGGACTCACAAGGTGGAATTTTGGTTGTGATAACCCCTTGCTTTCAAGTAGCGACGAGCTTGGAAGGAGCTCAAGTAAGCTCTGGTGAAATTTCCAATTCAAATGTGGCAATTCAATGTAAGTGTTTTTTGGATCTAGGCTCGAGGTGACCTCCATGGTTAACCTGTTGTGTCTTTGTGGCCTAGTTGGAGAAACATAGGCAAGGCTAGGAAGGAAGGGAGAATATTATAGGAAACACATCGAGCTCCTTTATTCTCGTAAAATTTCTTTAAACCCAATGTTAAGGTTAGTTCATGTTTTTTCTTTTTGTTGGCATGCATATTCTTTAGTTCGGTCTGTAGTTTGGTTTTGGGTCTCCATAATTGAGTTTGCTGACAAGAAGTGGCGAGTTTTGGCAGTAAGAGGGAAGGAACCCCTCTGCTCTCTGGTGTTTTGAATTATAGAAACATAAACTGATGTCGTGGGTGTGTCTCATGGGGTGGTGTTTTATTTAATATCTTGCTTAGTTATTTCAAGGGAATTTTCAACTAGGCAATGACCTTTTCTAAATTGTAACTTATCATTCAGCTAAAATTTTGGTTAAAGTTTGGATGCCTATGGTAAATATTTTATGTTTTTTATCCACCCCTCGGTGAATTCTAGAGAATTATAGAGCTCTGGGGGGTGGAGAGAAAGGTCTTGCTTCTTGCTGGTGCTGCTTCACCTGTGGTTCTTCAGTCCCTAAATGAGAGATACTCGGTTGTGGAGGGTGGAAGCCAAAGCAATGAATTTCACATGTAGAGAGCATGGGGGTCACTTTGGGACAAACACTTGGTTGTTGGTCATGGGAAGGAAATTACAAGTGATTAGGTTTTACTATCATCTACACTGCCCTATTCACACTAGGGTCGAGGGTGCTGAGGTAGCTCAAGGGCTACAACAAGGTTGACATTCTCTGCAAAGCAAATTTAATTGTTGGCGTAAACTTGCTTATTTAGGCCCCATACAGTGACAACGTTTTCGAGTCCATCGAGGTTTAGGGCCATAGGGCCGCAAGGCAGTGTATTTTTTGGAAAATCGTGACATTGGGGAAGAAGTATATCTCTAAGCAACTCAATCTCTTAGCAGAACTGAGCTACCCCCTCTCTTTGATCCTATAGATGACTGTATCCAAGAGATCACATTGCTTATGGAACACCTTGGTCACAACAAGCATGAGGATGAGAATGTGATCATATGTTTCATGAATGACCTTTAGCAGAACCAATGGTGCATGCTGTATAGTTTGGCTTCTCTTTGACACAACCAAAAGAGGATTCACGATAGAATGAAGCAACTGGAAGGCAGATTGGAGAACATGGAAGGCCATGTTCATTGTTCTTTCATTCCAACTCTGTCACCAGGTAATGGACCGAACAAACCAACTCCGGTGCACTCTCCAGATTAGGGATGAATGTTGGCTGCTTCTAGGTTCTTGGATTTTTTGGTCTTATTGGGCTATCTGTATGTGGTTCTCTAGTTTGTTTCTTTTGTTTATCATGTGGTTTTGTTATTATCTTCTGGCCAATAAGTCTGGTATGAATAAGGCCAAAAGCTTTTTGATATTCAACATCTCACAATGTATTCTTAATTTAAAATAATAAAAAAATTTCACCAAAAAATTATAATTAATAATCTGTATTATTTTATTTATTTTCTTTAATAACATTTAAAAAATAGAATTTTAAAATAAACAATATTGTATGCTACCTGAAATTGGTACGTGGGTAGTAAAATTATTAAACATAAACTCTGTCCATCTTCAACAAATTTAAATTTAAAACCAACCAAATAATATAAAACAATTTAAATGCCACTTATTCCACGCGCTAACGATGCCCTTCCATTTGTATAAATAAATGACTTGCTAAACCAAAAAGGAATCCCAAGGGCATGTTCCTCGAACCATGGGTTAGATACAAAGCCTCTTCTTAATACAAAATATTCAGAATAACAACATAATCCAGCCTCTTTTTAATATAAAATATTAAGAATAATAACAAAATGAGGGTGGCCACATAGGTCACTTTTTCAGATTTTAGAATATTTTTATAATCCGACTTAAGTTGGGGTTAAATAAGTTGTCTGACTTTGATTATCTTTACTAAAATTTCAAAGTATTTCACGTTTTACAACGAACTAAAACTAATAAATATATAAATATTCAACTAAACTTCTTCTTACCCTTAGAAGCAAGATCCCAGAAACGTACATGATCTTTTGAGCCCTGAATAAACCTCTTCTTAATGTAAAATATTGAATAACAGCATGATCGTGGAAAATATTGAACCTCTTCTTACTGTAAAATATTGAATAAGGAGCATGATTCTAGAAGCTTGGCTGATATATAGAGCCTCCATTGAACCTCTTCTTAATATAAAATATTTAATAACCGCATGATCCTAGAAGGGTGGCTGATACATAGAGCTTCAAATGATTTCTTCTTACTGTAAAATATTGAATAAGAAGCATGATCTTAGAAGCTATTGGTTGATATAATTTAATCAGCAAATTCACTGTCATTAAAGATGGTTCTTACTTGACAACTACCTATCCAAAGTTCAACTTCAACATGTATTATTATATTTCATTATTATTACAGAGAATTGATCACATAAAACGAAATTCGCGTTCGAAGACGTGCTCAAATTGACTTCCCACGACAAGACGTGCTTAAATCATCTTCCCACGACAAGACGTGCTTGACTCGTCAGCCTCAGTAGGTTGGTTTGACAAGGAAACCGGACTTGCATTTGCTTTGCTTAGCGAATTTAACCTTCGACAAACTGGATTGCACATTTTTGAATAATTTATATGATGGACTAAAATACTTCAATATGTTCGTCACATTTCTAGAATATTTCAGAATTTGCAATGAGCTTGAAACTGATTCAGAGTGTGAATGGAATATACATAAAAACAAAAAAATATAGTACATATTATAGTAATGTGGTGAAAACTTATTTTTTATTAATAAATAAAAGAATAGAATATCTAGAACATAAATTGAATATAATGGTTATAGTTGTGCTATTTCCATGTTATTTTTGAACAGAGATGATGACTATATATATTCTCAAAAACTAGGCCAAAAGAATGACCTTTAAGTATAAAGAAAAAATCCTAAAAGTTCAAAAGTGTAATTCTAGAAGATGAAATGCCAAAAGATTGCAAGTCCTCAAGTGGTTAGTTCATACATCGACTTCTTATGGGCACAAAGTTTGCATACAATATGTATTTGAGGTGCACCATAGCTCGTTATAAAAAATCTATTTGAGGATTATAATTTTTCATTAGGATCAGTGTATGCCATAACAATCCATGACCCCAAAATTCCATAATACATCATTTAGGGTGTCAAAATAGCTTAGAATATTTGAAACTCAAAAATACTAAAAAAAATTGCCAAAAAAATAGAAAACCATTAAAACAGAAACAGTAGGAAAAATATGTGGCCGCCAATAGTAATATCTAGTTTGATGAACAACATTGTGAACTTCTTAAAAAAAAATTATGTGTAAACTAGTAGCTTTTGATTTAGTAAGGATATGAGTAATATAATGGGTTTTTACTTAAACTAGAAAAATAAATGTAAATTAGTGGTTTTTTATTTAACAATAATATAAGTAATGTAGTCATTTTTTATTTGAATGAATAAAAGAAAATTATGTGTAAACCAGTGGCTTTTGATTTAGTGGCTTTTGATTTAATAGAGTTATAAGTAAAATAGTAGTTTTGTATTTGAATTAGATGTTTGATTTTATTCTAGTTTGTCAAATTTCCAAAATTTAATATTTCAAAATCTGCAACTGAAAATTAGATGTTCGATTTTATTATAATTTGACAGATTTCCAAAATTTAATATTTCAGAATCTGCAATGGAAAATTAGATGTTTGATTTTATTCTATCAGATTTCCAAAATTTAACATTTCAAAATCTGCAACTGAAATAAAAATGTATATATAAGTAGGATTTCAATAAACTAGTGGCTTTTGATTTGAATGAGGTAACTAAATGTGCTAATAAATTTGAAAATGGATTCTATATTTGTTCTTTATAATTATATGAATAAAGCTTAAAACATAGATGGGTAAAGCTATCCATTAGCATTTTTTTTTATTTGATAGGAATCTGAAATGAAGTAACACAACCCGCTAATTTGAGAGTATGCATGATCCTTAAGGTCTCAATCAAATTTGAACTAATTCACAAACCTTGATGCTGTAACGGATTAGTTATGCTTTATAGCTATAATGTATGATCTATGCTTTATAGCTATAATGTGTTTATATTATATGCCGTGTGATAGGTACTCCCTATAATTATATATGTATTTATGTTTATTCAGATCTTCAAATAAGATTGGAACAGAAGAAACAAAGGCTTACTTCCATGGCTTCCAATCAGAGCGAGGTAAAGAATGTGATAGTGGTCTTGCTCTGCGTAATGGTGATGGGAATAATTTGCCTAGCGGTTTTGAACAAGGCCATGATGGCCTTCAATTCCACCACCACCATTTTTAAGGATTTTTTCCTCTCAAATTTTGAGTCTATTTTAAAATCAGAGTATCAACCAATGAAGCTAGAGATCATCCTATACTCTTTGACATTTTTTACTCTAGCATAGCCCAAAGTAATTGATATAATGGATATATTAATAGTCATTATTTTCGACTGATTAAAATTAATGGTTTCAATTAAGTTATATCAATATTTTTTAAGTGCAGATGAAAATTATTACAGTTGTTAACTGAAATATTATTATAATTAAAATCTAAATATTTATAATATTTTAGTATGATTAACTATGTTAAATTATGGTTTGTTATGGTAGAATATAGTTGGTTATGTTTTATTATAGTTGACCATAGGTGTCTATGTTGACTATGCATAATCATGCTGACTATAGTGAATTATGGATGATTATAGCTGATCATGTTTTATTATAGTTTTTTTGGTTGATTATGATTCACTTTGGTTTTATTACAGTTGACCATGATTGTCTATCGTTAAACATGGTTCACCATAATTGACTATAGTTAATTTTGGTTGACCTTAGTTTACTATGGTTGACTTTGGTTTATTATGTGGTTTACTATGGTAATTTCAGATTTCCATGTTGATCATGGTTGAGTTATGTTGGATTACTACATTCTTTGATGTTTGTGTCATAATGAGATGTCCATCAATGGTTATGTCACATTGCAACATTCCTAAAGGGTTATGTTGGATTGTGACATTCCCTACTGATTATGTTGCCTTGCAACATTCATCTTCATTGAGTTACATTGAATTATTGTGTTTCTCAATAGTTACATCACATTGTGACAATCATCAAGGATTTTCTCACCTTGCAACATATATATGTTTTAGTGTAATTTTCCCAAATGGTCTACATCATGATATTCATCTTTGTCAATTTATATCAAATTTCCATGTTCCTTAGTTCTTATGTTACATTACTACTTTCATGAAGGGTCATTTCAAATTAGTGATGTTCTATTTTTCAATAGTTACATCATATTGCAACATTCATTAAGTGTTATGTCATCTTGCAACATTCCATAAGGGTTATGTTATTACACGATGTTCCTAAATGATTATGGTGCATTGTGACATTCATTTTTCTCACCTAATATAGAATTGTTATGTTCCTCATTTCTTACGTTACATCATGAAATTCATTAACTTTTATGTCACAATTGTAATGTTCATCAATGGTTATGTCACGTCATGACATTCATCTTGGTGGAATTTTGTTGAATTTCAATAATTTTCAAGGGTTATGTTGCATTGTGATGTTAATGAAAGAATATGTTGGATTGGTATGTTATTGAATGGTTATATAACACTATGAATTTTATCTTGGCTTACTTAGGTCAAATGGATGTGTTCCTTAATGTTTATGTTGCAATGTGATGTTCCTTAAGATTTATCTTACTATGACATTCCTTAATGGCTATTTCATATTGAAACATGTATCATGGTTAACTTATGTCAACTATTATTATCTTTAGTTGCCCATCGTTGATTATTGCTAATTATGCTTGAAATTGGTTGACTTATATCGATTATTGTTGACTAAGTTGACTATATTGATTTTTTTAACCATGGTTTATTATATGGCAATGCCACATCGTGAAAGTTTTAACTTATGTTAGGGATGGTTGTATTTAATTTACTATGGTTCACTACAGTTAACTTTAGTTGAATTATGTTAACCACTGTTTTCATTAGTTGGCCATATTTCAGTATGGTTGATGTAAGTTGATTATTGTTGACTTTGGTTGAGTATCCTTTACCTTCGTTGACTAAGGTTGATTTTAATTAACCATAGTTTTCTATGATAATGTCACATGCAATGATCATCTTGGTTGACATCCAATTACAATGTTCTTTAATGGTTGTGTTGCATTGTGGCACCCATCAAGGGTTATTTCATATTATAATGGTAATCAAGGGTTAAGTTGGATTTTTATGTTCTTGAATGATTATGTCACATTACATCATTCATATTCATTGTGTTATGTTGAATTTATACATCACATTGCATTGTACACTAAGGGTTATATTATCTTGTAGCATTCCTTAGGGGTTATGTTTTAGTGAGATGTTCATGAATGATAATGGTGCATTGTGATATCATTTTGGTTGGATTATAAGGAATTTCTATGTTCCTCAATGTTTATGTCACATTACGAAATTCATGAATGGTTATGTCACATTTACGATGTTGTTTAATGATTATGTCACATTTACAATGTTCCTTAATGGTTTTTTATTATTTATTTATTTATTTTCTTCATAAGACTAATTTCTATTATATAGTACAAAAAAAGTACATTCCAACTTCGAGACTAGGATTGTTGAGTTAGCCAACCCCGGTTGGAAAGAGATAATTAAAAAATTTAAAAATGGGGTTTCCCCTTGGGGGGAAACCAACCCATAAAGCATTCCACAAAACATAGAGAGAGTTGCCCCTAATGGGGAAACCAACCTTTAAACAAATATCCAAGAAGCTAAGTTTGTTGTTCAAAATGAAAGTAAACATAGAGACTATAGTAAAGCAAGAAAACAATGGAGAGAAAGGAGCCATGGCGCAACAAGTTCTGGTCCTTTGCATCCTAGAGCTACAGAAAAGGCAATTCTTCCACTATGTAGCACCCGTAGTCAGAGGGGTCATCCTCATTCTTGGAGAGCTAAGGGTCCAGCTCTAGCATGGAGGTGGAGCAAGCACCTATGTCTTTTGCCTTGTCCAAATGTCAGGTGCCTTTAGCTGAGCAACTCCCCCATTGTCATAGGTTTCCTCCATGCATTTGACGGGCAAAGCCACATTTTTCTAGGCAGTGGGGGAGGAAGAACGAGAGATGGGACCAGAGGAGCTGAGGGTCACAGACCTCCAGCGCATCCATGGCCACCGAGAAGCCATTGTGTGCTCTTCCATGGCTGGAATTGGAGGGCGAGAGGGTGAACCTCTGCCTCCTCCCCTACGACAGCACATTCGGTGGTGACGAGGCATGGTATTAGTAGAATTATGGGGATGCAGAGGAGGCAGATGAGCAGAGGGATATGGACGATCAATGGAATGATGTGCAACAACATGAAACGAATGAGCAGAGGGTGACTGAACAATGGTGTGAGGGGCGGAAGCACGAGGACCAACAGAGCAGAGAGAAGGAGCTTGCAGAGCAAGCTTGAGGGAAAGATAGAGGGAGGAGCAGGAAAATTACGGGCAGGAGTCAGCGCCATTACCCATAAAAGGCTAGAGCACTCTGCAATTCAGACGAGCCAGGATTGAATGCACATTAAGCGGAATTGAATGTTGAGGAATGCACCAGGCCAAGGACCAACAAGGCAAATTTAAGGCTCTCACACCTGGGGTAGGTGTTGCATCGTGGAGAGGAAAAATGCAAGGCGATGAAGAGGCCATGTGTCTTGCCAGCAGAGCGCATCTATTCACCCACATCTGGGGATGTTCTTTAATTATTATGTCACATTGCGACATTAATTGTTGTTAAATTATAAAATTTCTGGCTATGTCGCATTGCAAAAATTTATCAAATTCATCCAATAGAAGACTATGATTAAGTATGGTTATTGTCGGGCCTCCAAAATCCCATCCATTTCACCTTTTTTTTTCTTTCACTTTCCTTCAATATTTACCATTTTCTGCAACTCCATCACCTTACACTAAGACCATTTTCATGATAAAATATGGCTTTATCATTATTATTTTCCAAGGCATTATTTTAGTATTTTGAGTGAATTTATAGTTAAATATCATAAAAATAATATGTATTCACTTATATATAAAAGCTGGATTTTTTTGTGATGTGTGTAGGCATATTTGAAGATTCCAACAAAGTCGTATATGGACACTAAGTCTCAAATTCTAATTTCCTCTAAAAAATCTTGACGATTTCAGGAAGATTTGAGATCATTAATAAAAAAAATTCATGGAGAAGAATCATGGAAGTTTTCATAAGTGTCTCATATCAAATATTTTAGAGATTTGTGAGAGGATGTGAAGATATGTTATTTGTTAGATGTTGACACATGATTGTAAGCACATGAGATATTTCTGGATCTAGGAGGGATTTGTGGATCTACATTTATTAATTAGTTATCATAGTTTTTGTATAAATAGGCATGCCTTCTCCATTAAAAGGAGTGTTAAGTTTTGGAATGCTAAGGATTGGCTATTCTTGTACGTGATGATATGAATTGTGTTGAAGTTCATTTCAGATAATACAAATGTTTGATATGATTGTGCCTTGATGATGAGATATGGTGTTTGATCAATAGTTTCATAAAATTTCCACCTCATACACTTCAAGAAGGCGACTTGATGAGTAGGAGTGTATTTTAATGTTTCACTTCTACAATATATACTAGTTTCTTTTATGCTAATTTTCTGTAAGTTTTATTTCAAGTCTTTTGATTAGATGCTTTGTTTTCTATGCATTTTCTCCACACTCCTTTATGCTCATTTCATTTATGTTTTTTTGCAGATCAAACACTTGAGAAAAAAGAAAATAACCAAAAACATTTATCCTATTTCTCTTTAAGTTGTTTAGTCTCATATTCATATATAATTGATAGTTGTGATTGACTCTAATTTGGTATGAACACATCAATAATCTCAATAGGCTTTAATTCCAAGTCATTTTCTTCTCGCTTTAGAATAGAGTTTTAATGCTTTCCTAAAATAAAATCTTGTTTATTTCTATAGACTAGATTTTCTTTTAATTTCAATAGATTAAATGTACTTCCAAGTCCAATAGATTGGATTTTTTTCTCAAGTTTAATAGATCAGATTTTTCTATGTTCGATAAACTAGATTCATTTCCATGTCCAATAGAGTAGGATTTATCTTTATGTTCAATAGAATAGAATTTCAAAATATTTCATAGTATAGAATTATAATAGTTTTGTTTATTTCAACACGCTACTTTTCAAGTTCTGAATTTAATGATTTAATAGGTATAGTGTTTGAGAAAGAACCCGTGTGTGCTCATTTAGACATTTTCATTAATAGGTATAATTTTTGTCTTGAAATTATATTCATAGGTGAATTTTTGTTTTGATTGAAAGTTAATTCCTACTATATATTGTGCAAGTGTACTTCACAAGTGTTGAGATTCAACAAGATGATGAGCTTAGTGAAAAAATAGTCACCTTCACTAAGTGGGCCCGCATGCTATTTTTAGGTGCAAGTCTATTTTTAGACTATGTCTATTTTTAGACATGGTGATCATATTTTAGAAGTTGCAGGATGCTATTTGTGGATGGTTGGTCAAGTTGGAAAAATATATGAAATTATATTTTTAGAATATTGAGCGAAGTCTATTTATAGATCGTCAATAAAAAAATAGATGCATGTCGATTATTATTAGCCCTTAATAATAATCTGACAATAAACATCTACTTATTCTCTTGGAGCACTTTATTTCAGTATACAGATTTGGAAATTCAGTAGGCTGAAGGAATTACACAATTCCTAGGGTTTACTGGTGGTTCATGCATGGAGGACTCAGTTAGAACTGAAGTGGAAAAGTTATGACAGATTTGGAAGAGTAGTTCATGGAGTTGTTATTCATTTTAACTCAGTTAATGGAGTTAAACTCAATTGAGCTAGTTGTATCTAGTATAATTGAATGATACACTAATGAGAGTGGAGTGAATTAATTAGTTAATTAATTCACAAATAATAACTCATTAATCAACTGAACAAATACAACAGTTAACTACAGTGCATGTCAGTTCCAGTGGAGACCCAGTAGAGAGATAGGTGAAAGGGTGAGATGGGCTATCTATTGTGACTATAGTGATGCATTTATTGCATCACACACACATTGGAGTTTCCAGTGAGGATTGCACAGTCTAGGCAAGGCCAATTCAAATTCATTCAGGGGTCTTCTTTAGTAGGGATTGCGCAGTGGAGGCAGCTTATCAGGTGGCAAGAAATCAATGCATGGATTTGCAGATTTCTTCATGTCAGTGTGTGATGATTGATTGTACTGAGAGCTTGATGTACTAAGATTTGTATGAGATTGTTACATGGTATCCATGATACATAATGTATGATAGTTAGGGTTTTTAGCTTC
Organism: Pinus albicaulis; assembly: GCA_034641835.2. Lineage (NCBI taxonomy): Eukaryota > Viridiplantae > Streptophyta > Pinopsida > Pinales > Pinaceae > Pinus > Pinus albicaulis. The sequence continues at coordinate 999,203,248 of CM076583.1, forward strand.
ACGATTTCCCGTTAAAAAACTATGTTATGTGCGATTGTTTTTATTGCTTCATGTGTTTGCAATTGAGTTTAAATTTCTGCAAAATATTAACAGTGGAAGGATTATGTATTTAGCAAGAAGATAAATATTTTTAGATCAGGAGAATATGGATATATACATGCATATGGTATATAATGTATACAACAAGTGTACAAAACCGGATTGATAATTTAATGTTAAGTAATTTAATTTAAAATTAAACTACCCAAGAATTATGTTATATTTTGATATAGATATTGACTTACACCGAATTGATACATTATTCAATATTATGTTGCATTATGACATTTATAAAGATTTTTATTTAATTTTAGCATACCTCAATGGTTAGGTTGAATTGCGACATTCCTTAATGTTTATGTCACATTATGACTTTTATCTTGGATGAATTATGTTGAATTACCACATTTTTTAGTGGTTTTGTTATGCTACAACATCCATTAAGGTTATGGCATGTTGCAATGACCATTGGTTTACTATGGAAATGTTGCATTGTGATGCTAATTTTAATTGACTAATGTTGAATTGATACATTCCTAAATGGTTGTGTCACATGTGACATCCATCAAGAGATATTACACATTGCAATGGTCATCAAGTATTATGTTGGATTTTGATGTCCATCCCCAATGTTTTTTTTTTCTAAATTGGTATAATTCTATTATATCATATAGTTCAAAATATTACAGTCATCATCCTCCGGAGTTGACAATCCAATTCCAGCAGGAAATTCCGTTTCCAAAAAAAAAAAAAGGGGTTGCCCCAGACGAGGAAACCAAGCCAAGAGATAAGTTCAAAAATTTTAGAATATGCTGCTCATATTAGGAAACCAACCTCGTACATAACATGTTTAAACCAATACCAGAAAACAAGAAGCAACAAACTAGCAAGAAATTGATTGGAATTAGAAAGAAGAACCCAGAAGTTAGGCTGTTGGATTCTTGTCATCTTGAACCAGTGGTTGGAATAACTCATCCAGAATTCTACATGCATACTCAAACTCATTTTCCTCTAGCTTGGACACCTGGGAATTCAATGGAGGAAGGAGTTCCGCGTGGGCATTTGGCAGAGGGGAGGAAGCTACACGAGCCTTTCTATCAACGTTGGTTCCATCCTCATCCAAGCCCAAGCTGCAAATGTGTTCATTGTTTAAGGCCTGTTGAATCGAAAAGGCCACCATCTTGTGAGGGGATAAGGGGGAGGCAGGAGAGATTGTGGACTTCTGAAGACATTTCCTTGAGGGAAGACCGAAGCTAGAGGCTTCAGAGGGAGGCTCAAGAAGGTGAAGTGACAGGCGAGTGGTGAGGTTAATGGGGTCCAAGACTTCTGTCTCTACCCAATCAATAGAGAGGTTCATGGTTCTTCCAGTAGTGGCAGGAATGGGCGGCCTGGAGGGGAGACCACGGCCACTGCCTCTACGGCACCAAATGTGGTGGTGACGGGGCATGTTGGAGGAACAATAATGAGGCTGAGATGACGGAGGGTGCACTGCATCATAGTAGGGAGCTAAGGGAGGTGAGCTGTGGAGCAGGGGCTTGGAGGAGGCACAAGGAGCGACAAAGCTAAGCTGGAGGGAGAACATAATATTGGAATGAGCAGCAGGGTGAGTGGATTTATGGGCCATGAAGGGCGGAAAAGGCGTGATAGACAGAGTTAATGAGCACATGACGGTGTTAATGGCGGAGTGGAGCAAGGACATCATTGGGGAGTGATCGAGGGTGGCAAATAAACTCCCCATGCTCCAGGCTTTAATCAGGATGGGGTGGCCATGTGTGCTCGCATGAGGAGGGTGATTGTTCCTCATCCATGCAGCCAGGTGGCTCCCATATTTATTTCGAGATAGCACCCGCATCCGGGGGTCTATCCCTAATGATTATGTCACGTTTGATTTTCATTTTCATTTTTTTATGTTTAATTTATATGTTACTCAATGGTTATATTAATGACATTTTGTAATGGCTATATCAGTTTGAAAAATTACTTAAGGATTACGTTATATGTTCTTAAATGGTCATGATTCATCTTGATTAACTTATAAGGAATTACTATGTTCATCAATGGTCATTTCACATTATGACATTCATGCAGGGTTATGTCACGATTTTGGTGTTAATGGTTGTGTTTCTTTGCACCATTCAATCATAGTTTTCCTATGAAATACTAAGTAATGACCTACAATAGTAAAAAAACAATGTTTCACCCCTAAAAGTATTAACTTTAAATGGAAACCTTGGGTTTATGCAAACTTAATAGGTGTCTTGCATTATATGCACAAGCTACATTTCTTCTCTCTCCTTAATGCAACTACTAATCTATTTGATAAATGAAAATGTCTCTTCGATGATTAGGTCAAAAGGGGGAATTGGTTCATTGCAAATAATTTAGCTAAATTAAACACCTACTAAATTCAAATTGTAGGAAAAGAACCATGGAAATAAACTTGAAGGAAAGTAAATGTTATTGCCAATTAATTGTAGGAATAAAGAACTATTTATAATTATAGAAAGGGAAAGTTGTAGAAAGAGAAAGGCCTATTTTACCTTTCAAGAATTTGTTTCCTAACACTAGTTTTGTAGGAATAAAAGCACTATAACTAACTAAAAAATAAATAAAATTGAGAGATGATATAAACATAAATCAATTTTAAAGAGAAAAGTGTTCATTTTTTTTACTCACTTGTACACTAAACCACATTAACAAGTTCCATTTTATGCATTTATAAGTGAAATATTTATTAATATGAAGAAAATTTCCAAAATAAATGGTTTTAGGTTTGTTATATAGGAAATCTTATAGTCATAGAGGAAATTTCACAATCCTACTAGAAAATTTGCAGAAAAATTCCATATTTGAAGTTAAAGAAGACACTCAATGTTTGGAAGCTAAAGAATAATAAAGGAGCCTATTTCTCAAGTTTATAATTCATAAGAAAAAATCATAAAACGAAAAATTAAAAATGACCAATATTTTACTTGAACATCTAAAGCATACCATTTACTAAAATTATACAACATGAAAACAATGTTGTTATGATCCTTGTTCCTTAAAATGATAAGAAACCAATAATTACAATCCTTTTCAAGGGGAAATCCTCCTTTTACAATGAATACAATTTACAAGGCAATATTTTATCCTCTTAAAAGTAGGTGTCCTTAGTGTGTGTGTGTGTATAGGAGACAAGGTGTACAATTATAATAAAATGAGACCTTGAGGGGTTCTAGCTTGCATAACCATATACTGATAGAAATGAAATCACACATTATTTACGACTTAATAATGGGATTTAGGGTTAAAATTGGGATTATACAGGGATTAACATGCCACACCCATCTCTTTCATTGGTATTTTTTTCTATTTGATGTTGTACTCTGAAATTATTGGGTTACTCGATTGCTTAATCCTTGTTTTAAAGATTGTTTCTACTTCTTGTATGATTTTCCCTTCTTCTTTTATATTTGGTACACTTCCCAACCTCAAATGAATGCCATGGTCATGATATCGATTAGGTGGAATAAACTTAGTCATTAATCGAAATAACTTGGGATGATTGTTGACAGCTATATCAAGATTCCTTGAGATATATGATATTGACATTTAAACATTTAGTGAAAATAACTATGCCATTACACCCTAGTGCTCCTTTTTGGGTAATTTTTTCATTCAATTAGATCTTATCACTTTAGAAAATTTCCCTTAGATACCTCTAATCTCAATTTCCTTTCTTTATGAGGTAAATATTATGATGAGTTCTTGAAAATTGAAGGTCACTGTTTCCATTGATTGTAACCACTCAATCCCTAATATAACATTAACTCCACCAATTTATATTGTAATCATGGGACTATACAACATATACTCTCCCATATTGAGCTTAATACTAAGAAACTTCTTTGAAAAATTTGTGGCGTGTCCATCTACATTCATTACTTGAAAATCCGGTGTTGGATATATGAAACAATTGAGAAGTTTTTATAATGTGTAATTGATGAAGTTATGGGTACATCCAAAATCAATCAACACTCTTATGTTTTTATTTTTAATGTATCCTTATATATTTAGAGTTTTTGGAGTATTCATTCTAGCTAATGCATGATAGGATATTGTTGGAGTACTCTATTGTATATCTAGATCTTGTGACTATTCCAATTCTTGATCTTCTTGCTCTCGAGAGTCAACATGTAACAATTTATTATCATTGAATTTATTACCCTTACTACACTTGTTGTCATAGGTGAAACTTATTCCATTTTCTTTTATTTCATCCATTTTCTAAGGAGTCAACCTTGTCGGTTTAGGAGAGGGAGCATGATCTTTGCTATAGTTATTAGTGATTGATTTTCTAGTGACATATTTTTACTTTAAACTTTCCTTCATAGAATAAAATCATTATCTAGAGATTTAGGTTCAAAGATATGCACCTCATGTTGGATAATTTCCTTTAAATTTCCCATAAATAGGTATGATAATTTATCCTCTAAAATTTTCTTTACTGTGGGACTCAACTTTTGGAATTGTTGAATGTGTTATGTAACTAGACGTTTTTATCAAAGATTTACCAATTGAATAAAGAATGTATTTCTATTAATATCCCCATAATGTGCAATCAATTCCCTTATAAAAATAGGATAACATGTAACACACTCCTTTTTATTTTCAAATCCATTGATACCATACATGCTGGTCTTATTATAAAAGCATGGATGCAATATTTACTTTTTTTAAGGATGCCACTTGGTGTAGTTCAAAGTGTTGCTCTATCTAAAATATCCATGTTATAGGATCATTAGCATAAAAAATCATCATATTGATATTTATAATGTATTAGTTCCTTGGTTTTGACTTGAAGCTTTGATGATGTGGATCTTGGATTGAAAATTCATGATTATATATGTTCTCTCCAATTGTGATAATATACTCCCCTTATGAGATTGATTATTAACACCATGCTTCTCATTATGTTCCTGATTCCATTGGATATCCACATACCTTTTAGGAAGCCTCTTGAAGAGGATATTATCCATGGAAATCGTGGATTTTTGTATTTCTTCCTTATTTTCATTAATATTCTCTTATATTTCTTTCTTAATTTCATTCATATCATTTTCTATTCCCTTATTTTCATTCATCTTCTTTTATGTTTCTTCCGTAATTTCATTCATCTTCTTCTCCAAATCTCTTTTGAGATTTTCTTGAGAATATAATAAATCCATATTTTTCAACATGCTACCATCCATTTCATTAAGTTTCTTCTCTATTTGAGATGACATAAATTCTAAGTCTTCACCTTCTCCATGAGTCAAGGATGAGGCTTCAATAGTTTTACTTGGTGCAATAGATTTCTATGGAGGCATGTTGGAAAATAATAATAACACTCATCTTTTTCACAACTTTTAGCCACAAAAAGGATCTTCTAATATAAAAATAGGCCAGTAGTAAGTTATGTATCTTAATTTGGAGAATATCAGAAGGACTAATGTTTTATTGATATATCTTTGAGATTTGAGTCCTTCAAGATCAAAAAATTGGTTTTTTAATTCTATAATATTTATTTTATACAATTCCACACATGGGAATTGAATTTGATGTGTCAAATGAAAGTTATGGAACTTTCCAAAAAATTTCTTATTTTTGGCCTCTTCCTACAAGAATTTTTTTTATAGAATGCTATGTGTATATTTATTCAAATATAATTCTGAAATATGTACCTAAGGTACTTCTATATGTATCCTAAACTCCCTGAAGGTTTCATAGTCTAAAAAGTACTAGACATGAAGATATAGTAAGAATACCACGATGACCTATTTAAAATTCATTTTAGAAATGTTAACATACCGTAAATTCCATAGGGTATGACTTTGAGAGTGTAACAATAATAATTCTAATGGAAACTAATTTTAGGAGAATTCATGAACCTAAAATTTCTTAGAGAAAATATCCGAAGTTATAGTGAATTGAGATCTAAAATTTGAACCAGATGTTCACTATGGTTTCACGTCAATGTAATCCAAGTTTCATAGTTTGAAACCTCACAAAAAAACATTTATAGAGAAAATTTTAAACTCACCTATTTGATATATATTTTAGGAGCATCAAAAAACCCTAATTTTATTAGAATACATCTCTCAAATATGAAGAGATGATACCTTAAATTTTAACCATGGATTTCCAGAGATGTCTTCTCAATATTCTTGAAGTTTCATAATTTGAAACCTCTTAGGAAAAAAGGTACAGAGAAAATGTCGCGATGAACCATTTGAAGTAGAAAAACCATAGGATCATGAGATATGATGCCAACTTTTATGATCCTCCTGCCTTAAAAATGATAGGAAACCAATAATTATAGTCCTCTTCGGGGGGGGGGATTCCTTTTACAATGAATACAATGGACAAGACAATATTTGATCCTTCTAACACTAGGTCTCATAGCATATATATAGGAGAAAATGGGTACAATTATAATAAAATGGGACTATGAGGGGTTGTAGCCCACATAAAAATATAATAATAGAGATGAAATCACTCAATATCTAGGGCTTAATAAGGTGTTTTAGGGTTAAAATGGTGCTTGTATAGGGATTAAAAAATGTGATGAAAAACATGATAAACAATTATGTAGATGAAGAAGAAATTTTGCATAAGGATCTTTTGAGCTCCTGTGGGTGTTCCCTCCTAAAGGTTCTAAAAGGCCTACTAAAAACTTGCACTGTTGTCATTGATGTTGTTTTGCATATACATTGATGATGAAATTGTTGGATGCAATGTTGATTGGTTGGAATTTATGTCAATATGGTAGCTTGAGTTACTGGTACATGAGTTATAGATGTCTCACATATGTTTGGTACATGCCTTTTTATTGGTATAGTTTTTGGCTATGATCGGTTGCAGGTATTAGTGCAGACACTAGTTGGTACTTGGTTGTGTAGATGGGTGCTTTTATAGTTGTAGATGTTCCCTTGGTATTGGTATTACCATGGTACAGGTGCCCTTGGCATTAGTATTAGCATGATATTCACACATGGTATTTTTTCTTGCCCAGTATTTACACTAGATATTGGTATTACCCTAGTATCTTCCCATGATATTTTTTTGAGGTTGATGTGTCTAGATTACTATATATATGTGTGTGTGTTGTTGAGTTTTGGATGGTTGGTTCAAGTAGTGAGTGAATGTGTGAAAGAGGGAGTGCTAGAATGTCTTGTATAACATATTTTATACCTATAGTAGAGCTTTATATAGTTTTTTTCACATTACATTTTTAGATCTGATCATAGGGAGGTTGTTGGGTTACTCATGTTGAGTAGATTAGAGAGCCTATTCTGAAGCATTTTGAAACGTGGTTCACATGGAGGTGTTGGAGGCATAGAGACTTCATGCTTGTGGAGACTAGATGGCAATGATTAGAGGAGGAGAATCTCAATCCAATGGTAGTTGGATAGTCCAATGGATGTTGGGAAAGACTCGTTGGTTGAGGTGGCTTCCACTGGATGATTATTTGCAGAGTTGTGTGAGTAGGAAATTCTCAGTTGATGGATGTCAACACACTATTGTAGGAGTTGGGTCTTCCAAGTAGTGGGTGATAGATAATACATGTACATATTTGTTCAAATATTAATAGAAGATTCGAGCAGCAATAAAAATGGGTGGTTTTTTTTCCTTGAAGAGGGTTTCCACCAAAAACAAATTGTGTCCTCTTATGTGCATTATTTGATATTTCTTATGATTTTTTTATATTACTAATATGATGATTTTAAATGATTTGATACATTTATTTCATGCTGGTTTCATAATATTTAGCGGATGGATTACTGAATCTTGTGCTTTGGTAAAAAGAGATAAAAAATATATAATCACATGAACTACTGATTCACCCCCCCTATTAGTACTGAAATCATTTCCAATAATTGGAATTGGCATGAGGTTATGTCAGTGAATCTTGATCTCTTGAGAGTAGATCATGGGGCATGGCCATTAATAAGTGGAAGAAGTCTCAGAAAAGTAAGGGAAGCAAACAAGTGAGGAAGATTTTAAATTTACAATAAACCCTCCTCTTGTTGGTAAATAATAATTAAGGTAAATGTAGTGATAATATTATATATGGTAGTGCATTTCCTTATAGTGATGATGACTCTAGAGATTGATGGTTTAGAAGATGATAACAAAGCAATTTAGTTTGATATTTTGGAGAGAAGTGGAGGTAATGTTTTTGTAGAAAAATCAGAAGCTGAAGATGAAGAGTTATGCAAGATAGCTATATTGGAAGCTAATATTGGAAGGATCACAAAAGAAAAAAAAACTATGGAATTTATTGTATATAATTAATGAGAAGGAGCATGTTTACAAAGAAGGAGTCATCAAATTAAAAACTAAACTGGAAAAAACAAGGAAAATTGAAGAAGGAAGGAGAAAGAAATATGAAGAAAAAGAATATCAATGAGGAATATTTGAAGTTGAAGTGGCTGCATTGAGAAGTGATCTGAAAGAGAAAGCCACTGAGTTGAAGATTAAGAAAAAGTTTCTAGATCCTAGCTTGCACAAGGGAGAATTGAGTTTAAAAGATAATTTTAAACAACCAATAGAAAGAGAGGGTACCAACAATGAGATTAGAAAGAAAGAAGGACATCCGAAAAATCAAAAATCAAAGGAGATAAAATTTGTACCAAGAAAATCATCTACTTATTCAATATTGGTATAATTATTAAGCTGTCAAACACTCAGGAATATTGCTGTAAACTATGAAAGCATGCCACAGAAGAAGAAATATAATAGAAAGACATCAAGAAAGTTATTATTTAGCCAGGTATAAAATTTCATTTTGTGGCTACTTCTCTTTATGTAACAATTTCAGGCATAAGCATGTTGATTGTAGGTTTCATGTCACAAATTGCAAACTGCAAACCAACCAAATGCTCAAGCCCTTTCCACCATTTCTTGGGAACATTAGATGTTATTTCTATGATAATATGGGCCACAAGGAAAAATATTTCATGTTTCCCATACTCTTAAGGGATCTACTCAACAAAGAATAAATTGGAGGAGAAAAAGAAAACCAGAAGGAAATCATACCAGAAACAAAAACATTTTGGTTTGGAAAATAAAGGAGAAAAAATTAAATTGAGGCCAACCCAGCCTTAGGGGGAGCATGAAGAAAAATAGTGTACAATTTCAGAGGGAGATCCTCCAAGAAAATAGATTCTTATTAGAAAATGGTGTAAGTTTTATTCTCTTAAGGTATCTCTATATCTTTGAATGTTATTAAAATGAGTTGAGCCCAATCACGAAGTTCCAAGTTTTTATTTCTATGAAAAACCAAGATTGAATGTCTTATGCACCTGTAATCAAATATGAGAAAGTTAGCAAAAAAGGGGGAGGAAGAATGCATACAAATATTAGTATTTTAATAATAAAACGGGGGATCAATTTGAAATATCTTGCACACATAGTATTGAGGAAATACCTGTATTGGAAAAAGGAATAGATTAATATGAAAGGATGAAAATGTGCACATATTTTTCAATTAAAAGAACAGTTTTAGTGTGATTTGAGTAATGAGTGTCTGTGTGCATTACTATGTAGTCGACAACCTCTATAATCTATTAAAGTACATTCTAGATATGAATAATGAAGGATAAAAAGTTGTGAATCAAGAGGGAAAAATGGATGGGCTTGGTCCAGTTTTAACCAATGTTGAAATTGGTGATGAAGCACTTTAATGAGATGCATTTTCAAATTATCTTCATTGGTTTGGTCATCAAAGGAGCGAATATCATTAATAATGTTGATTGATTCAATCGTAGCATCTATCTTGTCAGTTGATTCAGTTCGGAAATGGTTAAATAATTTATTTTATTTGACCTGGTCTTTAAGGAAAAGGTGGAATGAAATTATTTCTTGATATGGTCTCACATGTTTTGGTTCAAAATTTTTAAAGAACAGTTAGTTGATATGGTAAAGTGTTAGTGGAATGACTTTAATCGATTGATTTGGTCAGTGGTGTGAACATTTCATTGATGGAGTGTTGGGCATGATACCAAGTTTACAATTTCTATGGTTGTGATCCGCGCCTTACCCAGAGTTTCTTGTACATCTAAAACCTTATGAAACATATTCCTTGCCACTAAGAAAATCGTGGAATTGTTTTGTTGTGCGCCCAACACTAATTTTCAATGGAACAACTGAATTCAAGTTCATAACTCATCATAGGATCCTTTCATTACTGAATATTCATTACAATATTTTAATTTCGTTGAAAAACTTCTTTTTGTTAAAATAGAAAATTAACTCCTGCATGAAGAGTTTGTTATATTTAGAGAGTCAATTAATTAAGCATTGAGTCAAGTTGAGTTATGTGATAGGTGAATTTAGTGAGTAGTTTGCATGTCAATTTATATTAGGGGAGTTTCTAGTTGGAAAAGGTTAAATACCCTTCACTAGTTTCATTGTTATTATTCAAGTTTGTGTGATCAATAGAAGAGTCGTGGCTCGTGTGTGTTTTGTGTGTGAATAATTTGTATTATTTCTTGTTTTATATCCTCTTCCTTTCCAACAAATTGGTATCATAGTTGAGGAAGGATCACAAGATCCGTGGTGCCTGCAAAGCTAGTAAAAAGAGGGCCAAGAGTAGAAAACTAACAATGTTTTTTGCAAAATCGTGAGACTGTTAAGAAGTACGCAGGTCCACACTTCATTAGTGCAAAAATTATGCAAATTCCGCACTTTCTTAGTGCAAAAACTGAGGAAATATCATGAAACTTACGTCCTGCCAAAATTCGAGTTCATTGCATGGTTTATTAAACTTGAGGGTGCACAAACCTAAAAAGCAATAAAAAAAAGGGGTTGATAGCCATGAGCGTCCGAATAGTAAGTCAAACAAGGTTCAAATCATATAAAAATTCTCATGTGCTCATTCCTTTTTATTATTCCTCATAGGTACGAAAGGATTTTACAAAAGAGATTTTTATAAAAGGGTTTTTATATTAAGGGATTTTATAAAATAATTTTATAAATATTTTTTTTTTAATATTTCTTTTTAAAAGGATTTTCAAATAAAGTTTGTTTTTTGAAAGAGAGGGTTATTATATATATAAGGGTTTTTTTGAAAGGAGCTTTACAAAGCTCATAAAAGGAGAAATTCAAGGTTTTATAAGAGAAGATTTTCTTTTGAGGAAATATGGCAACAATGAGTTTCCTCCCAAAACTTCCTCCTTTTACACGGAAATATTATGATGTGTGGGCCATTAATGTGGATACCAAGTTGAAGGTACATGATTTTTGATATCATGTCAAGTTTGGGTTTTCAGAATCTCAGAGTGAAGCATAAGAATGAGATCTCACTAATGCAGAGAGGGGACAATGGAAGAAAGAAAAAAGGAAGAATTCACATGCGTTGCTTCTTATCCAATAAGGAGTGGGCCAAGCAGTGTTCCAGATGATTATGATCACGTCTTCAGCAAAGACAACATGGGAAACTTTGGTGACAAGCTATCAAGGTATGGTGAAAGTCAATATTGTTAAATTGCAGAGTACTAAGAGATATTTTGAAAGCATGTAGATGAAGGAGAAAAAGGACATCAATTATTTAATGAATCAGGTCATGTCTATCGTAAACCAGTTAAAAATTTATGGTTAAGATATTAAATATCAAACAATGATTGAGAAGGTGCTTAGATCTTTGTCTACCAAGTTTGATGCTGTGGTAGCAACCATAGAAGAAGCCAAGGATTTGGAAACAATTCTATCACATGAGGCAAGGATAGACATAAATAAGGATTCCACTATATAAACTGCTTTCAGAAGCTAGGTTTCTGTTTCAAGAGACAAAGGTCGAGGAATAAGTAGATCGAGAGGTAGAGTATGAGGCAGGAGACATGCTGGTTAGAGAGATGGCCGAGAAGAGCATGAACATGAAATTGGAAGCAATAAAAGAGGCTTCAACAATAATAAAAGGTTTGACAAATCAAAGGTGAGATTTTATTATTGCAATAAATTTGGTCACTATGCCCGTGATTGCAGGAAGAAGATAACCAATAAAGGAAACCAAAAATCTAATGTTAGTATAGAGAATAGTAACTCCTTTTCCTATCTTGCCATACCATGCATGAAACTTTTGATAATGTGTGGCTATTAGAAAATGGTTTCAGTATATGTTAGTGTTAGTATTTGCATCTTGCCATCAGTGATAAAAAATCCTCTTTTCATATCATATTAGGGTCTCATTCAAAAAATTTTCATTTGACTAGGTCATCATTCCAAAATTTACTCACTGATGGTAGCCTAAAATAAAAAAAAAAATCACTTTTCCTAAGTTTCCATTACTTGCTGGCTCATTTTCATACTTTACTGAATGTACATCTATCATGAAATCATACCACTTGTTCAGTCATGTCATCATGAATTCCACTCAGTGAAGGTTTCATTAGTTTTCTAGGGTTTTTCAAGGTCTAATAATAAACCATTTCCATTGCATAAGAGGAGCAAGTAAGAAAGTGATTAAATAACCTATCTCTACCATGTAAAGATGACCAATAAGGAGTAATTCTTATTCCAAGATGTAATTTTTGTTTCAAAATGTAATTTTTATTTTCCATTATGCAATTTCATGTCACTCAATTTGTAATAATTTCATGGTTCCCAAGCTACCAACTCAGAGTTCCACATGCCAACAAAGCATCAAAAGTCAAAATGGAAAGAGTTCTCAATCATAAAATGATCAATTTGTAAATAATGAAGTAAAAAAGAGAAAAGGTATAGTTTCAAAGTGTAAAGTGAAAGAGAAGAAAAGAGAAAGTGGGTCCCAAGGCCCAAACATCAAATTCATCAAGTATAAATACCACCATAAGACAAAGAAGAAGCTCATTTGTCATTGCAATCATCGAGCTTGCACTCCCTTAGCTCAAAAAACCAATTTGCAAGGTCAAAGTTTGAATTTTTGGGTGGCGCTACATTTCTAGAGGGTGGCACTGCACTTTTTGAATAGGCACTGCACTTTTGGACAAACATTAGGGGAATTTTGAGGTCTAAAATGGGCCTCCTAAGAAAAATGTACAACAAAAATAAACTTTATAACAACCAATAGGATTCAAGATGATGATGTCAACCATGGGGGATGATTCACCATTTTTAAATAAAAGGGTAAAAATATTAAAAAATAATAAAATAATAAAACTACTTTTTCAACTTGTATTTTCAACTTATCTCCCAAAATTTTTACTCAAATTTCGAGCGGGAGTACTCGTTGGATGCGAAATTTAATTCCTCATCCAAGGAGTACCCATGTTGCATACTTTCGATGAACTCTACTACATGAAAAATGAGAAATACATAAAAACGTGATTGTAATCACGTTTATGTATTTCTATTTTTCATGTAGTAGACCCATCAAAGTATAACATGGGTACTCCTTGGATGGGGAATTAAATTTGCATCCAATGAGTACTCCTCGCTCGAAATTTGAGTAAAAACTTTGGGAGATAAGTTGAAAATATGAGTTGAAAAAGTAGTTTTTTCATTTTTCCCTCTAAAATTTGATGATGTCATCAAATCTTATTTGATTTTTTCCACTATTATTTTATAATTTCCTTAGGAGGCCCATTTTAGACCTCAAAATTCCCCTAATCTATGTTGCGCTTTTTGCTAAAGGGTACTGCGCTTCTGGGTAAGGCACTACGCTTTTTCCTAGTTTGCCCAGTAAGCTCCAAAACTCATGAAATTTTATCCTAACCTCTGCCAAATATTCTTATCACCCCTTATCAAGTAAGTAAAACATATTTTCCTCCTCCTTGCATTTTTCAAGAGCATTTTCATGGTGTTTGAGTTTTCATGAAAAATTCGCAGTTTGTCTAGTTGAAAACCCTAATCCCATCTCCTCATTCCCAATTTGATGCCCATAAACCATGCACTCCCTTCCTACATCACTATAAACCCTATCTCTACCCCTACAACACTATATCTCTTTCCCTTAATCCATTTCCCCCTAAACCCTAAGTCCTAGGTATTTCAATTTTCCTAGGCACCCATACGCAAAACCTGTAATAAAATTATCATTTATAATTCCCTAAGCATTTTAACCCTCTATCACCTCCCAAATCTCAATAACCCCTTCCCCCATCTCTGTAATTTTTCCTAGAACTATCCTCACTCTCTAGACCTATCCCCACTCCCATTTCCTCATCCCTAGGGTTTCTAGATAAAAAAACACCATGGAAGAAGACAAATATTACATGGAGGAAGAGGAGGATACACAGGAAGAGGAAGATAGAATGGAAGAAGAGGATAGACAAGAGAGAAGGCCACATAAGGGAGGAAGAAGCATAAGGCTTGAGCCCACCAAAAACAGAGAATTGATGGCTTCACCAATGACTGTCTCTTGCTTTCAATATGTTGGTACAATATGATTGAAAGAGTTCAACACTACCATAATTTGAGCAGAATTTTCATTTCAAACCTCAAAGATAATCACGTGACCCTTTCAGGTGTAACTTTTACCATATCTATATCTATCATTGTTGTTGCCACATGGATTCCATACATGGGTGAGAGATGGTTTAAATCCAAAGACTTCGATGATCAATATTATGAACCTGTTGAGGCCTCAGAATTCCATTGCCACAACATGGGGGAAAAAAACCTAGTCCGGACCTTATAGCAAGTCCTTTTACGTTTGGTGTGGTGGCTCTAGTTGGGGATGAAGGGACCAGTTTCCCAATAAGAATGATTTGGGGTGTGTTTTTTTTATATAACATGCAATGGGAAATGATTTTAATCTATCACATGCATTTATATAACACTTATCTATTGTACTATATATCCGGGGTGTTTCTTCCTTTATGTGATCTAAATAGATATCCTCCAACTATTAGTAATGAATATTATTTAACAACTGAAAGAGATGAAAATTATGTAAAGATGATTATTTTAACAAAATAGTTTTATTAAAAGAATTGTGAAAAGTATATCGCATTCATATGTGTGATTATATATCAGATAAGAAATCATAGACAAATATTAGTACAAAAGTGAATTTAACATTCATTTATGATGTTGTTTCAAATATATAATGCAAATAAAAAGATAACTGTGAATCTAGAAAGAAAAGCTTAATACAGGTGAATAGAAGTACCATATGTATGAATTCCTACTCATATAAACTGACAATATATTTTCTGCTCCTCTTCACTTTCAAGAAATTTAAAGAGTACAATAGTGAAACATTAGTTAAACAACTTCAAATTTCAAAAGATAACAGACCGTGTTCCATTAATCCATCAAAGCATTTACAAACTTACAAAAATGCATTCTTTGCAAATGTTTTTGACAAATTTCTGGACCCTTCTCTAAATGCATGAGAGGGGTTTAAATATTAAACTAAATATGTTTAAAAATAGATTACTACATAAAAATAGAGGAGGTTTCAAAAAACCATCCTCGTAAGACAAACTTTAACTATAATCTAGGAAAATAAAGTAACAATATAACTATGAATTTTGATCTTTCATTTGGATTTGATCTCGAAGTTGACAAATATCTAACATGGGTTTGAGCTAAGCTGACTGTGAAATTCTCGATCTAACCTGTCCCTTGAATATTGCATCTGAGAGTGGTGGTTGCGATATTTTTGTTGAATTAGTTAAGGATTGTAGGGTTTGATACTGATGATAAGGTTTGATCAAAAAATTCCAATAATTTTCATGATCAAACTTATTTACTTTTTAATCATTTCTTCGTGCATTTCCATCCTTTGTTTCCACTGCATTTCCAACTGCTTGATTTCTGAGATCACTTCAGATGTTCACTCTTTGATAAGTTCTAATTTCAAAAGATGTTCACATACAGATTTAGTAATTTCCTTCGTTAACCTTGATGCTTTTGCTGCTGCTTTTTCTGCTTTCCTTATTTGTGCTTCCCAATCTTTAAATAAGATTTCCTTGTGAAATTTATCTACCTGGGGTAGATCGGCTTCCTTGCCTGAGTCTGATGCTTGCCATTGAATGTGTTCATTGATTTCTTTCTCAGCCTTCTCACACTTAATTTTTTGGATAGCCAATTGTTGGATCAATATTTCACATGAATCATAATAAGAGATAGTGATAGAAACTTTTTGGAAAAATATTTCTTGTTGTTGCGTTAGTTTAGCATTCACATCCAATGCTTCCTTTATGAATTGATCTAGCTGTGGCTGGCTTTGTAATTTGTTTATTTCTTCTTCCAGTTGTGTTGGATTTTTAGTGAGTTGTACCTGATGCTACAAATTTAATCTTTCAAAATCCTTTTAAAACTAGGACATTTTCAATTCCATTTTCTCGCTGGAGTTGGAATTTTCTTGCTCTAACAGCTTTTCTAAATCTTGTATTTTATCTTATCTCTGCTTCAGTAACATTTGAACTTCAGTGGCCTTATCAATAATGGTAGTAGCATATGCCCCTGCAAATTGTGATAGCTTGGTTAAATGTTCAGTAGGACCAGCTAGAGGATCCTTCCATCAAATGTCAACAGATTCATTTGTAAGAGATGAGACTATATCATCAATTATTTTTCTTTTTCTCCTCTTGACTATGACCTTACAACTAGGACTGTAGAAGACATCCAAAGAAGGGATTTCCTCAATTTGTAAAACTATCTGCGCTATAGGGTAAGCCGAAATGATCTCTCGATCATGAGTTTCAGGAACTTTTTTTAGTGAAGTGACAATTTCCACTAATTTCTGAGAATGTTTTGGCATTTGAAAGCTGGTAGATTGATCATTATTAGGATTTTTTTTAGGAATTTTTAGTGCCTTAGAAAACTTATCCTATTCACTCTTCAAATCCTTTGGTTGAGATTTTTCTAACTGATCAGGTGTATGTTGGTTGTACTAAACTTCTGGGGAAGAAGATTCAGTTCCATTAATTCCTCTTTTCTCTTTGATCTCAATCTCTTTAATTACTTGATTAATTACCTTTTCTGGGTTTTCATTTCTATTTTTAGCTTCATTGTCAGAATGATTCGAATTTTGAGATTGATGTTCTGATTACCCTGACTCATCTTCAGAAATGTCTTTAGTTTCATTATCCAAGCTAATTCTTGGAGTAGGTATGTTGACATCTTCAACAGTAAATAAATCTAGAGGAATCCTTTCCAGTCTCTAGTTTCTATATGCTTGGAAGGCTTCCAAGTCATCTTGATTGAGTTGACTAGATTCAAACTTTAGTACACCTGAAAACTTTTCAATACCTTGAAATAAATCATCAAATCTATCTATCTCTTTCACAAAAGGTTTTACTTTGAGCTCTGTGACGTAATTTTTAATCACATCATTGGGGTTATATGGCCTCTTTGGCATTACATCCAAATTCAAAAGTTTGAAACTTCCTTGTAGGCATGACCAATATCAAAAAGTGAAAAAGTACCGCACTGTATAGGTAAATTAGGCCAAATTCCCTTCTTAGAATCTTTAAGATGTTTTGAAATACCATTTACAACAAGATGGTAAGAAATCTCTCTAGCAAGTAGCTTGTTATGAACATAATATGGCAGGTTGTGGGGAGAATCATAACTTCCAAAAACTCTGAAATAGGTGAAAATTTCTTCGGCAAACCATCTAGCAATGGGAAAAACGTCTGTACTAGCCTCTTTGGAAATCCTAAGGGCTTTCTTGTTAAATATAATATGGTGCATAGGTGGTATGACTCTATGGAATTTTTTTTTAAAGTGTAGATAAAAATCTGATTTCTAAAGGACTCTGTGGTAAATGTGGATTGGATTAGGGTCTCCAGTCATCCATTTCCATCCCATGGTAGGAAAACTTGAACAAAAGAAAATTTCATCCATGAAATAGGCACTCATGTAAAAGGGGGGTATTTCTCTAGATGAAACACTTCTTTTACTCCTATACTCCATGATATTTCTGGCTAAATTATCAGATAGGATATTTTCCCAATTCAGAATTAAGGAATTGATGATTGCATCAATTAATGGGACCCAATCTACAGAAAACCTAGTAGTATCAGGTTTTGAAAATAATCTACATGACATACTGGAAGCATAGCAATAAGGGGAAGGAAATTTTGCTATTGGGTACATACCGAGTTTGTCTCGTTTGAGCTTGCCTTGGTCATACTTCCATTCTTTTATGACTTTCATCAAGTCTGGGATTTTTTGAACAAAAGCTTTGTCATATTTTTTCTACAAGACAGGTAAGTGGTACATTGTCCTCAAATATTCTACCCTAAATGAACTGATATTCTCACCCTTTGAATCCTTAAATTTTCTATCTTCTATGTTCAAGTGGTCAATTACCCACTTAACCATATATGTATAGGGGAGAATCTTTGGCCTTGTTGCTACCTTATGGATGAATGAGCATGCAACATCGAAATAGGTCAGGTCTGAAGGAACTGACATGCCTGTTGTAGCAACTTCGATTATTACCCTTGGCTTTTTATTCTCAAATAACTAATACATTGCTTCCCACGAGCAACTTCCGTAATCCTTGTTGTAGGTGGTATCTGAGAATAGGGGATACATATCTGAGTCTTTAGTAGATGATGCTTGGGAAATTTCTATGCCTTTCTTACTCATCTCTGTTATCCTTGCTTTGTTAAGTGGTTTCCTGAATTCAAGTGAACAGAGAAAACTTTAAAAATGGAAAGAATGGAGAGACGGAAATATTTAAAATGAAATAATCAAAACTATGTCATTCAATCATTCAAAACAGGCTCGAAGTAGATATGAATCTTTCAAACCTTACTCCTATTAAATGTTGTTAATCACTGATAATCCTTTCAATCAAATCTCTTACAAACCTTCACGTTAAATGTCTATCGATCAATTTAAGATGTTAGGTCTTATATTCAATTGATTAGATATGAATCATTTCACACACTTGAGCAATAACTATCGATTATCACACACGCAACTTAAAACTATTTCCATTAGTTATGTTACCAATAAAACTCACGAAATATGATTTGCGCAAATCACACATTGCAATTTCTATACGGTAATGAAACTTTTATTTAGTTATTTGCTGTGAAATGCGAAGTGCACTTAAGGAATCATGCCAATGCACTTTTTTGGAAACTTGAAGTTTTATGTTTGTTATTTTATTGATTCGTCGGGTTTGTTTTATCACAACTCTTACTGAATTGTTATAATTTTGATCTTTTTACAAGGCGTGATGCTATTTTCTTTTATAACAATGTTTAAATCTTTTGCAACAGGAGTTTTATATAATTTCAGAAAGTTTTAGAGCATATCGCAACCTGCAAGACTTAATATGTTTCAAGTTGTTTAAGCTCGTAAGTTATGCGATTTGCAACGAGCGCTAAGGAATGAAATCAGAAAGGAAAAGAACTTTATTTCCTAATTTTTTTTGGACTTAGGCTAAGATAAAATCAAAATAAATTTCCTGTTTATTTGGCTAAGATAAAATCAAAATAAATTTCCTATTTATTTTTAAAGGGCCTCCATTTAGTAAAAATAAATGGGGGTTGTTGCATAGCACAAAAAAACCATTCATCAAGCCAAGGTACATAAACGAGAGAAGGAAATTTTTTCCTTTCATCCACCTTCTTGATAGGTATACCCCCATGATGAAGATCATCATGAAGTACTTATATTTTGAAGGAAGGTTCTCCAGACTCTATACATTTGATATAAGACTTCTTATGCACTTAACAAGAGCCAAATTTCTTAATATTCCATACTATATGTTCAGGAGCATAGAAAAAATGGCATACATTGTACAAAGGAGAGATTATGACCAGAATATGGACAACCACTTTCACCACTCTCTCATCAAGATCATTGTCCTGCATCACCTTAACCAATTGCATGTTTCATGGGACACCTTCATTTCCAATGATATCGTCATAGCTCCACAAGCTCAGCATGTTGAAGATATTCCTTCTTCATCTCATCCTACTGATCAACATGCTGAAGATAGGCTTTCTCCATCTCAGCCCACATCACCTAATCCTTCATCAACTCAACCTACTACACCCATTTCACCACAATCATCACCATTACAGGGTCAGATTGGGTCACCTAACAAAGCTATGGTCAGTAAGCATAGAAGAGCTAAAATGGGCACATTGGCTAGAACATATCAGAGAGGACATAGGAAAGTGTTTGCTCCACAGAAAGTGGAAGGTACCTTGCCTTCTTCATCAACAAAGAAGGTACAGAAGGCAAAGGAAAAGATGACAGAGGAAAATGTTCATGAGGAATTCAGCCATGAGGAGGAAGACCTCCATGAGATAGAGACAAAATTTGACCTTGTTCACTTGAATGAGTAGGATGATCACGAGGCCTCCAATTTTATTTTCAAAAATAAGGATGCCCAAATTAGAGAGCTTCAGACTAACTTAGAGAGATATAAGTTTGTCATTTCATTTCTTGAGTGGGAAATAAGAAGTTGAAGGATAAGCAAATTCTCATGGAGCTAGAGCTACTTAAAAAAAATAAAGGAAAGCTATGATGCCACCTAGTTACCTTGAACAGCATGACATCCAAAGCAGTAGAAAAAAACCAAACACAAGAGGTATTAAGAGGGATTTACAAAAACAGAGAATTGAAGATGAAAAAATAACTTTTGAGGAAAGGATTTCCAAGGAGGTTGAGGATGACAGAGAAACATGGCTTGAAAGGGCCAACATACATCTTGAGAAGCTCCTCCAAAAGGCCAAAAAGGACAACAAGATGCTCAAAAACTTGTCAAACAAGAACATCACAAAGAACAAGGTTTGTAGCATCGAAGTTAAGCAATTACAGGAGAAACACAAGAAAACCCTAGCCAAGAAAATGGAGGGAGACAAGCTTGAAATCCTTGTAGAGGAATCCCTGATTGCTTAGCAAACTTCATCAAGCCTCCATAGCAAAAATTTAAAGAAATTTTGGGCAAGTTTTGAAATTTTTGAGTTTTTGCACATTTTGACAATTTTGCATAGTTGCACTATCAAAAGTGCAATGCCCTAGTCGCTGAGCTTTTTCTAGGGACCTCCAATGACAAAAATGAAGGCACCATTGGATTCAGAAGGCCAAATATAGTCACCTTGGCAACTTTTATAAGCTTTTTTGGGCCAACTGGTCAGTCAAAAAGTAAAAAAACACCTCAAAAAACATGTTTCTGCCCTGTTTTTGAGGATGACGCTACGCTTTTGACAAATCTTGGGAGAATGAAGTTTTGGAGGGACAAATCAACACCATTTTGGAAACTAAGCACAAATCTGGAAACTAGATAGGATAAGATTTCCAATGAGCTATCCTAAGCTCAATTTGGGCACTGGGAATCCCTTCTCAAGTGGAGCTGATGTTGGCGCTGCATTTTTTACACTAGTGTTGCACTTTTTATAAATTTTTTGTGTTTCTTGAAATTTTCAAATTTTCTCAGTTTTCTCAGTTTCACCTTGGAAAATGAGGTTTTTACCAATGTAATTCAAGGATGTAAATGTAATAATCATGTTTTTAAGCTAGCTAGGGGTAAATACATTAGGTAAAAAATATTGATGAGATGTAATGAATTAGTTTCCAAAAAGTGAGGGATGAGTCAGTTTGACCTCCCTACACTTTAGGTATGCAATTCAGTTTTTGGTGGAACAACTCCTCAACTTACGGATTCAACCCCTGAGGTTGGGAGATGTTGTTTGATGGATATAAATTTCACTTCTTGACTCATTTCATAGGTTGTATGTTGTTGCATTGATCAGAGACTAGTGTAATCAGTATTTGGCATGAAATTAATGAAAGAGTTGCAGCTATTTCTTTGGGATACCTGTGGTATGGAAATTTAACTTTTTTTCTTATTTTGTTGCATATGTGTAAATTTTTTGTATTCTCCATGATCCATTTCATTTATGTTATATGTTGATTTTCAAGTTGATAAGAAGAATACATCTTCTATGCTCTGTTTTGGGAAAATATTCATAGTTTGTCTCATTTCTTCACTTTAGAAAGAATACATGCACTGTCTTGCTCTTTCTAGCACCTCATCTGTCTTATCCATCCCAACCAAAAACCTAAAGTGTTAGCATTCCTACCTACATTTCCCCATTGAATGGACTGCAATCCTAATCTTATTTGCCATGACCTAGCCTCTTTGACCTAATTCACCCATCCAACAAACCAATTCAGACAAAAAAACCCTTGTAGTCATACCTAGCCTAAAAACCTAATTCATCTAGCCCTCTGGGCTATGATTTTGTGGAGAGAGCCCTCTCTAGTTTGATAGGGCTAGCTACCAAGCTAAAATATTGGCCTTTGTTTACCTCTGTTTGGAATCTTTCTTAGCCTTAGAGATCCGGTGGAGTGATAACAACATCCACATGACATGAAAAAGGAATTTGGTTGCAAATTTGGATCAATATGTGAAGATAGAGGTAAATTTGGGGACTGAAAATATTGTGGATGTCACTAGCACATTTGGCCCAATTTACGACGGCCAAAATTTCACTCTTATGACACATAGGCGTCCCAAGAGCAACACTTTAAGGTGGGGAAAATTTTCGTTTCTTGTCCCATCGCAATTCCGACACTTCTAATAAATGTTGGTAGGGTGACACTAATTCTGATGTTTTTTTGTTGTGTCACAATTCTGACGTTTCCAAGTTTTTGTTGCTCTTTTGACGTTTCCAAGTTGTCGTCGCTCTTCCAACGTTTCCAATTTTTTCCACTCTTCTGACATTTCCAAGTGGTCGTCGTGCTTCCGAAGTTACCAAAAGTTCGTCGCTCTTCCAACATTACCAAAAGTTCATCGCTCTTCTGATGTTACTAAAATTTCGTCACTCTTCCAATGTTTTCAAAAGATCGTTGCTCTTCCGATGTTTCCAAAAGTTCATCTCTCTTCCAACGTTACCAAAATTGTGTCACTCTTCTGACGTTGTTGAAACGTCGGAATACCGATGGCAAAAAACGTATATGGAAAAAAAGCGTTGTATCTCTGTTTTCCATGAATTAGTTGGCTTGTTTTAACAATTTCTTATTAATACAAATTTGGCTTGGTTCATGACTTGGTTGTGAGCTCTCTTCTATGATTGTAAGCTAATCAGTGTGGTATCATGGGAAGGTCCCCTCACTTGACTACATCGATATTGTTTATATTTTATTAGTATAGTTTGTGTTTGTGATTTGAATGTTTCATTACAGTACTCGTGTTATTTCCTGTAGCATTATATTTTTTTGAAATGCATCATGATATACATTGCATTTATGACATTGTGCATGAATGTGTCACAAATAGGAGTTGTCTAATTTTATTTGTAAGCAATATTGGTATATACGACAAACCTAAAATTGATTTTATATTATTCAAGCTTGTGTTGTATAATGCTCTATCTCTCTTTTTTGTTTGGGTTAAGGCATTCATATAACACGAGATTTAACTAAAGTGTTAACCTTTGAAATCAATTATGCATCACGTTGAATGTGTGTGTTGACTAATATATTGTTTCCATTTGATTTGTTGCCTTTGGTTTCACATAAAGCTCATACAATCAAATTAACCTTTGGAACTCGAATTATTACTCTATCATAGGTGTAAATTGTATGAAGGAGAAACAATATTGGTTTATATATTTCATATTAAGGGTTTGATACTCTGTTTGCACAATAAATTATTATTAAACACTAGGATTGACCTGTTGCATAAATTTTTTACGGTTTACAGTCAATATTTAATATGGTCCATCATCATCTCAAAGAAACATGAGATCGTAGAAGGATGAACACAAATTCATGCCAAACCATGGATGAAAAAAATTGAATTAAACTTTAACACCAAGAAAATAAAAATTAGTTGAAAGATAACACTTTAGCTTAAAAGTGATATGGATACCATGTCAATAATGAAATAAACTAAAGCAATCAATAGTTAAAACATATCATCAAATTAGCAAGAAATTTTCAATTTCTCTGTATCTTCATGGGGTTTTCTTAGTAACACCTGAATAATTTTCCTATACAAAAATTAATTTTTGATAGAACATAACAATGATATATGGAAGGTTTACACTGTAGAAATTTTATCAATAGAACATTCGAGACATTGAACAAAATACCTTCATTTCGTGACTTGACTTAGTTTGTGACCATTGTACCTTCACACACCAAAGGAAGTACATTGCGTTGATATTTTTGACTTCCAAACACATGTATTGGAGTCCCATTTAAGTTTCCATGCATACGTTGAACAATGACCTCATAAACCTTGGTATTGGAATCCTTTTATAAGTACCACAAGTGAACTAGTCACAGTTTTAAGGGGTATTTAGGCTCAAAATCATAGGGTTTTGGGGGGAAATAGGAACAAAATGTAAGGAAATAGTGAAGGAAAGGGATAACTTGTGATTAAAATTTTGAATAACATCTCCCTCATGTTGATTTTCTTGCATTTCCTCATGAAAGGCATGCAAAACTAAAACATTGATACTTATTGCATCCAATATGGGTACCTATCCCAGTTGATGTCCCTTTGTTTCATAAGTCACACCAACTTGAACAGGGCCATGTTGTGGAATGTGAAGCTAAGGAAATGTTGCAGTAGTGTAGAGGATGGTTTCGAGCAGAGAAGTTAAAACAACCACTAGATCAAAAAGGAAAAGGAGTGAAGCCCTTGTGCCCATGCCTTTGCCCTTGTCTATGGTGTTCCTAACCTAAAATTTTAATAGGAGATAGAACGTCGTAACCCCAAAACAATCAATCTCTACCTACAAGAAAATCCCTAAACTTTTCTAGAATAGGTTAAAATTAATATCAAGTAAGCCACCTATTGTCACTTTTGTGGTCTTGCTCCACTCTTCAGGATAAGGAAAGACTATTCTACGGGGGAATCCCCGTGTCAACCTAAGCCTAATTGTTTGATACAGAGTGAAATTGTCTCAAATTAAAATGAAAACACTCAATCAAACCAACTCACTTTTGAAGATGTAGTCCAAATGTTGTAAAGGGAGAGAAAAATTCTTATAATCCAATCTCACAAAGTACTCAACATTGTTAGTCCACAATGTAGTCAAAGTATGGACACACATTGCAGTAGAATTGTGAGAAAGCTATGAGGTTCCTAATTCCAACATAAACCCAATAGTTTATTAGCCTTGTGAGATGAAAAATGCTCATATATTTAGTGAAATATTAACCAATGCTTATGAATGGAATGTTAGTGCTTGCAACTATTCCAAATGTGAAGTACTTTTGCTGTGAAATTTAACTTTTGGCCATCTACAATATGAGCTTATGCGTGCTACAAAATTTATGAAAACAAAGAGTGAAACCCTAGAGCCATCAATTATGCTAATAATTCATCATGTAAGGTGCCCAATCTATCCATAAATTCCAAATAAAATTAACTTTGGGCCTGTGAAAAATTAACTGAATTGTTGTATATACCTCACACTGTATTCTACTTGAGTGATTCAGACATCAACCTGTTAATTATACTCAGAGTAGTGATTGTTTCTCAGAACTAAGGGAATTTATATCTCTTAAGCATAATTGTTTAGGGCAATGAGGAAATTGTGATCCAAAATTTCCAATCACCAAAGGGTAAATGGAATGTCAGTAATAGTGGTTTACACGCTACTCGTGATGTGGAGATAAAAGATAGTCTTGCATGTAGATATTTCAAAGGTTCTTCCCAAGATCATCCATCCAAGTCCTCTCAGGCCAATACACTCTCCGGATGACATTATTAAACAATGCATCAGATCTCTTTTTGTGCTTGACTCCACTGCACACACCTTCTCCTCGCCTTTTTCATTATAATTCAATCTTACAGACTTCAAGATACTCTCTTGCACCCTCTCTTATTTCATCCTCTTGAATGTGATATTTATCTCATGGTAAATTTTTCTTCATCCTTTTAGGGATACATTAGGGCACCCCTTTCTCTATTTAAAATCTTAATTAATAACAAGAATAAACATGAGAAAATTGGGAAAAATCCAAAACCCTAAATAGTAAAAGAAAATAACCTTCCTGGAAGAATATGACGCTTGAAATTCCTTCCACCTAATTATACAACACCTCAGAGTCTGCAAAATCATGGATTCGGTCCACACCCTACACTAATGCAGCCAAAGAAACAAAAGGGTTGAGTTGTGGAAAACACGTTCAACATTCATGTTGATGGCGAGTCGGGTTCAACCCGAGTATGCGTGCATAACAGTGACAACGCATTCAGAACAGTGATTCGGGCACTAGATAGTTTCTGGGTTGAGTCAGGAAATGCAGTAAGAGAAGGAGAAAGCAGGATTAGGGAGGCTAGGGTGAAAGGTGAAATTTTTTTGAGGCGGGAATTGGAATGAAAATAAAAAATAAAAAATAAAAAATTATTTGTAAATAATAATATTAAAATATATATATATATATATATAGTATTAAATTAAAAATTGAATATAAATAAATAAGATATTAGGGTTTATATAAATTATTTAATATCTAAAACTTACAAATTTCCATACACATGATCCGACCCGACCCGAATGTGTTTCCTTGTGCGCCCTCACATGACACGACCCGACCCGCCCAAACTAAGGCACAAGGGAGAAAACAATAAACAGGTCACACGAACGTGCACATTAAGGGACACGGGCGATCACAACTTAGAATTTTTGATATGGCCTCCCTCACACAACTCTTCCTGACCTGAATGCGTTTCCTTGGGCACCCTCACACGACATGACCCAACGCGCCCGAACGAAGGCACCAAGGAGCGCCAAATGGAAAACAGGTCGCAAAAACGTGCATAAGCCACAACCTCACATGGGCAGTCACAACTTAGCATTTTTGATACGACCACCCTCACATGACCTGACTCAACCTGACGCGACTCAAATGCATTTCCTTGGGTGCCCTCACATGTCATGACCTGACCCGCCTGAATGAAGGCACAAGTGAGCTAATGGAAAATGGGTCCCATGAACTTCCACAAGTCACACAGGCAGTCACAACTTAGAATTTTTGATACAAACACCCTCGCTCGACCCGACCTAACCTGACACAAACACGTTTCCTTCGGTGCCCTCACATAGCATGAATCGACCTGACCTGACCCGAACGTGCTTCCTTAGGAGCCCTCACATGACCCGACCTGACTTGACCCGCCCGAACGAAGGCACAAGGGAGAAAACGACAAATGGGTCACACAAATGTGCACAAGACACACAGGCAGTCACAACTTACCATTTTTGATACGGCCTCCCTCACATGACTCAACACGAATGCATTTCCTTAGGGGCCCTTACACGGCACGACCTGACCTAACCCGACCCGAATTCATTTCCTTGGACGCCCTTACATGACCCGATCAACATTGTCACTGTTGCATGGCTTTTTTGGCACTTATTTGTGTGACGTGATGGAATATACACTTACCACCACATATAATTTACTTCAACACAATATTTCATTCCACATAATTTTCCATTAAACATAAAATTATCTTTAACACAAGCCTTCCTTTTCCACACACTTTCCTCCCACATGAAATTTTCTTTTGCACAAAATTTTCTTCTTTCTTCAACTAGTTTCCTTATGCCTTCTTGGCCTTAACATCTATGATATTAATGATAAAACTATAAAAAAATATCCCCATTTATCATTTATTTCAATTCCTAGCATTGGAGTGAGAGAACCCCATGTGTATTAAACAACCAATTTCGATATTCTACTTCAATTAGAACACCATACCAGTATCCGACCTAATCTTCCATAGTGTTGAAATTAAACTTTTATTCATCTATTTTTATACTTAAATGCCTCGTATCAAGTTTTCATTCAATTGAGCATGGTTTCCTTTACAACAAAACTCATAGATACAACCATAGATACCACCACAAAGATAACCACAAATACCATATTTAAATGTATACTTGTAGTGTACTAGGGTAAAAAATCCTCAATATTTCTCTCGTAGCTCTAGTGACAATGAGATGATCAACCCAAATGACCAAGCAAGGCTAACTTTATCCCCCTTTGACATCAGTGACAAAGTGTTGTGTTTGTAACCTAACATTTTGATATTATGCATCATGAATGATTACTCATCCAAACTCCCCATGAACTAATGCTTCTCTTGAATGGTAACTTCTCCCCTCTCAACATATTTATTTTATAGTTCATTTTCTTAACATATGATGATAGGATTATATAATCCAAATATATAGGACTAATGGGATGTGAGAGATATCACTCCTAGTCTCCATCTTAAATACTCAAATGGGTCCCTAGTTAGAGGTTTGGTGTAGATATTTGTAATATGTTCTTTAGTGGAAATATACTCGAGTCTCAAAAAAATTTCAGCTATCTAGTCCTCCAAGAAATGATACTTAATAGTAATGTTCTTTGTCTTGGAGTGCATTATGGGATTCTTAGAAATGTTTATATAATTAGTGTTATCACACATAATCATAATGAGGTGAGAATATTCAATTTTGATATCTTTCAGAGTTTGAATCATTCATAAAAACTAATTGCAACATGCTAAAACTACTATGTACTAACCTTCATCTATAAATAATGAGATCGAGTTCTTATTTTTACTTAGCAAATACACTAGGAAATTACCCAGGAAGAAAGATACGCCACTTGTGCTCTTTTTGTCATCAAAATTGTCTGACCAATATCCATCTGTCTATGTTTTTAAGGTGAATCTATGTCCCTTGAATACCATAGGCCATAGTCAATAGTTCCCTTCAGATATTTGAAGATTTTTTCTATTTCATTTACATGGATCTCCTTAGGGTTAGACTGGAATATAGAAACTATTCCCTCAACTTGCATGATGATAGGTCTTGATGTTTTTAGAAACAAAATCTTATGATCATTGACATGTACATGGTATGATTTTCATTAGCAAATTCATCATATTTTTTAAACTTGCACACTATCACCATAGGTGTGCTAAAACCTACACAATCATCCATGCCAAATTTCTTTAATATCTCCTTTAGGTATTTGTTTTGAGAGATAAAAATACCTTTATATAATTAAAAAACTTGTAGCTTAATGAAGAATGATAATTCTCCTAACATGGACATCTAAAATTCATTTTTCACATGTCTACTACAAATTGTTGATCCATTTTATCTCATCACTTCCAAAGATGATATCATCAACATATACATTGATGATCAATTAATTCTAATTATCATTTTTAATGTAACAATTAATATTTTCTACACCTCTTCTAAATAATTGTTGCTATACATTTTTGTAAAGAATTGTATACCATTCTCTTAGAACTTTCTTTAATCCATAGAGTGTCGTATTCAACTTACATACTTAATGTGCACCTTTAGACAGTTGAAATCCTTCTAGCTATTTTGCGTGGAATTCCTCTTCTAAATCACCATTTATAAATGTGGTTTTGACATCATATATTAAATTTTGAATCTTGTGAAACATTAAAATTCCAAGAACATTCTTATTGCTTCTAATAGGGCAATAGGTGCAAGAGTTTCTTCAAAGTAAATCCCTTCTACCTGTGTACACCCTTTGCAAACTAGGCTAACTTTCTTTTAACTACTTGTAGATCTTAATCTAGCTTATTTCAAAATACCCACTTTGTCCCAATTATATTGTTATCCTTTAGTCTAGGGACAAGTTCCCATATGACATTTTTCTCTATTTCATTTATTTCATTCATGGCCTTGAACCAATGCATGTCGTCAATTGTTTCATCTAATTTTTTGGGCTCTATTTTGGATAATAGTGCTAAATTTGCATGTCTGGGGGTTCTTATTAATTTCCTTCTAGTCTAAATTCCATAATATCTACTTCTGAGTATTTTATTTCACGATGATGTTTTCACACATATTTGGGTGGAGTTTTATGTCTGTGAGGTGTTATCTCTTCTTCATTTTTCTCTTCCTATTGTTCATGTTCTAGGTAAATTCTTATTTCTTCATTTGATGCTTCATTGTTGTATGGATTTGTTATTTGTGGCATCTATTCACCTATAATTACATCTATACACTCCACTATATTTCATAGTATTTTATTGTAGCACTTGTACCCTTTAATTCTTGTTGAGTATCCTAGAAATATTCCTTTGTCAACTCTTGAGTCAATTTTTCCCATATTTTCTTATGTCCTCTTAATGTAGCAATTTCTTCCAAACACTCTTATATGCTTGGTTGCCATTGGTATACCTCTCCATAACTTTTAGGGTGACTTATCACTATTTAATCTGAGTTGAACTCTATTTGGTATGTAAACAACTATTTATGATACATCTCTATAAACATGTTTAGAACCTTTGATTAATCCATCATTACTCATGCTATTTCTTATACATATCTACTCTTTCTTTCAACTAATCCATTATGTTTGGGGTTTCTTGCTACATAGTATTTTCTTCCGATCCCGTGTTTTTATAGTATTCCTCAAGCTTAGTTGAAGTAAAATGTCCTCCTCTATAAAATATAGGACACTTAATATTTATATCTATTTCATTTATAACTTGAGATTTGAATACATGAAATTTCTTATAGCTTCAAACTTTTCTCTAAGTAGCATGATCCATGTCACTTTGGTATAGTCATAAATGAAAAGTATGAAACATTTTTCTCCTCTTAAGGTTTAAGTTCTTGTGGGACCACACATATTTGGATGAACTAGTAGTAATGGTATAGTTGTTGAATATTCTTTTGTTTTTAAGTGCACTCTTGCTTGTTTGGCAAACCGACAGGGCTTGCATATAGATTTATTTGGATTTGATATCCTTTACATGCCCCTTATTGTTTTGTCTTGTTGATTTTTTTTCAGATTATCAAATATGATATGCACCATATTTCTACAACATAATAAATTTTAGCCATGCTTCTTATGCAACATCTTTCTTTGGTTCCATCAAAGAAATATACATTTCTAGTAGTTCCCATTGCTTTGGCTATCACTTTTAATGTTTTTTATTTCCTTATTTCATATCCCTTACAATGAAATGAGAGATCGTAATCTTTGTCAAACATTTGTTTTACATTTAACAAATTGTTCTTTAGGCCATCAACATCTAAGAAATTTTGAGCTTTAGTCTTTTCGTTTATACTAAGTATCCCTTTGCCTCTTATCTTGAATGTTGCATCATTTCCAAAAGCGGCACTTAATCCTTTGTATTAATTCAAGGAAATAAAATTTCTTCTGTCCCCTACATGTGTTTTAAACATCCATTGTCAATATACCATTGTCGTTCTTAATTTAGAGCATATAGAACAAATCCAAATTCTTCAGACTTCTCCAATTTATTTTTCCACTTATTAGTGTATTTTTATTTCTTATTCGTAGAAAATATCCCGAGTCTAATTCTACATTCACTTGTGAGACCAAAAAATTATTATAGATATAACATTCAATTTAATCCAAGAGAGGAAAAAATGCATTGTTATGATAAGGATTCATAGGTATGGACATGAAGAACTGTATGGATCTAAAAATTTTAATTTCTTATATATCTAGGGGCTCTACAATATATGGCCTCATGACCAAAGTTATGACATGAAAAGAAATAAGCATAAAAGTTATTTGGGTACCTGAAAGTGTACAAACTTTGTGGAGGAGTGACTCTTTCGAATTATTTTGTTTTTCTTGTTGATTAATTCTCTTACTCTCAATGAAATTTGTGAGGTTGAGAGGATCCTTTCTTTGTTGGTTCTTCCCTTTTCACGTTCCTTCATTTTTTTCAATGGTGCTTCCTTTGAAGGCATTTACGTAACTTATAATTTTTCCTTTTTTTGGGGAATTCGTACTTGATTCTCTTTTCAAGATCTTAGGATGCTATTTGTAGCCCATACCCATCTTGATTTATGGTGATATTTGATTATTATAGATTTTATCGTGATCTTTAGATTCCTTTACAAATCCTAAGTTTAGATCCATTTGAGCCTTATATCTTTCTAGATATTTTCTTAGAGAGACTAACTTTACTTCTATCCTCTCACAATTTATTTCCCATTTTGTGAGTTGATTTGAAATGATTTCTTCTCTTCTCTTTTCTTACTCAAGTTGGATATTTAGATGGATTATTACTTCTTTGTTTGAATTCGACTCTTTCTCTTCAATTTTCTTTTATAATTTCCCTTTTAGGAATTCATTTTCATCTTTTAATCTTCAACAAATAGTTATATTATATTTTAACTCTTTTATCATAGTTTCTTTAGTTATTTTTGCTTCTTTCAACTAAACCATTTGGATATTGATTGACTCTTTATCAAAACATTGACTTTTTCTTTCAGCATTCAACAATTTTTCTTTTAGTTTCCTGTTCCTTCTTTTGGTCTTGCTCAGTTCATCTAAGGCACTAACAGTTATCCTTCAAGGTAAAATCCACATTTTCTTCCTCTTCATTATGTGTTGCTTATTTGATTAATGTGTTAAATGGCTTGAATTTTCTTATATTGTTAAAATTGTAAAATATACCATTATATGGATTCACCCCACTCTTAGTATAATCATAATTCCAATATTTATTGTGTATTCATGAAAATTAAAATTACACAAAAATTAGAGAACAATGAAATAAAACTTGAAAACCATAAATTAACATAGGATATGACCCAAGAAACCTTTTCAAGAAAATACCCAATTGGAAGGTGACGATGCTTTTCTCTCTTTCTTTAAATGGAAAATGGATGCAAGTAAAAATAAGTGAAGCTTGGGACTTGTAGGCTAGTACAATGCTTAAATCCTCTCCTTTTTCTCTCTCCCTATGCAGCCTGGTCTACTCCACTAATTTATGGAATAAGATTCCCTCAAATAGAATGGAACCCCTTTTCTTCCTAGTGTCCTGATTATAACACAACTTGATAACCTATTAGTGGTTAAGTTTGACTTCTTCAGCTCTTAACTAGAGTTAAAATATTGACTCCTCTAGAGTATTCTTAATAATGATCACATGGCTAACCTATTTTCCATGAATAATTGGGGCTACCATGGCATCCTCTCATATTTTATATTATAATATTTTTTTATATTATTAATTTTAAAAATTTTAATAGTATAAAATTCCACATTTTTATATCAAAACTCAAAATCTACGTTTAAAACCTTAACATGGAGGCATTTCATATTTCTTTAAAACCATAAGTCTTGGTTTTAAAAAAAAAATATTTTGATATAATGGTGGGTCTGCTAGTTGAAAATGGGAGCAAAAGTTTTATGGCAGTGTCGGGGTTGAACCCACGACCCTCTGCCCGCTAACCTAATAGCCCACCAATCCGCCTATAATGTGGTTCTTATCCACAAGGGTCTGCCATGTATATTTAAATTTAAGTCGTTGATCGTTTGGGGGTTGGAGGGGGCCAGCCCCCTCCCCAGGTGGTCACGACTCTAGGATTGAGGGCGAAGATAAAAAAACTAGCGAGATTTCATTAAATGGTGTTTAATTACTGCTAAATGTGGTTAGTCCACAAATAATGGTCATTAGCTCCTAAAATGCGCTTAGAATTTAAACTATATTTATTAGCCCAGTTGATCTGCATTTAACTCTAATTTAATCCAGTTTATGATGGCGTATTTTTAGTTGGAGTGCCTTTAATGGCGGAATTTCCAAACTTATCTACAGTTAACTTGAGTTCCCTAAAGTTGGTGGAGGATTTTTAGGAGACACTGGGAAAAATGAGTTTAGGCTCTATCTTGAGATAGATGCAACCAATTTTGGAGTGCCAATAATCAATTTCAACTATCTCAAACATTCCAGACTCACTGGTTAGGGATGCAAATCCATCAGAGGAATTTTGAGTAGGTTTTTTCTTCAAAGAAGTTCTAGGGGCCACTAGGGCCACCATGGGCCAGCAGTAGTTTAAGGCCTAGCCAGGGGAGCTAGAGGCCTTTTTCAAAAATTCAATAGTCAATTTTGGATTTTTTAGATGTTTTGGAACTAATGGTGTGGTTTGGAGAGCCTGAAGAGGACCTTTGAAAGTTGATATGCTTCAGTGAAGTTCTAGGGGCCACTAGGGTCAGTAAGTTCCAGCAGCAGTTTGAGGCCTAGCCATTGCAGCTAGAGGCCTTATACAGCAAACCAATAGTCATTTCTGATTGTAATGAGCATTATGAATCCATTGATGGAGTTTGCAGAAGATTTTGAGGACTTATAGAGCTCGATAAGCCACATAGAACTTTTCTTTGACCTTAGAGCCAAGGGGTGCCATGAGGTGTTGGAGGCGAAACCAGAGCAGTCGGAGGCCAAATTCAGTGAACCAATAGTCTATTCTAACTATTTTTTGGCATTTTGAATCCATTGAAGGGATTTTCAGAGCCATTTTAACACTTATGAAGGTTGAGAACCTACAGGGAATTTTTGTGCAGCCCAGGGCCAACCATGGAGGGAGGCATAGATTAGGGATGTAGTGCTCCTTTGGGGAAAAAAATCAGTCTATTTTGGAGGTATGATATGTTCAAGAGACAGTAGGTGAGGTTTTAGGGACATAAAAGGAATTATGAAGGAGTTAGTGCCATAGAGAAGCTCAGTGTAGCTCAAGTGCACCGACAGAAGGAATCAAGTCTAAGGGAGCCTAGATCTGTTTTCAAAGTGATGACAACCATGACAGGGGTATAATGGTATTATAAACCCATTGGTTCAGTGTAGATAACCATTGGAGTTAATTTTGTAACTTGTAAAATAAATTTTTCCATAATCCCAAAGAGTCAAGTGAAGATGACAAGAGCTCAAGAAGACGTAGCCCACGATATTCGGGTGAAGTCCTAGATTAAATTTGTTGTTATGTGTTCATTTTTATCTGCTGCATTATATGGTTGTTGCACATGTTTAACTTCAGAAAAAAAAAGGACTTAAAGCACTTAAACAGTTAAAAAACATACCCCTGTTTCAAGTATAAAATTCCGCAAAATTCAAGAATAAGCTAGATCTTTTATTTTTTTAACTGAGTGGAAGGTTCTTGAAAATCATAACAAGTTATCCAACCCATTTTCAGATCAGGTTGGTATCAAAGCACTTGGTTTCTTGATTGACAGAGCAATAGCTTGCTTGTTTTATGTGAAAGGTGTTTAACAATTAAAGGATTTGACTATTTGCAAACTGACTGTTTCTTGAGTTTATTAGAGGTGAAGGGAAATCTACTGATATCTAAGTCCAAAAGAGGGCAATAAGGAAGAAAGGGCTGAAGGCATCTCCCTTACCCAAAGGACCTCAAGGAAACCCTTGAAGCACAAGGGGGTGTTTGCAAAAGGCTGCTAGAAGAAGAGCTTGACTCTACAACCATTTTTTTCAAAAGCTTTGTCAATTTTTTTTGAAAGCTTTGTGATTTTTTTTGAAGTTATTTTGTTCATTGACATAATAATGACAACTTCATCAAGTGAGGTTTCAAAATCCTCCTCCTTCACAAGATTCTTCGATGAAGATATGAAGCGAGACTTCTACATCCTGAAGGATATGATGCAAATTCTGTTTGAAGATAGAAGAGAAAGCATTAGAATTTATGAGAAATTGGTTGCTATGAAGCAAGAGAAGGAAGAAATTCTTCAAAGAATGCATGAGATGGAGATGCAGCTCCATCAAGCCCAGGAGGCCTTAACCAAGAACATGCA
This sequence comes from Pinus albicaulis, assembly GCA_034641835.2. Classification (NCBI taxonomy): domain Eukaryota; kingdom Viridiplantae; phylum Streptophyta; class Pinopsida; order Pinales; family Pinaceae; genus Pinus; species Pinus albicaulis. The sequence goes on from CM076583.1 coordinate 999,238,792, forward strand.
TGAAGAAGAGGTAATTCACTCTAATTTGTCTTCAGTTTCCTCTTCAGAAAGATGTGTTGGTTCATTTGAAAATAAATGTAGTGGTGTAGGGTCCAAGTTAATGTTTAAAATGTGTTTTGAAGGCAAGGGTTTAGGCAAACATGCACAAGGCATTATTGATCCTATTTTGGTTGAGGAGAGACCTAAGAATTTTGGTCTCGGTTATGTTCGATCTAATAGCAAAAACTCTAAAGCCATGAAAGCATGTGAGGCAACTTCAAAGATAAATTTTGTCGCAAGTTAAAATCCACAAACATGTCAAGTTTTTTTTCAAGTTGATTTCCATTGTTTAAAGCCTATGTTGTAGTAAGAATATTGTAGACATGCAGCTTATGGCGAGCATGAGATTTCCGATAGTTTTCAAGACATGAACACTGATGTTAGTATTCAAGAGAAAGCTAGAACCTCTAAAAGTTCATCTCCTCATGAAGGTAAAAAATATGGACATGCAAAGCACCATGAGAGGTATAGTTCTTCCCATAGTCAAGTTGATTATTTTTCTACAAGGCATGACAATTCTGCATGCTTAAATGGAGGAAAGAGTTGTTGTGCATATTGTGATATGTGTAACCATGTTGTTTCAAAATGTTGGAAGAGGATGAAGGCGTACAGGAAATAGTTGGGGAAAAGGTAACTTGCAAAGAAGGTGCAAAAGACTTGCACACATTGCCAGAGAAAGGGACATGTTGTTTCCGAATGTTGGACATTGCATCCAACTAATCGTCCTAAGCACATGAAACAAGAGGAAAGAAAGGCTAACAAAAATGGAACTAAGGATTCCATTATAGATGTGAGAACAGATGTTTCACATGAAGAAGATTTTCAGCAGCAAAATTTTTCCTTGAAGTGGCTTGGTAAGAAGTGGTTTGACTTCTTGACACAGTAAGACATACATCCATTTGTACATATGCAAATCTTAGTTACGTATGCATGTTTTCTGTTGTAATCTCACATTTTTTTGAGACACCTTGGATTGATGATCAAGCAAGCGATGTTCAGCGACCTTCTATCAATTTCTCACCAGAAATTTATCAGTGAGTGTAAGGAAGAAAATTCTTGACAGGAGGACAAGAGCATTTAGGAAGGAAAGTGTTGACTACCTTCAAGTTGTGGTTCAAAGGCACTAAGCCATCAAGGCAAGTGTATGGAGGTTGAAATGTGAGGATGTTGTACTCTCATCTACTGAAAAAATCAGGTAATAAGACTTTTGGGGTCCAAAAGATTCCCAATGGGGAGTTGTGATTAGATTTGGATCAAGGACCTAAGTGATAGCTCAAATTTGAAAGTATTCAAAAGTGTGTCGAACTTTAGCAACTAGATAGATCTCATTTTCCTAATTCTGGTGCCATGAACGGTTCGAAAAACTGACACCGTATGAAGAAGTTATCGCGATTTGAAATTTCCCAATGACCTTCAATGTTGAGCTTGGGTTCATAAATTTTAATGTGCTAGAATTTTTAAATATTAAACTTAAATTGATATATATGTTATTATATAATTATAATGTATTATATAATATGATTTAATTATCATATTTTCTATTATATTATTTTTTTATATATTAATATATATTATTAATCTTTAAAAAATTAATATTATAAAATTCCACATTTTTATATTAAAACTCAAAAATCTACGTTTAAAACCTTAACATGGAGGCATTTCATATTTCTTTAAGACCATAAGTCTTGGTTTAAAAAAATATATACGTTCATATAATCGCGGGTCCACTAGTTCGAAACGGGAGCGAGAGTTTTATGGCGGTTGAACCCACGACCCTTCGCCTGCTAACCACATAACCCACCAATACACCTATAACGTGGTACTTATCCCCAAGGGGCTGCCGCGTATATTTAAACTGAAGCTGCCGATCGTTTGGGGGTTGCTGGGTTCCAGTCCCGCGGGTCATCCCCCTTCCCATGTGGCCACGACTCCAGGATTGAGGGCGAAGATCACATAACTGGCAAGATTTCATTAAATAATGTTTAATTACTACTAAACCTGGTTAATCCAAAAATAATGGTCATTAGCGCCTAAAATGCGCTTAGCATTTAAACTATATTTATTCTCCCACTTAATCCATGTTTAAATCTAATTTAATCTAGTCTATGATGGTGGGTTTTTAGCCAGAGTGCCTTTAATTGCGTAATTTCCAAACTTATCTACAGTTAAATTGAGTTCCCCAAAGTTGGTGGAGGACTTTTAGGGGAGACTGGGCAAAATGAGTTTAGGCTCTATCTTGAGCTATATTCGACCAATTTTGGAGTGAAAATAGTCAATTTCGACTATCTTAGACATTTCAGACTCATTGGTGAGGGTTGCAAATCCATCAGAGGACCTTTGAGTGGTTTTTTGCTTCAGAGAAGTTCTAGGGGCCACTAGAGCCACCATGGGCCAGCAACAGTTGAAGGCCTAGCCATGGGAGCTAGAGGCCTTATTCAGAAATCCAATAGTCAATTTTGGATGTTTTAGATATTATGGAACTAAAGGTGTGGTTTTCATAGCCTACAGAGGACTTTTGAAAGCCAATATGTTTCAGTGAAGTTCTAGGGACCACTAGGGCCAATAAGTGCTAGCAGCAGTTCAAGGCCTAACGAGTGCAACTAGGGTCCTTATACAGCAAACCAATAGTCGTTTCTTACTATAATGAGCATTATGAATCCATTTTTGGAGTTTTAAGAAGCTTTTGAGGACTTCTAGAGCTTCATAAGACACAAATAAATTTTCTTTGACCCTAGAGCCAAGGGGTGCCACCAGGTGTTGGAGGCGAAATCGACACAGTCGGAGGTAGAATTCAATGAAATAATAGTCTAGTATGAATATTTTTGGCATTATGAATCAATTGAATGGATTTTTAGAGCCATTTGCAGACTTTTGAAGGTATAGAACCTACAAGGAAGTTTTGGGCAGCCCAGGGCCAACCGTGGAGGGAGGCCTAGATTGGGGATGCAATGCTCTTTTGGAGAAAAAAACAAGTGTATTTTGGAGGCATGATATGTGATGGAGATGTTAGGTGAGGTTTCAGGGGCAGAAAAGGAATTCTGAAGGATTTAGTGCCATAGAGAAGCTCAGTGTAGCTCAAGTGCACCGATAAAAAGAATCAAGTCTAAGGGAGCCTAGATATGTTTTCAGAGTGATGAAAACCATGAAAGGGGTACAATGGTATTATAAACCCATTGGTTCAGTTCAGATAACCATTGGAGTTAATTTTGCAACTTGTAAACGAAATTTTTCCATAATCCCAAAGAGCCAAGTTAAGGTGACAAGAGCTCAAGGAAACGTAGCCCATGATATTCGGGTGAAATCCTAGATTAAATTTTCTGTTATGTGTTGATTTTTATTTGTTGTATTATATGGTTGTTGTACATGTTTAATTTCAGAAAAAATAAATGGACTTAAAGCACTTAAACAGTTAAAAGACATACACATGTTTCAAGTATAAAATTCCGCAAAAGTTAAGAATAAGCTAGATATTTTATTTGTTTAACTGAGTGGGAGGTTCTTGAAAATCATAACAAGTTATCCAACCCATTTTCAAATCACTACCTCTCCTCGTCTCTTTGTATTGATTTATTCCTCCCTCTCTCTATCCTTTGTTGCTCTCTCTCTTTTTCCCTCCCTATATTCTTATCTCTCTCTCTCTCCCCCCTCCTCTCTCTCTCTCTCCCCCCTCTCTCTCACATAGTTATACATATTTTTTATAAATAAAAATTAATACAAAAAATATATATAAGGAAAGATAACTCCTTTTCCTATATTTCATCTTTTTACACCATCTTCAAATTCATTAGGCAAGTACCTCTAATCAAACCTCCAAATTAACATATTGTTGGTTTCCAGATTTGCATGCTGAACACTTATAGGAGACATTGTGAATTGCACCAACCCTCAAACTCCTATCACATTTATTTCAATTATTTAAAAAAATAGAAGAAATATCTACATTATAATTGTTTACATCCTCTCTAATTCCATCATATATATATATATATATATATATATATATATATATATATATATATATATATATATCTCCATGTGTCTCCATCTTAATTGTTTGAGTGAGTCTATTGGGTTTATCATTGCTATTATATTTACAATTATTTAAAGTTAGTTAAGAAATCCATGAGTCTTTAGCTTATGTAAATTGTGGATTTAAAGTTTTATTGCACATGATTTTACTAGTGAAAATAAAAATCATAGTTCTAATTATAGGTCCATTATGATTAACCTTACTTTATCTAAGTTAAATAAATCTTGCACATGATTTTAAGAATGAGAATAATAAACTATCCTTTTAATTATAGGACCATTATGATTAAGCCCCTTCTATCCAATTTAAATGAAAGCATTTTGAAAAAGAAGATTAACATATGGTTAAGCAACAAAAAAAAAACAAAAGGTTAAGTTGGATTTATGAGTTATCGTCCAAGTATGGACCTCCTTGTTACTCTTAAAGTTTGCAGAGAAGTATTATAATAATAAATAAATATGCTATATTGCTTCATTTACTTTAGAAAATATTTTAACATAGTGCCTAGTTCTCCCTTTTCTACTCTCTATATGGAAGGAGACTATACTTCAAATAATCACTTACTCAACCTTTATTTTGAAACATCAAAATTTTATATTTTACTTTCTCTACATTTCTTTACACTTTTTGATTTGGACAAAATCTCTAAAATTTACTCATTGTCCAAAGAAGGTTGGAAGGTACAAGGAGGAGCCAAATTTGATCATGAAACCTAAATCTAACTTTCTACAATCTTTCAAAGATACTAGAAAAATCAATTCTAATGAAAATAATTTAAACACTTTATATTTATGCTATTTGAAAAGTTATATATATATATATATATATATATATATATATATATATCATAGTGGAGAAGAGTGACAAATTCATAGCCTTGTTTTTTTCTTTTTTCATAATATAATTTATAATTTATTTATAATGTTATATTTCCATATAAAAAATAAGAATGACTATCACTTATACTTGTACAACCACATTAAAAATATTAATGTGGTTGATATAACTAAAGGCTTTATAAATATAACAAGAAAAATCATTGAAACAAAAGAACTATTGCAACAAGAAGAATGCCTTACCATTTTTCTAAATAAAATTTGATTATATAAAAATGAATGTTATAAGTAGTAATGAATAACTTATGATGAAGGAAATTTTTAGAATTGGAATAATCTCAAATCCCTAGGAAATTGGTGAGGGGGGAGGTGACACACCAATATAATTTTTTAAATTTATTAAAATTAATCGACCATCCTTCTAAATAATTTTTTCTTATATATAAATGCATGTTATAAATAACAATGACCAACTTATCATGGATAAAATTATTAGAATTTAAATAATCTCAAATCGCTAGGAAATTGGTGGGCGGAACCACGTGGCACCAATATAATTTTTTAAATTTATTAAAGTCAATGCAACCTAAAATGAAATTATATTTTAACGTCCACAAGACTAAAAACCATGAGTTCCCTGCTTTTGGTTTTTTTTCAATTCAATCATTTTCTTATTCAAATTCATGATGACGTGGCCCAAACATCCAACAATCTCCTCGCTGAAAAAACAATGCCAATAAATTAATGTTAACACATCCCCATAAATTTCTATGATGTCTTTCAACTCATCACATTCCAAAATGAAAATGTTTTTTTGATTCCATTGCCATATCTTTGAGCCCATCACATTAAAAAATGAAGCTGATGCTAACACATTCCCATAAATTTCTCTGATGTCTTTGAACTCATCATATTCCAAAATAAAATGTTTTTCTGGTTCCATTGCGGGAGATGTGAAAAATGTACATACTCTTTCTTCCCAAGCTTCTTTAGGACTTTTCCACCATCCCGTTTCACACCTAAGTTGATGCGAGTTGGTTCTTAATTGAGCAATAAGAACATTTTCCCTCCATTGAATGCTAGCTCCAATGTACTCTTTTTGTTGTATATCACACTTAGGATTGAATTCCTCAATGTAGTACTTCTTCTTTCTACCCAACTCTTTTCCCCATAACCTCTTAACGAACTTTTCCAAAACAAAATTCTTTAGCTCCTTGCTATTTGTGAGACATGTATTGAGGAAGATATTCCATTTTTGAATCCATGTGTAGTTTTGTCTCATCCATGTTTTCACTCATGCCTTGAAGATAATATTAGGCCATCTACCTACTCTCATTTGCTGAATTCCTTTTAGATATCTTTTAAGCAACACCATAACAATTGCTTCGATGGGAGTTGGTCTTGTTTCACTCAAAATTATCTCATAAGGTACCAAAATTTTTATTTTGAACTTGCTCATGATCAAGCGTTTTTGTATTTCTCAATTTGTTTCAATTTTGGGACGCATTTTTGTATTCTCTCAATTTGTTTCAATTTCGAGACACGATGTTGCTAGCCCACAATTCACACCCATATAGCATCACTTGACAAACTAGGAGTCCAAAAAGTACTTTAATAGTTTTCGAATCCCATAACTCTATCTCTCTACATATGTTTGAAGAGCATATAATGCTTTCCACCCTCCTAAAATTCTCTTCTTTCCAGAGTCCTCCCAATTAAGTTTGTTGTTGAAATCAATCCCATGATACTTGTACCCATTTACTTCTTCAAGAATGTTGCATTCCAAGAAGAAAGTATGCTGCCTTTGCTTCCTTTTATTAGAGAAAATCATTATTTTGGTCTTGCTAGTATTGACTTGCATCCCCACACCTCTACAAAAATTATCAAGGGTATATAGGTGTATTTTCAATCAATGGGACGATTTAGAAACCAATACAATCAACATATAAAAGAAGCTTTATCACAAACTCCCCCAACCAAACACCATCTCCACCTTGCAGATTTAGCCACTCTTCTAGTTTATCAATATATAAACCAAAAAGAGTAGGGGATAGAGAGAAACCTTGCTTGACTCCAATGTCACTTCTAAAGCTTTTTGAAATACCCGTTGAGGTTCTAATTTTGACTTTCACCTCTTCATAAAGCCTATGGACAACGACTCTATAATGCAAAGGAATTTCAAGTTCTTCCATTTTACACAACAACTTATCTCTATGGACTATGTCAAATGCTTTTTTAAAGTCAACAAAGCAACAAAATACTTGTTCAGTATTTTTTTTCTTTGTTCCCCCAAATCTTTTCAATAATGTGTCTCAAAGTGATTTCATCATCCATTGTAGAATGCTTCGCCCTAAAACCAACTTGTCGTTTTGCCCTCTTTTCTTTCACTTGTGCCCACTTACTGATTCTATTTTCTACCATGTTGCCTAAGAGCTTTACAAACACAGGATTGATCATAATGGTTCTATAATTGGAAGGATTATTAATGCCTCCACTTTTAAAAAGGGTATTGTTAGGCTAACTGTGAGTTTCTTGGGAATCCTTGCTGAATGATGTTGTTGAATATTTCCTAACAAGGTCTTTAAATATTATAGTAGTTCATAAACATCCTTGCTTAATGATGTTGTTGAATATTTTCTAACAACCTCTTTAACACATTACCATGGTTGATAAGCATTCTCTTGAAAATCAATTTCAATTATCATTAAAAAAAAAAAAAAAAAACTCCTCATCTATCTTAAATTGAAATAAAAAACTTTAGACAATCATTTTTTAATTATTATTTTAAAAATGATTATTTTTTTATTTTATGTAATATATCTGGTTGGATGTTGGCTTTACAGACGTACAACAATTATTAAAATCACTTCGCTTCAATATTAAGCACGGTTACCAAAATTCTCTCATTAAAATAAAATATCACCAAGTATAATTCCGCTTCCATCAAATAATTTACCAGAGTTATTCTATTCCCTTTCGTTTACAGATGCATGTAGATATTCTCAGTAAATTATATGCTTCACAGTTTATAAAGTTAATATTGCAGTGTCATTTCTGGGATTGAATTTCCCATTCATACTCATTATTTTTCAACTTTAAATATTGCAATATCATAAAAATCTGAAAACTCGCTGGAGCCACATTGTATCGGAATATTTTGTTTTGTTTAGTTTATGATACGATCGCAGAGTTGTTTTTTTCCTTCAAATGGGCATAATCTTCATTTAAAATATTGAGAACGAGGAGCATCTGTTAGATTACAATTATGGAATGCAATTAACATAACAGAAGCGCCAGAAGAACATGTCTAATGAAGCTTGACCTCTTGCCAAGCCAATTTAAAAAAATGTAAAGTTGATATAATTTTAAAAAAAGTAAGTTGATAAAATAAAATTATACAATAAGAAGCACGATCCTAGAAGCCAGAAGTTGATATAATTTAATTGGAAAGATCAATTTAAAGAAAGATGCCTTATACCCATCGAGGGGTCAACCGGCATAATTCTTATATAACTCCGTTATTGTTTCAAAGATTCCATCATATATTGAAATGATTTGACAGCTCTGAGAGTTTGTCGTAGATTTGACAGCTCTGAGAGTTTGTGGTAGGTTTTTAGTATTGCAATTAGTGCTCCAATTATCTTAATTGGAAGATGGCTTATACCCATCGAGGGGTCAAGAGGCATAATTGTTATATAACTCCGTTATTGTTTCAAAGATTCCATCATATATTGAAATCATTGACAGCTCTGAGAGTTAGACCTAGGGTTTTTGTATTGCAATCAGTGCTCCAATTAACTTTTGAGGGTAAGATTTGACTGACACGGTAGCCATTTCATCTCCCCACTGCTCATGGGCCACCTGTTAACAATGGCGGTGCCAGTATTATAAACGAGTATATATGTGTTAAACCATTTCTGTGATTTGACTGGGTTCTGTTGCTTAATATTACAGTTGCACCCAATTATTCTGTCGAAAATCTGCATGCCCGTCTGAGAAGTTGGAGAAGCAGAATGCAAATGATGACACTACCCAAAATTGTTTGGCAGGGAGTATTGCAAACTGTTTAACAGAAAGTGCTTGTATTTATGTGTTTCTATGTTTATTAAGGGCAATAAATAAGATTAGAAGGAAGAAATTAAGGCGTAAATCCATGGAGGCCAATCAGAGCGAGGTGAGGAATGTGACCTTGGTCCTGTTCTGTGTAACAGTGATTGGAACAATATACTTAGGTATCTTGAACAAGGCCCAATTCGCGTTGATCAATCCCATCGTTTTAAGCTCATTTTCGGACAAATTTGCACATAATTATACAGTCAGAGGATCAGAAAATGGGACTACAGTTCAAGTAAGTTCATGATCTCTGAGTATCTTTATTATATCATCATAGATCCATGTGTAAACACTTAGCAGAGGCATCAGTAGTAAGTCTTTTTAATTTTTTTCCATATTAAAAATTGTGCATTTGGCCTATGCTATAACAGTTAAAGCATATGGTCAGTCAACAAGGTTATACTCTTTGGTTACATTTAATGATATTTTCAGACTTACCTTGTTCATTTGGTTTGTCCATGGTTCAAGGTTGTGATGAGGCTTTTGAATTGTTATTTCTGTTTACACATCTGGTTTGAGAAATGGTTTTTTTGTTGAAGTGAAGTTTTTGATTGCAAAATTCTAAAATTATTTCAGAATATAATGAGGAAATGTTAAGATGTGAAATCAGTTGTTTAGTTTACTTTTTAGGATTAAATTTCAAAATATTTCCAAAAATTATAATAGTTATATCTTTCCTCTACTATTTATCTCTTATTACAATTTTTTTCACTCAATCACTTTGAACACAAAGGTTTTGGTTTTTCCCCTGGAATTTAGAATTGTAAATTTGTTTGAGTTTTTTCCCTTAATATAGTTTTATTGTTTATATATATAGAGAGAGAGTAAGGTTGAAATGAAGTTATAGTGTATTTTAGATTTCCTTCAGGGAGAAATGCAAGTTGCAGTTAACTGAAGTATGTGGGAATTACATAGAATTTTTTTAGAATTTTCAAAATTTTAAGTTATATCTGATTTTTCCTCAACTATTTTTTTTACTATTTTTTTTTAAACAAGGATTACATTTAAACACTAAGATCATATTTTTTATAAAAAATAAGAAAATTAAAAATATCAAAATAATGTTTATCAATTAGAGGGTTTGAAGTTTTTTTTGCGATTTTTTTAGATCAAATTTTGGTTTATATTGTTTAAATTGCTTTTTTTTTATAATATATATAGATTCAGTAACCTTAAAAAAAATACATAAATTATGAATACTTTAAGAGTTAAATTTGTGATTCCAATAAATCTCTGCTAAATCTAAAAAACCTTCCAAATCTAAACTTTACCCATCATTTAACCCATATTGTGACAAATAATAAACTAATATTACCCCTTGATTCATTCTACTGATTTACAGGTCTCTGCGCAGAACAATAATATGACAGAGCTTGAATTAAGACTGTCAAAGGCTGCGAACCAAAACAGAACGGTGATAATCACCTCGTTGAACGCTGCATGGTCGCAAAACAATAGCATGATTGATCTCTTCTTACAGAGTTTTCGAGTGGGCAACGGAACTGAGCATTTGCTGAAGAATCTTCTCATTGTTGCAGTGGATAACACGGCACTCCAACGCTGCAGGCAGATTCACGAACATTGTTATCTGATGAAGACAGAGGGGGTTGATTTCTCAGCCGAGGAGTTGTTTATGACTCAAGATTACCTGAAAATGATGTGGAGAAGGCTGCGTTTCTTCGGGCAGGTGTTGGAGGCAGGTTACAACTATGTTTTCTCGGTAAGTGTTATTGTTTTGACTTTTTTCTGTTGAGCTGTGATACAGTGAAGGTGTGTTATTCTATAATTTTAGATTGGTGTTGGTAGTTTTTTTTGAGATTTTGTGGCTTAAATTTTTATTTTCGTTGTTTAAATTGAATTTTTGGTTGTATATATGAATTTAGTATTTTGAAATTTTTTTTTGGATATTTAGATTATGGAAAATTAACAATTTAAATTTATGATTTCAACAAATTTTATCAAATTTTAAATAATTTTAATAAAAAATATACTGAAAAACTTTTTTTTACAAATAATTGATAATTGATAGGCTAAAGCTTTTAGATTTTGCCAACAAAAAATGGCCTGAATTGTAAAAGAGAAACATAAAACATTTTTCAGACGTTATGGAATTTATCACAATTACTTGAGCTTGGTAGCCTAAGGCTTCTAGATTTTACCAACAAAAATTGGCCTGAATTGTAAAAGAGAAACATAAAACATTGTTCAGACCTTATGGAATTTATCACAATTAATTGAGCTTGGCCATTTAGGGATCATTCAGCCCTGTGTTCAGACACCTTTCATCTTTTTCTAAAATTGAAATGAATCTATTTGCAAACATTATAATCATTTCTAGTATACAAATTTATCTAGTTAAGAGTATGTATAGTTAAGAGCATGTGTTTTTTTTCAAGTAGTCACAGATTTAAAATCAAAATTGGTAGAGTATGTATGTCTTAATAGATTTATTTAACAGTCAAAGTATGAAAATAAGTCGATTGTCCCACAAACAAAAAAGTCTTATACATCAATTTAATACCTAACTTAACAATAACCTTAAAATAAAATAATAATAATAAAAAATAACTTATTTCTATTAATCTTCCTTTCACCTGTTTTTACTTCTCTCAGATCTCGTTGGCCTAATATCTCCTGTTCAAGTTTTTCGATTTTTATGAGTGAGGACGACCGGATTGCCCGTTGGTATAAGCATTCACAGAATGGGATGGAGACAACCTAGTTGACTTCCAAATTATAAATATAAAATAGTAGTATAGCATGTGCACATTTTTCTTAAGTAATATAAAATATGTGTATTTTCTAAAATAGCGGGTAGATTTTAACTTTTTCACATCTGTTTTTTTAATCCTTAACCTATTTCACTAGATATGACGAATACAAACTAATAATTACACTATATAATCCTTAACCTATTTCACTAGATAGGACGAAAACAAACTAATAATTACACTAGATAGGACGAACACAAACTAATAATTATTAAAGGAAAATTTAAATATTATTTTAGGATTAAAAGTTCGTTTGGAGATTAAATATTATCAATTCTTTATCCCCATCTCGAAGTTCTGTCTGACCAAATCATATGCCTTTTAATAATATTAAATTATTTCATAAATATCATATTTCTATTTAAATTGAAAAATATATTAAAAATTTAATTATTTATCTAAGAAACTTTTTTATATAATTATTATGTTTGGATACAAATTTATAATATTAGGAAAAAATACGTTCTCTTAATTATATTAAACAAATTTTTAATCACCTATATTATTATATATAAATTATCTCAATTTTAAATGACATTAAATATAGTTAATATTATATAGTTTTAATAGAAATTAATTATCATTATTTTATATTTTTTTCTTGGAAAAAATTAGAATGAAATTGCTAACATTAAGATCACCCAAATCATAATTATTTTTAAAAAATTTATCCAAAAACTAAAAATAAAACTCACTCAAACTTATCCAAATAAAATAGCTTATATACATATTAAACACCATAACTTACCTATTTTATAAACTAAAACTAAAAAAATCATACCAATTTTTACTTCTCCTCTCTCACCACCTTCCCCATTAAACTACCTTCTATTGAAACACCTCTAAGTCCAAAAATTTCCTCAATTTCCTCTTTTTTTCTATCCAATTTATGCTTTTTAAAACTGGATTTTTTCTTCTAACTTCATGAAAAAATCACCTCCTTCCCATTAAACTATCTTCTCTTGAAACCCCTCTAACCTAAAAAAAATTCTTGACCTAACATAAGGGGGTTACAAAAGTATTATAAGAACCTAACATGCCCTTCTCCTTCAAAAAAAGTGTTTTCCTCAATGCTTGCGTATTTTTGGATGCTTTTGTATAAAATTCTCATCCTCTCATGTGGAATTTTCGGCGGGTAAGTTCTTCCACTTAATGAGATACTATGAAATTGATCGATTATGTAGTTGTCGGGTTATTGTTTATGTGACTTCTTCAGGCTCCAATATGATTTTTCCTTCATCGTCAAGTTTTGGAAATATTGTTTGAACTCGGAGCTTGTCATCGATAACCTTCTTTAAGCATGAACCATGAAAAACTGAGAGTGCTCGAGAAGATGCAGGAAACTCCATTTTGTATGCCATAATACCAATCTTTTGCAGCACCTTGTAAGGACCCTAGTACTTGGGTGATAATTTATTATCTTTCTTAGCTTGCTTGAGGGACATTTGTTTGTATGGTTGTAGCTGTAAAAATACACAGTCACCCACGTCAAAACTTCTTTCACTTTGATGTTGATTCGCCCATTATTGTGTTCTCAACCTTGTAGGTTGTGGGAGGCTAGGAGCAATAACATTTCCATCTTTATTGTTGCGAGTGGTAGATTTCTTTACATAAATTTTCTTTCATTTTTTTCTCGCCTCCCTAAATGCATTCTATAATTATTTAAGTCCCCAAAGACGAACCTCATGTTGGATGTTATCTTTTAAAGTCCCTATGAAAACATCAATAATATACTCCTCTGGAATAGAAGGTACCTTGTTATTCAATCTTTGAAAGTCCTCAATGTGCTCATCCATTAAATCCTTTTGTTTGATATTTATCAATTAGCTAAAGAAGGTATTTCTCTTTGTATACTCATAATATGCGATCAATTCCTTTGTAAAAATTGTCCAAGTGACAATTGATTTACGATAACAAAGTCATCGATACCACACAAAATGATTTGGTTCTAAATACAAAGATGCAATGCGTACTTTGTGTGTGTGTGTGTGGAGTACATCATGTAGATCAAAAAATTGCTCCATATGTAGTATCCCTATTACCAAATCCTTACCATCAAACTCCCTCCCTAGTGAATCATTTCTCTAATGAATCAAGTATAGGTGTTTCTGAAAACTGGATTTTTTCTTCTATTCATTTTAAGCTTTCAAAAGTTGGGGTTTTTTCTTTTATTCATGTAGGCGGGTTGTAGTGTTTATGAAAAAAATAAAATAAATTTATTTCTAAAAATTTAAATATACAATTTAATATTTTTTTATTATATTTTGGGTAAACTTCAAGATAAAAATATGTTTAAATAATTTAAAGGACCATAGTTGGGTTTAATTCTCTTTATATCTGATTCTATTATGGAGACATGTTAGTTTGTATGACACAAAATTGAATAAATTGGGGTCTTGATAGATGGTGATTCAGTGCTTTGTAGTAGAATTTTTTAGCAGAATTATTGTAAAGATAAGTACTAAACTGTGTATACATTGTAAGGGAAACCAATCAAAAATATATTATTAGACATGATGAAGATGTAGTCCTACCAAACCCAAAAAAAAATATCTTGATATTAAAGTGACATCTTGTCTTATCTTAAATATTATTCAAAACAACCTGCCAAAATTACCATTTCACCACTTACCATGAAAAACAGTTTAAATATGATTCAAAACAAGCGGCCAAAATTACCAATTCACCACTTACGGTGAAAAAGAAAAACTAGAAGACAAACTAAACTCCAATCCAAGACAAGTCAAACAATGATGCCATCAGGGAAACACCTTGAATTTCTGTTTGTGCCTATCGTATTGTGTAATAAACCCACCGATTCATGAAACAAACCATGATATATACACGCTTCAAATAAAATCATAACATTTGTAACCATACATTGGGTTGCAGGATACTGATATACTATGGTTCCGGGATCCCTTCACAAGGTTCTCGCCAAGCGCAGACATGAATATAGCCTCAGACAGTTACAACGGTCAACCACACGATCTCCGCAACCACCCCAATGGCGGCTACATGTACGTGCGCTCCAACGAACGAACGATCAGCTTCTTCAAGTTCTGGTATGAGTCGAAATCAACATATCCCGGAAAAAACGAGCAAGACGTATTAAACCTAATCAAAGTGCCAGAGCTCAAAAACAGAGGACTTGAGGTCGTGTTTCTGGATACAAAATACTTCAGAGGGTACTGCCAGGGGAGCCAGGATTTGAGCCTTATCTATACCATGCACGCCAATTGCTGCAAAGGACTGAAGGCCAAGCTCAGTGATCTGCGAAACACTCTCTACGATTGGGAAAAGTACATCATGAATCCACGGCCGGGTCGTGTTGTCAAGAAGGACGTGCACTGGACGCCTCCAAAGGCATGCCGACACTCTTGGGATCCATGATTGTCAAATATCAAATCTTTCTGTGATGCTTCAGTATCATTCATTGGGAAAGCTCGCTCCGTATGCAAATTAATAAAAAATCTTACAGAAATATTTCCTCTACTGGACAATCCCACCTCAATCTTGTAAAATTACAGCAGAGAAGGTTGTATGATTAGAGCACTGACCTCACCTCAATCTTGTAAAATTACAGCAGAGAAGGTTGTATGATTAGAGCACTGACCTTGTAATGTTCACTGCTATGTCATTTCTATTTCATGATATGATGTCTGGCCTATGTTATTATTGTTAATGTTAAAAGCAATTGATTATCACGAATTCCATAAATTGATGGAATTCCTTTAATAAAACTGCAGTGCGTTGCTTTGTTTTGGTTCAAATTTGAGGATTCAAAAAGATTCCTGGTGAATTTACTTTCTTCGGCCATTATAGAAGAGATAGTTGCTTTGTTTTGGTTCAAATTTGAGGATTCAAAAAGATTCCTGGTGAATTTACTTTCTTCGGCCATTATAGAAGAGATATTGTAGGCTATGTTATATACAGAAATGTAATAAGCTTCTCCAAAAATTTATTGCATGATTATTTTTATTTTTGCTGGTTGAATGGTTAGAACTTGATTCCCAATAGATCGTATTATAACTCCTATGTTTTTTGTTTTTTTTTGTTTTTTATAGATCTAGGGTAATTGGTAACTGGTGAGAGTTACCAAATCCGAGTGTCTGCCACTATAAAATCTGGCTGCCACTATAAACCTAGGCTAGGTGCAGCAGCCTGCTCTTCTAGCCAAGACACAACAACCATACGTCTCCACGGAGATTTGAACCTTGGTGGATTGGATGAAAACCATCTCCCTCCACCGTCAGACCTCCGCTTCACGGACATAACTCCTATGTTAATACTATCATAGTATCATGGTTAAGAGCATGTGTTTCCTTCTAAGAGGTTATAAGTTCAAAACTAAAGAGGTAGAGTATGTATGCCTTTGTAGATTTAGTAGCCAAATCTATGGGGAGGTGGATCCCTTGTCCCACAAACAAGGGGTCTCTTACACTAATTTGGTGTTTGGCTTGGCAGTGACCTTAAAATTAAATTATTATTATTTAAAAATACTTTTTATATATATGGTGCATCTTGCATCCATCTTATCATAATTCTCATTTAAATATTATAATAATAAATTAAATGTTGTACAGTTGAAATGTAATTATTGTTGAAACTAATTGTTGTGTATTTCAATTTATATCACATTTAATATATCATTATAAAACTTATATTACTATTTTTTAATTAATTATATAATTGTTTTTGTTTTTAAAATTAAATAATTTTTTTATAAATAATATTATAATATATTTTTTAATTAATTGTTTGTTTCTCAAAAACTCAAAAACTTATATATCATCTAGACTTTCATAATTTAACTAGGACATTTGTAAGGAGTTCACGTGAAATTAGATTTGTTGACTATCTACTAACGTTGATGTATGAGCAAAATATATCAACTCCTAAAAATAAACAGGTGTATGTACTACACAATTACATATAAAAATGTCATAGGAATACATCATAAACATCCAGAATTTGATGATGTGATAGGCGTAGGAACTATATCATTAACTCTGGGAGGAGCTAGAAGTTTTTCATCACAGTAAGGTGGCTCTCCAAATGAGCTATTCTTGCATCCAGGTTCTCCAAGCATGAACATTGATATCTCTAGGTGCTATTGATATCATCCAGGGCAACAAATACATTATACTTCTCCTCTTGCTTTTATTTCTGAACTCTTCTCCAGAATTCCTTAAGCTGCCAATGAAGAGAGATAGATTTGAGGTATTATTTTTGACTTCCCTTGGTGTGACTAGGGTCAAGGACCCATTGGGAAACCTCCTCAATGATATCAAAATCATAAAACACTTGATGATAAGTAGCATCCATGGACTCAAGGTGGTAGATATCAACATGAATTTTAGAGTGGGTATCTAGATTATATGTGGATCCAACTTCCTCAACCTCAACCTTGACATGGGTTCTTCCTTGAGGTCCATAACCTCCCCTTCCTCAATGATTGCGCATGTGCTACTGAGGCATGTTGTCCTAGAGAGGCTTGAAGTAGGTGTAGGGAACAAAAAATTGAAGATCAAGGAAAGAAAACTAGAGGTAAATGAAGTTGTGCAACATATTTGGCTAGGGACTAGAATGAAGCCTAAGAAAAGAAGGTTGATGTGGAGAGAATAAAATAGGAAACATGGAATCCATAGGTGTCTTTTAGGTCCGATGGAGATTAAATTGTTGCCTTTGGCACAATAAGACCCTGAAATTCACGATCTCTAATGTCAGGTGCTGGGAGAGTTTCCGATGTGAGGGTGAAGTGGCAACTGCTATCCAATTACTCTCAAGGTATGGAGGGAAATGTAGAAAACATCATGCAACACTGCCAACATTCACACCCAGGGTTGATAAAAAGCTTTCCCACTCAAGCCTTGGTTCTCCCACCAACCATACACCTTACACTATTATAGTCCAAACTTGGAACTATACCTCCACACCTTCGAATTCAATTACAAACAAGCACCATGTTGAAAGGTTCTAACAACAAGTCACCCAAAAATGGGAAGAATTTTGATGCACGAGATTCTCAATAGAGTTGTCCTAGATAACCCACCTGTGGCAAGGGATGGGAAAAATAGCATCTTAAAAATGATATATGTGTAAAATCATACATGGAAAATAATCCATAAAGGGGGCTAGTTGTATTCCAATTGTTGTAATTGAAGTTTCACATGCTTTTGCATGTTAGAGGGTGGCCACACCACCCTCCTCTTAAATGCACTATGAGGTGGTGGGGTATTGGTCTCAACCCCAAGCACTTGCTCGCTGACATTTCCTACTGCATAATGGAATTGTAATTCATATTTAACAATATTTTCTTCTAATGATTTTCCATGTAAATAAAATAAGACTAAGGTCATGGGACACATATTCCAAGCTGAATGTTGGGAAAAACATCTAGGTGGGCATCACTTGTGATTAATTGATGACTATGGAAAATGGTAAAGGAATTTACAAAGACAAAGTGACAATAATTGGCATTTATTTATGAAAATAAAGGAATATAGGAGAGAAGGAAGGTAGAGAGAAACAAATTTTCATTCAAGGGAAATTAGAGGAAAAATTAAGGAAAAGGAAGAAAATAGAGACATCAATGATAAAAAGGCTTTAGAGAAACAATTTCTATATTTTTTAGAGTTTTAGTTTTTTGACACTTTCGAGTTGAGATCTTCTTTTATTCTCTCATTCTCTAATACTCTTGCACACTTATAGAAATATTGGAGCATCCTCGGAGCATGATGGGAGTACTCTAGTATTCATTTGGATTTGAAGAAAGAAGGAAAAGGAAAGCAAGGAAGTGTAAGGAAATAGTTGGATTGCTTTACTTGTAACAAATTTCATGTGTGATTTCCTTGTTGATTTCTGGATGCATGGTATATGCATGTGATGCTCTAGTTATATGTTTTCATTGGCATGGAGGTTTTCCTGCATTAACAATGATTTCATCCTTGTCTTACCATTTCCTGGATAACTATGGTGTTGTAGGTTTTCCACTCATTATTTTCTAATTGGTAGTAAGGCTCTTGTTGGTCATGGGTTGTAACAAACACTCTGGAAGCCTTGAAACAACTTGGGTTGAGTTACTAATTTTTGTACCCGTCAGTTGGAAAAAAGGCTCTGGAGCCCTTGGTGTGTTACATTATTAGTCACTGGAGTCGTTATTGGAACAAAATATCTAGAGATATCAAAGGGTGTGGGTTGAGTTACTAGTTCTCCAAGCAATGGAAAACATGGGTAGAGACTAATCTGGTTGATGTTAGTGATTTCTGGATTGTAGAGGTGGAATCACTGTGGTTGAGGGTTGAGGTGGTTTGGCCTATGGAACCCCTGGCACTACAAGGAAAATACCCTCTACTGAATGTTTTTGAGGAAGCCTTTATAAAAATACCCCAGACATCCGTTTCTAGTGGAGGTTACTAGAGGAGGTTGGCAGGCGGAGGGTTTTGCAGGTGTTTTCTACGCGGTGTGCTTATCATCTGAAACCGCACCGGTGCGCTCAATAAGAGAAAGCATTGGTGTGCACAAAACATTGGCACACTAGACACTGTGCGCTCCGTACACACCTGCCTAGTACGTTGTATTACTGTAAAGCACTAGTGCTTTACAACTCTTCCGCACTGGTGCGTCATAAAACACCGCGCCAAAATTGAAATCGCCCGATGAAATATTAAAAAACCGCATAGGTGCACCTATAAACCCCGCGCACTGAAACAGGGTTAAATAAAAAAAAAGGATGGCCAAAATTTAGAATTTTTTAGTTTTCTCAATGCTCCAGAGCTCTCAAGCACTGGTGCAATTTATCGTTGTCTGAGTTGCCCTGACAGCAGTGCTCCCATTGCACCCATTGCTCGCACTGCTGCTGTGCATTTCCCACCAATCTCCCGCTTGCGGCGGTCAAATTTTATTTTGAAAATTATACAGTCAATATGCCTCCTTGATGACCAAATGTACATGTATTTTTCTTGTTTTTCCATAATTAAACTTTTTAGTGGATTAGAATTTCAAATAACCTTAAAATTGACCATTTAAAAGAAAAAAAATTGTCATGTGGTGCGCTTGAGCCGTTCGGCTCGCACCAGTAAGTGGTGTTGCCTGTAAAATTTACAGGCCACACTGCAATCAGTGTTAACAGTATCTGCACCGTTTTCGGGGTGGTACCGAAAGGCGCACCGAGTTATTTTAAAATTAAAAAAAAAAAGTGCGGTGCAGTCATTTAGCCAGATGCACCATTGACCATGTGGAATAGCAGCAACACGGTGCGTTGACAGAAATATCCGCCCCGGTATCTGTCAGCGCACCAAATTCGGCATTTTGACAGGGTCAATGGTGCGGCCTAGTAAAATACTGCACCGTTGACTATGTAAATAGTCAGGAGGTTGGTGTGCTGATAGAACTATACGTGTCGGGGTGTAGAGATTAGTTAGCGCACCACACTCCTAACATCATACATAGTCAATGGTGCTTTGAAATTTTTTAGGTGCACCGCCTACAGTGCGTTGAATGTCATCTAGGGCACCGCCCCCGGTGCGCGACAAACAAAAGACGCACTAGAACCGATGCATGACTCTTTTTTTTTTGGCACACTGACTTTTTTGTTTTTTTTTCAAAAAAAATTATATATGTATATTCATAAATACATGTATTATTTAATAAAAAATTTATTTAATATTTCAATCATTCAGAGAGAAGAGGGGGAACAACAGCAACAACAAGCGGAGTAGTATGACATGGTTTGCCTATGGGAGGCACGAGAGAGGGATCGAGGTGCGTGCCCTCGCCCATTTACAACCACTACCCAGGGGCTCCCAAGGCAGGTAGGCCTCCTCAATTTTTATGAGGAGGCTACTTCCCTAAAGGGCTATGGTGTGTTTTTGAGACATCTTATCCGCAGGTGGAATCCCCATCGACAGGATTTCCATGTTGGTCCTAACCAGTGGCACATGCCCACTAAGGAGGATATATATTTCATTATAGGACCATCGAGGAGAGGGGTGGATTTTCCCTTGTTCATAGAGGTTCCATCTGGTTGTGTAGCAGGGAGTCAGTTAGTGTACTTCCAGAGATACATTGAAGCAGATGTACTGTCTCCTTCATATTTTCGGGTCGCTGGAGGTCAGTTACATATTGGTGCATTTGGTAGTGAGGAGGTGTAATGCCTATCACTTCTCCTTTCGACCATTTCACACAACACCAGTGACGGGAAACACATTAGTTGCTCACTTCTATATTATGTTGATTTTTTAGTACAAGAGCCATGACTTGTCAGGTGGTCTGCCATTTTTTTGCGGTAGTTCCGTACAACCTTAGATATATGTCATTCGCATGCACAAGGGAGGGTCAACTTCCCTTTTTCTTCAAAGCTTTTTTGTTTATTTTTTGAGAGGTTTATAGAGAAGAGGCCTACTTTTGTTTGGCAGCCTTGTAAGCCAATATTCGAGGCACAAATGCACATGTGGGGGTAGATGATGCCCAAGAGGGGTGAGATTGTGTTTCCAGCAAGGATATCGCATGATGCACTGGAGTTGCTAGCCAGTGTTGATGAGTTGTATCCTTTCATTATGGTCCCCTGTCCTTATGCTGGATTGGGTTGGTGAGGGTGTCCCAACATCCTCTTCAGAACTGATGAGCCACCGGATGATAGAGGTAATATTACTATTTTATTTAAATTTATTCTAACATGTTCTTTAACTTGTTTTTATTAAATTGTGTAATGAAATTGTCTAATTATTGTTGTGTACTTGTATATATTTTGTAGACATTGAGTCTTTTGATGGAGAGGACATGCTGGCACCACCACATGATCCAAGTGTGGATCTTGATGACAATCAGGGAATGCTAAATGTCGAGGATCATTAGGAGGTCGATGTAGAGAGACCTGCTCCTGGTGGTGTGTCGGTACCGCCTTTTTCTAGGTGCGGTTGACTTGATACTAGATATAGGATGGAGTTGGGCGACCAAATCACTGCATTAATTTTTGAGGCCGGCATCAGGACCGCTCATATGAGAAATATACAGGTCGATGGCAGGCTGTTACAGATGTGGAGAGGCATGCCGCGTGACATGTACAGGCTGATGCGGCATGTCGTAGGAGCGACGACTTTAGTTATGCAGCTGAGGAGGACTGTTTCACATTATATGCATGGTCGAGACGTAGAGCGTGATCGATAGTCAGTGAGCATCGAATCATCATCTCATGATCATTCACCTCACGCCGCACCAAATGAGAAACCTCCACTAGCATCTAGCAGCAGTCATCATGGAGATGAGGTTGGACCATTGGCCAAGTTGATTCAGCAGCCTACAACATCCAACAATACTCATCATCATGAGCAAGTTAGACCATCGACCATCGAGGCTGCACCATTGATTGAGCAGGCCTCCACTAGTACTACTATTGATGTTGTACCACCAGCTGATCCATGGCATTTATATTACAGTTGTATACTTTTAACATTATTCAGTTATATATATATATATATATATATATATATATATATATATATATATATATATATATATATATATATATATATATATATATGGGCCACGTATTATATGTTCATGTTGCAATTGTACTTAATTTACATGTTGTTGATCATCATGATGTGTATATTGTTAGGTCATGTTAGCTGATATGTTCATTTAATGTGCAGCTTGCAGATATATGTGTATGTGATAGCATGAGTTATTTGACATGAGCTGTATATTTGATGTCTGTATTATGATGATGTTATACAATGCTAATTGTGTTTTGTTAGATGATCATGATCGTGATGTTTATTAATTAATTTAATATTAAATGACCATGATATTTATTAAATATTATGTCGTGATTGTGATTGAAATTGAAATTTTAATTGTATGTAAAATTGTATTTGTATTTGTAATTTTAATTTTAATTGTAATTGTATGTAAAATTTTAATTGTAATTGTAATATTTAATTTATTGTGAAATGATTGTAATTGTAATTGTATATATGACAAATTGCAAAATTGTAATTGTAATTGTAATTGTATGTAAAATTCTAAAATTGTAATTGTAATTTTAATTGTAATTGTATGTAAAATATTTGTAAAATTGTAAAATTAATTGTAAATGTAATTCTAATTCTAATTCTATTTGTATGTAAAATATTTGTAAAATTTTAATTGTATTACTGTGAAATGATTGTAATTGTAATTGTAGTTGTATGTAAAATTCTAAAATTGTAACTGTAATTATAATCGTAATTGTATGTGAAATTGTAAAATTGTAATTGTAATTGTATGTAGAATATTTGTAAAATTTTAATTGTATTAATGTGAAATGATTTTATTAAAAATTTTAAATTTGTAAATTTGTAAATAATTGTAAAATAATAAATCTTGAATAATATGAATTTTGTAACATAATAAAGTTTAGAAAATAATGCATTAAATTCATGTACTTTAGAATTATTATTATTTTATTATGATCTTACATACCAAAAAAAAAAACTTTAGATTCCTCATTTTTTGCCGGTGCGCTTACAATCATAACCCGCACCAGTGTGTCTTAGTACTAAGACGCACCGGTGCTTCACAACTCTTCCACACCGGTGCGTCATAAAACATCGCACCAAAACATAAACCGCGATCTTACGAACCGCACCAGTGCGCCTATAAAACCCCGTGCACTGGAGCAGCGGAGGCTTCGAATCGCAGGCAAGATTTTTCTGAGGAGATGAGGGTTTGAAAAGACAAGAGTTCAAATTTCGGCTGCGAAGTTTATAATAGAGAAAATGAGTGATTCAAACTGAAAGACGGACAAATACGCTTACAGGGATGAAGACGGCTACAGAGCTCGACAAAGTACAAAAAGAGAAAAGCTTTATGAAAAAGATGAGACACACATGAGAGAGATTAATTGAGTCTCTTGAATAGGCTAAGAGATCACATGAAGGTAACGATTCTCATTTTTACAAGGATGGCAGGGAAATACTGGAAAATAGATAAAGATCAACCGAGGCAGTCGATAAAGCCAAGAGGCACCATGAAGGGAAGGATTCTCATTCCCTTAAGGACAGTAGAGAAAGATCAATTGATGTTTTTGATCAGGCTAGTAGGTCCCATGAAGGGAAATATTCTCCAAAATGCATTTAAAAGAAGATGGGAGTATTGTCAGAGCTTCGTTTTTCTTACATAAACTTTTACTGGAAAAGTTAACGTCGCATAAAATCACATCTTCGGCTTTTAATTGAACCTGAATGGCATCTCTAACTTGTCTGAGCTATGGTCCTGTGGATAACGAGGAATATCACATGGAAGGTACCCAAAGATCCAAAATTTTGAAAGTATAGGTGAATTAACACTTATCAAAGAATGAAATGTGAACAGGATACACTTAAGGATTCATTGGTTCCATTTGTTATTGAGAATGATGCTCTTTCTGGATGAAAACAGTAAAAATTCTGCTTGTATTATAAATGGAAATCCAGTGACCATTTCTGTGGGAAGAAAAGCATAATTACCTGCAGCTACCATATTTCCACCTGCAAATTAGTTTCCCATTGGAAAAGCTAATGTAATAGCCCATTTGAAATGTCTTTAGTCTGCTCATCTCTATACTCATTTTCTACGGGAAACCATTGCCTCCACATGTAATAACTGCATCGTCTAGTCGAAAATCGGTCTTCTTCTACTAACAAATGCAGAATGAAGGACTCATTGTCATTTCTCCTAGAATATTCAAGGTTAGTTTCTCATAAAACGAAGATTGTATAAATTTTGTTAAGATCAAAATAGAAAGCACAAAGGAGAAAAGAGTAAATTGGATGCCAAGATGGAGGAGGAACTTACAAATGAGCAAGCAGATCATGGGGCACCTTTTCTTGTTGCAGGTTATGTAAAGGTTCAAGTTTCTTTTTCTGAAAGAAGAAGAGGTGTAGTTTTTAAAAGCAATGGCCCAAATATTTTCACAACAAAATGTACATTTCCAACATGTCTAATTTTGGTGTACACACGTAAAAGTAATTTCGGTGCCTCAATCGCAAATCGGTGCTAATATACAGATAACCACACCAATGCATTCTAGTTACTAAGCACCAGTGCATTTTAGTCACTACCCATCGGTGCCATGTTACCAATGGACGCACTGATGCAGTGCTATTAAGAGACACATCGGTGATGAATAAACACAAATAAAAAAAGCGCAACTCTATTTTCTTTAAGTGAAAAAAAAGTGGCAAATTGAAAATTAGGTGGCAAAATATTTTCGAAAATATAATTTCATAAAACAATTCTTTAAATACTAAACACTTTTCATTATTTCACTATTTTTTCTAAAATTTGTAGCGAGAGATTTGCAAGAGACATACTTGGAGAAAGAGAGCATGAGAGCACTATGGAGAAGTGAAATACGTTCAAACAGAAGTATTCAAACAATCAGAATCCAAACCTCTAGTGATTCAAACCCTGTAGCATAGAATTTCATAAGATCTCGTGATTAAATTTGATTTTTTTTTTTTACTTTTTCTGCAATTTTTTACTTTTTCTGTAGTTTTATCCATTTTTACCCTAAACCATTCATTTTTTTTCGTTTCTACCCTTTCTTCTCCATGTTTCTATGATTTCAGAATTAGGGCTTTTCATTTTAGATTGACATCCAACCCACAGGATGACTTGCATAGTCGGATCCCAATCCATGTCGGCCCTTGCGTGAATTTTTGAAAAAAAATGATTTTTTTTATCAGTGCGCCTTGTGTAACTGAGTGCACTGGTGCAATGTATTATACAACGTACTACACAAGTATTTTGTAATAAAAAAATTAGAAATGATTTTTTTAAATTAGGGCGCCATATCTAAAATAGGGCACCGGTGGTCTATGTTACAAGGATAGCACTGTACGGTCTATTACACTGTTTGTGCAGTGCATTTATAATACCCCCACGTACCATACAGACTATTATACTATTTGTGCGGTGCGTTTATAATACCCCCACACACCGACGTCAGTGCATACATCATTAAAGGCGCACCGATTTCTTGAGATTTATTTTTTACGTGAAAAGTTGACAATTTATTTATAAATATATTAATGAATTATATGGTACAAGTTTCATATTGATAAAGAAATGGCTGACAAGAGATCAAGTAACAAAAATATTGATAACACATCAAGAAAAGAAAAAAAGGCAAGTTCTTTGTAAATTCTTTACAAAAAATATTATTTTTTAACTATATGTAAGTTTAACTAATATGTATTGTTTACTATGTATCATGTAGAGCCACAAAATGATAAAAGTCGATAAGATTATTTCTGATATAGGACCATAAGAGCTTAAAATCTTGATGGAAAAATTGCAAAAGGATGAATCAAGTGAATGAAAAAATACTATCGATCCAATATGAGTTTCTTTTTTAAATTTTCATTAATAATATACTTAAAATTATTATATACCATGTGTCAAATAGTCTATTAATTCATATCTGTTTAATGTTCTATAGGGACCAACAACTCAGAAAAGGAATGTTGTTCTAAGAAAAGAAAACAAATATTAGAACATGCAAATGAAAATGAATTTCTCCTTAGCTCATGTGGAGTGGTGCTGGAGGTTAACGAAAGCGGGAAAAAGTTTTACAAAACTTTGAGGGATATAGTGGAACGAATGTATAGATGTTCTTTCCACTTACAACAGAAAAACCAATCCAATGATTCCAAGAACCAAATTTTATCTAAACTACAGGAAGAGTTTCCAAAGAATTGGTCAATGAGACATGTCTGACTTTTAATAGAAAAAACGTACAACAACAAAAAATAAGGAATGAAAAAGTAATATTCCTTTAAATGTTTGTCCAGAATTATTTATAAATATCACTTTTGTTATATTTACTTTTCATATATCAATATAAAAATTAAATAGTTTGTTTTCATGTTACATTTTCAGGAAGATTATGAAAATATCAAAAGATGAATGAGCTGATATCAAAAATATGCTAGTAGGAATGTCCAAAAAGGTGTACAAAGATGGTCAAAGAAATGGAAAAAATTGCATTGCAGGAGGAGTCGTCTCAACAAAAATGTGCTTCAAATGTAATATGTAATCATTGAATTTTTCGATCATTAGGTACGATAAATAAAAAATTTAGCATTATATATTAATTTTCAAGAATTTTATTGCAGAAAAGAAAAGAAAATGGAACCCATTCACCACATAAAACAGGATGACAAGGAAGAAAAGGGTTTATATCTAAGTTTGTGAGTAATTGTTACTTCCTTATAAAAACTTAACTAGATTTCATTTTTGTATTTTTTAAGTTGTTTTACAAATATCATCATTGAATGTCTTCAAATAGGTGTTAACATACAAAGAAGAACCATCAGACGAATTGATTGAAATTGGGTTAAATATGGGTTGTGAGTATATGTTGACATATCATAAATTAATTGTGGAATTTGTAAGCAACTATCGATCTTGTTTTACTTAGCTCCGTCTATAATTAATAGAACAAAAAAATATTTTATATTAAATATATGATTTGTTATGGGGTATAAAACTTATAGGAAACAATGTATAGAACTACGGCAACAGATGAAATTTTGAAAGATGGCATGGTACATGGTTTTGAAAGAACATGTTTTGTTTATGAGTCAATTGTTGCTATGGTATGCCATTTTTCTTTTCAATTTACATTGATGTATATTTTTTTTTTTCTAAATAATTTTAATCTATTGAAAATCAGAAACAGATATGTACATCAGGAGTAAACCAGGTCTGGGCCTGAGGAGGCCTATCGATCAGAAAATCAAAAAACTTAGCACTGCCCATCTAGGGAAACCAGTGCAAACAAAGATCCAACAAAAAAAAAAAGACCCACACAGGGGCTATGTCTAAATCTAAAGATAGCCTGTAGTCCCTTTAACAAAACCAGAAAAAACATACATTGACATTTTGCAAACTGAAGACAGTGCCATAGCAGAAAAACCTGGTGCTGAGTATAATCATTCATCCGGTTCCTCTTCCTCGACCCGACACCAAAACTCATCTGGTTCTCCATCAGAATTGTACAGGTCCGCAGTTGAGTGAATGATCCTTTCTGCAGCAGGGGTGCGCAGTCCATCGTCCGGATGTTGCTGGTGCTGAGCGTTTGCAATATCCCGGTCTTGAATTGCATTATGCTGCTCTTCCTGTATCATCTCAATATCCACATTCATGCCATTGCCCTGTCCTTCAACATCCTCGGTGCTGGCTCTGTTCCGTTCGGGCATATCTTCATCATTCTGCTCACCAGGACCAACCCTCCCTTCATCATTCTGCACACCAAGACCACCCCGCCCCTCATCGTTAGGGGACTCTCGGAACACAATGGTGACAGTGGCTGTTATACAAGGGCGAATCAAAGCACTTTGAAAAACGAAATGCCTGGTTTGAGAGTGAGCTGGAACATTCTGGCGATTGGTGTTCCAGATCTCCGACCTAAGAATACGACCACGAGCAACATGAGAGGTGCTGGCCGAACCAGTAAAGTCCGCAGCCGAGGTACTAGAAGACGGGGAGGAGCGCCTGTACACTCTCCTGGAAGGACCTCGACGGCAACGCATTATGTGCCTTAAACGAGGCATGTTGTCAATCGTAGCAGGGAAGCTGAAGGAGTACTAAGACCCAAGCTGAGCGTTGGTTGAGTGAGAGAGCGGGGAAGCTATGGGAGTGCTGAGCAGATTCTCAAACCAAATTCCGGACTGACGCATACAATTACCAGCAATGGAGAAATGAGTATTGTCGCCCAGTTCAAGGCAACCATGAAGCTTGGTACGCTTGCCTGTGACGGTGCGCTCAGAGGAGAGCCTTACTGTGGGTGAACAATACACAACAGAAGGCCGAGGGAAGCTGCTATAAGCGTGCTCGTTCTCCATTCTCCAATTGAAGACCTCGAATCTGTTGCCGTCCCTGCGAATTAACTGCGCCATCGATGGAGTAATAACCAGATCTGTGTTATCTTGCGGAGAATGATCTCGAGGTGCGTTTGGAGGATTGTGAACCGCGCCCATTAAGGTATGCCATAAATGCCTCACGTCGGAGTACAGTCGCCAACGGACATTTGCAAAGCCATGAGGCCAGCAACATGCCGTAGTGCCATCTGGCTCCCACTTGGTTCCAGAATTAATCACCCGCATCCGGGTTACATTGATGTATATTATTTAATATTGCAATTTTAATTATTCTCACCAATGTGTATACATTCATTTCAGTTTATTTTTATGTTTGTAGATGGAAGGTGAAGGAGAAGAAAATAATCAACACCGTGAACAAAACATTCTTGAAAATAACCCAAGTCATGGAAGTAGCTCTAGCAGTGATAGTAGTTCAAGCGAAGAATGATGATCACTATGTTTGGATATCAAAGCAAGGCGTTGCATTTTTTGAAATATTTTTCTGTGAAATCAGACATTTTGTTTAATGTAATTTACATAGTGTCCCAATTGAAAGACAAAGGGATACCAATAATTGTCCCATTTTGTATGACAAAGACTGTCTTATTCATATATATATATAATATATATATATATATATATATATATATATATATATATATATATATGTATATATATGTTTTAATTTATTCTATTGTGTTCTCCATTGTCTCTAATGCATTCTCCATTTTTGTTCTCAAATGCACTAATAAAATTTTAATTCATATGAATATTGTTATAAGATATATATGTGTCGATTTTTTATGAATAATGAATTTTTAAAAATCACAATAATTATGATATGATATAACAAATTAATCCAAACATCACATTCAAATTCATTAACAAAAAATTAATTAATATGAATATTGTTATAAGATGTGTCGACTTTTTATGAATAATGAATTTAGAAAAATCACAATAATTGCATTGTCACGGGTCGATGTTTTTAAAAAATACAAAATGAACACCGGTGCATTTGTATGCTGTAGCACATCGGTTCATTTCTACGACCTATGGGCACCACACAAATACCAAAACAAATTAAAAATATTGGTGCGTTTGTGCGATACTACGCACCGGTGCATTTGTATGACGTATGGGCACTGCACAAATACCAATACCAATTATAAATATCAGTGCATTTTTTTGATATGGCACATCAATGCATTTCTATAAGTCTACATTTCGGTGCGTTGATATGACCTATTGGCACCGCAAAAATCCCAAGACCAATTGGTACGGCCCCATGCATTGTATCACCAACACTGCGCCCAGTGCCATTTTATACCTTGACGGCTTGGTGCAAGAAAATTTGACCACCCTGGAGCCACTGTCTAGATGACACACACCAGTGAGTTGAAACCTTAGTAGCACATTGATGAAAAAAACATCCGTAATAACCTCTGACCGCCCACTTTTTTTAGTTGTGTTGAATTTACGTTAAAAGCTCCGCCAAAACCTCCATAACCATAAACGGATGTTGTAGCAAATATTTTTTTGACAATTTTGGTCAATTTTATAACACTAAAAACCTCCTTTATAACCTCTGCTAGAGGGTCTTTTCCTTGTAGTGTTGTTTGGTTTTGTTTTGGTTTATTCCATGAGATCTGAAATTCATGCTTGGAATATGGTGCCAAGGTGATTGATTGAAAGAGGGATTTGGTTAAACCCAATATATGGTCGAGTGGTAAGTGGAAGTCCCTCACTTAGTTGACATTTTCACATGTTAATATGATATATTTTCCTATTGTGATCTATGATAATTTGTATTTATTATGATGGTGAGGTTATGGATGATTCGTCATGGTTTCTATGTTGGTTATTTGTTTTTTATATGATGTATTATATCTATGCTTTATGTCATGTTTTGATAAGTTATTGAATGGTTCATGAATTCATAGACTAAAAAGTATTATTGCAGGTAGCTAGAGATGGCTTAGAGCCTTCTTGGTGATTCTCAAATGAAGACCATTATTTTATGATCAAATATGCATTCATGACCTGTAGCTTACATGATTTCCATATTTTTGACGAAATGTCTAATGCATTCTAAGCAACCTAGGTCAAGTTTCTGATTCAATTTTGACTTTTTAGCTTTTCGATCATGTTAAATGTGATTATGGAAAGTTACATGAAGTTTTGGGAATGGAAAATTTCAAGGGATAATATTTGCATGTGGGATAGTTTTCCATGATTTTTCCAAAAAAATTATTCGCCAATTTACATTTTTTCTAAAAATTATTAGCCTAAATTTTACAATATAAAATTATTTTACCTTAAAAATCACTAACATTATATAGAGACTATATATAAAGTCATTATAAATTTGAATAATTTTAAAAATATATCAATAAACATTTTATAGTTTTCATAGGGATTAGTGAGATTTTCCAATGTTTTTAAACTTCAAGATGTTTTTTCATCCTTCAAATTTCCCCGATTTTGGGTAGGGGTGTGGAGGCTAGCCTGAAAAACGTGGCTCGGATCTCGGGATCACTGGCTCAGAACAGGGGAAATTAGGCCATAACCGCATCGAAGTAGGCCTATGTGTGCGGTTGGAGTACTGTAACCACAACCTTGCCTTGTTGTGTGTGTGGTTGTGGTGTTAGGCCAATAAAAAAGGCTTCCAACTTAAGGATTGATCACCTAGGGTGGTTTTTTAGCTCCTTAGTGATCTATAGTCTCTGTACACTAGTAAAAAATGATGAAATTAATTACCAGGTGACTAAAAAAGTTAGTCACCGCTATTATTTCAAGTGAATTACTACTAAATTTGAGCAATTTTAAGTAACTGAACTAAAAATGACTAACTTAAATGACTAATTTAGTCTAGGAATAAAATATACGACTAGATAATAAGTGAATAAACTAAAAACAATGAACTTAAATGACTAATTTAGTCTAAGGATAAAATATATGACTAGATAATAAGTGACTAAACTAAAAGCGACTAACTTAAATGACTAATTTAGCCTAGGATTAAAATATATGACTAAATTAATAATGATTAATGTAAATCACTATTATAGTCCAAGAATAAAAATATGACTAGTACAACAAGTATATGAATTAGTCATTTATGTCAATAATTTTTAATTGTGTCACACCATAAATGGAAAATTGCAATTTTGATATCGAAGTGTGACATTTCACTTATACAAGATTCTTTGAAGCCATCTGCAGTACTGTTAAAATTCTCTCAGTTGTGTCCAATACTCTTTCCATTAGGTTTTTGATAAGTATTGGATGACAGTTCTCCAAGAAACATTAATGCTAGATACCCTACCCCTCATTTACCTCAGAGCGATCAATATTATACCCATGATTCCCCTTGCCACCATGAGTTCCTAATCCGCCCCAATGACTATCGATTGGCCGCTCGCACCCTGTCCTGCCCAGCTCACCCAATCACTACACAACGCTCCCGTAACACCGAACGCGCTCACCAACACGACTTCACCTGATGCCTTTGACTCGTCCACCCGCTATGAGGCACACACCCGTTTGATGTTGCCGCTCATCATGTTTGCCAAATCGCAAGACTCTGCCCACCGCTACACGACACGCCCAAGGTGGGCATTCGCGAATATGGCGTGCCCAATATTGCACATCGCTGTCGCACATTATACCCGAGTTGGGCACCCATCACGCCCCCACCACTCGGTCGTCGCAACACTAACTTGAGGGTGTGACACTCCCTCATCCTCGCTCCACTTGTATTTACTCATGCGAGACGCCTTCCACGTGACGTTGCTCAAACCTCACTCCCATTGGAGAGTGCATGAATCTTTGTTATACTTATAATAATAATAATAATCTAATTTTAAGGTCAGGTTGACCAAGCCAAACACCAAATTGGTGTATGAGACCCCCTTGTTTGTGGGACAAGGGATCCACCTCCACGTAGCGATTTGACTGCTAATTTTACGAAGACATACATACTCTACCCCCTCTGGTTTTGAACCTATGACCTCTTAGGAGGAAACACATACCCTTAACCATTAAACCTACTCAAACCTCACACACATATATAATTTATTTATAATATGTTTAACATACATATATTGTGCGACGCCAATTAAACACATATATATTATTTGATATTAACCTTTATTAATTTATTAAAATAATAAATATCAATATTTATATTTTATTGAATTTATTAAAATATTAATTATCAATATTTATATTTTATTTGTTTTAATTATATTATATAAAATTAAATTTTAAATATAGTGTGATTTTATACTTAATTAATAATTAAAATAATAAATACTAATATTAATATTAATATTTTAATTATTTAAAAAAATTGTTTGAACCTTTGTAAAAATGGAAGTAGGCATTTGAAAAATGGAAGTAAGTTTTAATTATTTAAAAAAAATTGTTTGAACCTTTGTAAAAATGGCATGTCGCATTTGAAAAGTGGAAGTAGGCATGCCGCATTCGAAAAGTGTAAGTAAGTTTTAATTATTTAAAAAAATTGTTTGAAGCTTTGTAAAAATGGCATGCCGCATTCGAAAAGTGGAAATAGGCATGAGTAAGTCCTACGTTGATTTTATAAAAAATATCGACTTTGAAAACTCATTGTTCGACTGGAAGACGGGGTTTTGAAAGTAAGTCGAACATTAGCATGCCACATTTGAAAAGTGAAAATAGGCATGCAACATTCGAAAAGTGGGTCATCCATTTAAGGCTATCCATTTATTTAACAACTTAGAATGATATAATAAAATTTTAAAATAAATCTCTTTTTAACAAGATTCGTTCACTTATCGATTAAGTCAATGTCTAACTCTTTGCCAAATAGTATATGATAAAAAGAAATAAACCAACCATTTTTAATGGAGATATTAATTTAGAATTGATAATACAATATACCAACCATTTTTTATGAAAATATTAAGTGAAAATTAATGTGACTTGATTTTGATACTCTCACTTTCTTCCCTCCCACTTTATTCAATCACACACATGCATTTGACCAAATAGTAATCCACCTCTTTAATCAAGGAGTGTCCACAACAAAAGTGGAATTAAGTCGAACTAATGCCTTTATTTCATTAAAAAATATTGACCATAATCGCTCCATCTTTTTAATCGATAAATACATATTAGTTATAAATACATATTTTTTTTCTTTTAATTCATTGAGATAACAAATTAAAATCTATTAAAAATGTTATAAAATCATTTTCAATATTTTCTCAACGAAAAATAAACCTCTTTGACTTTCACACTTAATGATATGCAATGCAAACCTCTTGCGATCATTGCAATGAATGTCCATGAAAGAATCATAGAATTATAATACTCTTCCCCAAATTATTGAAATTGATTTAATTCTGCCTTTGCTCTAACAATAAAATACTTCACTATTTACATGAATATTGCAAGGGATATTGATATTAATACATATATTTTTTATAGACAATTGAGAAAGAGACTTTATAGGAAAGTTAAAGAAGTTATAATTCATATTATTATCTATGGTTTATTATTTTATTTATATAATTTTAATAATAATATTTATGAAAAATATTATATTATCAATGCTTTATGATTATTGGTTTAATAAATATATTTAATTTTTATATTTAAGAAAACAAATATTAATAATGGAAAGTAAAAAAAATATTTACTTATGTTTGGCATATATCATCATTTTTATAGTATTCCATAAAATAAAGATTGTATTTTTTATTTGAGGTGAATTAAGAAAAATAATAAAAATAAAAATAAAAATTCCTTTATAATGATTATGTAGAAGTTTGCTTTTGTGATAACTGATTTCTCCAAAGAACAAAAGTGGAAGAAAATCGAAGCATTTATTTCATACTCGTTGTTCGACTAGTTCAGGTAGATGGGCTTCTGAAACTAAGTCGATGTCGAACATTGGCATGCCACTGGTTCAGGGAGACAGGCTTAGTCGAAGTCGAACATTTGCATTGGCATGCGTTGATTTCATCAAAAATATTGGTATGAAACCTGACTTTGAAACTCGTTGTTCGACTGGTTTAACTGGTTCAGGAAGACTAGGTTTTGAGGGCACGCTGAAGTTTGTCAAAGTTGAAGTCGGGGAAAGACAAGGTTTTGAGGGCATGCCACATTCGAAGTCCGTCAAAATTCAAAGTGCGGAGAGGTCATGGTTGATTTCACCAGTATGAAAGCCGAAAAATAGAGGAAAACTGGTTGTTCTTAGCCAGCGTCATGTAGTTGGTTCTCAAATTTAGATAAAAACTCGATGAAAACTAGCCGTGTTGGTTATTTGGTGCCAAAGTTTTTCTCTTGGCGGGAGGACTTTGCTGTTGGCGAGAGGGTTATTTTAGGGCTGCGAATTTCTATATAATCAAAGGTTTTATCATGGATAAAAACACATTAGACAGAACTTGGAGGCTTTTGAAGAGGCGGGCAGCAGCAAATTCACAATTGAAGTTTGCATACCTAGAGTCACAGGTTAGTCGGATTTAATATTTTTCTATTTCCTGGCTTTGTATCTGCTCTGTTTTTTTTAAGATATTGTCGATTCATATGATTTTTTTTGGGTAAGGATCATGGATTTCAGGGGGTCAATGCTGGTCCACTTCTGCCTTCAAAAATGATATTTTTCACTTATTTATAAGCCTCCAAACCAGTTTCTATTGCCCTTATTCGCTCACTGTATATGTTGATTTCGATCTAAGAAATGTACTGTTTATGATATGGGGTGAAAATTTTAAATAGAAACATGTAAATTTCTTGAGGCTCATATGGTTCAGTTCGGTCTCAAATTCCGCTTATGATATATGTCCTCTTCACCAAATTTGCATGGATTAGCACAAGGGTGTATCCTCACATATCAGAGATCATTAATTTCGCATGGCTCATGATCAACACATGGCTTGGGACCTTTCTATGGCACTTGTGTTATGGTCATGACTGAAAATAATTTTTGATACCTCATTGAATTATCCTTCAGTGATGTGGAGATAAAGCTACATCAGATAAGAGGATTTGGGGGAATTTTACTTACATTTATTCTACTTAAACCAATACAACCCTAATTTATTAATCCATTCATTTGATATCTCATTATCCATGTGTCGTAGTTTCGTTTGATAGTTCATCCATGTATTGTAGTTTCGTTTCACAGTTCATGTAAACATTAGAAAACTTATCTATGGAAGGCTACTGTAGGTTGGGACTACAAGAGACTGAAGATCAACAATGGATTTTTTTAATTACTTCCTAAAATTTTATTAGGCCATCATTAGGCATCAAGTCAAGCTTCTGTTAAAGAAGCAATAGGAAACTGTGATGTTTACCATAAAAGGAGTTTGAATTACTTAGTTTCAATTGAAAACAATGTATCTCACTAAGTTCCATTTCGTAGTTTCATTTGACAGTTCATGTAAACCTTAGAAAACTTATCTATGGAAGGCTACTATAGGTTGGTACTACAAGAGACTGAAGATCAAAAATGGATTTTTTTAATTACTTCCTAAAAGTTTATTAGGCCATCATTAGGCATCAATTCAAGTTTCCTATGTTTTCTGTTCCTAATCTTAGACCTGATCTTAGATCTCCTTTACAAAGGCTTCAACCCTGCATTAAGAAGCTTGTACATAAACTCTTCAGATGCTGCTTCTTCTAAATTCTCTATTTTAAAAAAAAATTCAATATTGTGCTTTCAACCTTTAATATAGTGCTTCCATTTTACCAACCAAACCTACACAAGGGGATTCACTGTAATACAATTCAACAAGCTTCAATGGTGTTCTTGGTCTTGTATCCCATATAGAATAAGGGACAAATATTCCCTTTATTCTGCCTCAGAATGTCCACTTTCACACTAACTTACAGGAGTATGCCACAGATTCAAGATGAATAGATGATCACAACTTAGATTTTTGGAGTCTTCACACAGGTCTGAAAATACAGAGGTCTGCAATTTGGGTGCAGTAGCAACAGGTCTGAAGTCTACACAAGATTAGTCCGAATGTCTCTTCACAACACATTTGAGTTTATTTCTTGCTCATGTCCAAGTCTAATATAGTCATAGGTTCAAGGTGTAAGTCTAGTACCAAACCTTAGCACATATAGCCAGATAACCTCAGTTCACTGGTTCAAAGTTCAGTCTACAAGCTTGACCCTTCAAGCTTCAGATCCGAGCTATGATACTTCCATAAATATTCTTACCATAGGTGATTTTTCATAGCAATAAGCTACAGGACTACACAAGGACTAAAGCTCCTGTTGTGGATTGTAATATCACAGGCTTGAGGAATGAGTTAAGGTCCGAGGGTATATATGCATGTGAGGGACTTCCAACCTTAAACCAAGTTGTCCACGATTTTGTAATCTCTGCAATCCGAGCTGCTAACCAGATGACTATCCACAATTTACTGCCACAGGATTGTAATCTGAGCCCTCACAATTGTGTTTCCAAGGGGTCTGTACAGCAGTACAAATTCTACAGGAAATCTACCTTGTAACAAATTCAAATCAGACTCTTCCTCCTCGGCCTCTTGTCTTGCTATTTTGCATTCCTGAAATAATCTTCAATGAACAGATGAACATCACGTCATTCTAGCAGTCACGATAGGAATTTCATGAATCTGGGCTATAATGCAAATTCAATAATTTCACCTAAAACATGATGTTTCTTAGATCTATTCCTGATGAACATATGAACATCATGTCATTCCAGCAGTCACGGTAGAAATTTCATGAATCTGGGCTATAATGAAAATTCAGTAATTTCACCTAAAACATGATGTTTCTTAGATCTATTCCTCGTGAACTTTCAGTCTTGGGGCCAATCAGATATATTCAATTATAGCAGCAAATACTTAAATTCACTTCAACTCAAATCACCAGGTAGCTCAAGAGAATAAATACCATATACGTGGACTTCACTACCAACAATGTCTAACATGCAGGGCACACTTTTTCAAGCATATAAAAGATCTGAAATACCTTTATTATAGCAGAAAATATGCTCCTTTATGTTCTATGCTATGTATTAAATCACAGAAATTTCAGTAATATCATAGGTGAAATCAGCTTGAACAATAATGCTGGAATCCCCTAAACAAGAAGATAATAAAAGCTGAAAGTGATGCAAGTATTTGGACAGCTTAAACACTTCATTTATATATAAGAGATGAAGTACATATACATACCAACATCTTATTACAAGCTGATACAAGTCAATCTCTTCAAACCATAACTAGAGAAAACATTTAAAACCCTACTCACCAACTCCTAGCTAGGAATCACTCTTAACCAAAGCTGCTTACTCCAGCAAAGCTCCTCCTTGGCACCTACACTTGCATCCCACAAGCATACAAGGAATTTCCTGCCCGCACCTCCTCAAAACATTGAGTAGCACTAGGATTTCCAATTGCACTCGGTGCCATTTTGATATATCTTCACCTTTACATGGTATATAAATGAGCAAACTTTGCATATTTTGTCTCTATTGGCTTGGAATCATGGTTGCAAATCTTAAAAATAGTTTTTTTATTAAAAAATAATTATTTAATGTATTTTTTTTAAACCAGTTCATTGAGATATGACCGCTACTGGTTAGACTAGTTCCGGTTCGAAACCCGGTTCATTAGGTCCACCGGTCCGGTCACCGGTTCTAGTTTCAATAACTATGATGTAAACTTCAAAAATCAATTTCTCTTAGAGTATTTGGAGTTAGGAGATGAGTGAGGGCTTGTTGGAAAGAGGAAAGAGTCCTCTTTAAGATGGTGAAGGAGCCAATGTGAAAGGATGCCTCCAAGGTGACAACAAATATTTTTCTTGTGACTATTCCTGAAATTAGATCATTTTTGTTATAATTTCAAGAGTGCCCTCCAACAATTTTCCATGATTGTCCATGACATATATGCTATCAAGTATATTCATATCCATGTCATTAATTCCTCAAGAATTCTTCATGTCATGTCCCTAGACATTGTTCATGTCATCAAATGGTCCTCCATCAACCATGTCATATTGACATCATATTGGGTCTAGGCATCTCAAGAATATTGACATCTTGGTCAATGCCACATTGACATCAATGACAACCTTGATTAACAGTTTCAAGATAGACAACAAGATAAACATAGTGAGAAATTGTCGGCCTATCACACTTTGTAATGTGTCTTATAATCAAGAATATGGCAGCCTGAACCATTTTTCTTGACCAACTGGAGTTTATTAAGAGAAATTTTATCCTAGGTAATATTATTACAACTTGTGAAGGTCTTGAATGAGTATCAAAGATCAGTCACATAATTATAGATGAAGATAGGAATAACAAATATGACTCCAAAGGCATATTTTCTACTAGGGTGAACTTCTTAAAGCTTAGAAAAGTAATGTAAATCTCCAAA
Source organism: Pinus albicaulis (assembly GCA_034641835.2). Classification (NCBI taxonomy): domain Eukaryota; kingdom Viridiplantae; phylum Streptophyta; class Pinopsida; order Pinales; family Pinaceae; genus Pinus; species Pinus albicaulis. The sequence goes on from CM076583.1 coordinate 999,277,888, forward strand.
TAATGTACCCTCTTGCATGCTAGGAATAAGGAGAGAATGTGGTGTAAATCCTTCATTAATGTGCCCTCCATGCAAGTGGCCAAAAACATAATGTATTCCCTTCAAGTGCCAAAAAGGTGATAATTTGTAACTCGTCATGCTACCATGAATAGGTAAGTGACTCCCTCAATTGGAGTGCCCTCATTTTCTAGGAATGAGCACTGGGAACATGTCAGAAATAGGCTTTAAAGGAGAGAGTTCACTACTGGTAACTGTGACTTCATCATTGCCAAGTGCCTCCCCTTTAGCTGAGTGATGCATCCTATTTGTTGTTAAGGCAACTCCCATTGGCGTTTTCTTCTCTTCACTACTGATGTAATGAATGTTTAAAAATGTCCGCAATGGTTGTGCCCTTAAGAATGCTAATATATTTACCAAAACATTTTGCTGTAATGCTGATAGATCTGCGTTCAAAACCAAATTTTTTTGCTGTCATGCTGATAGATCTGCGTTCAAAACGTGTAAATACAACAAAAATATCTCCTCAAACAAGTGCTGATCCAAAATATTCCTCTCAAATATGACTTTCTTTTGTTGTTTAACTATTTGATTGTTGTGTATGGGTGTGTTCACACTAGTAAAAAATGTGTAGTCTTCTCTTCCTATATGTTGTTTCTAAAAAGTTTCCACAATTGACATTTGTGCTCAAATAGGAGCTGAAACTTCTCTTTTACAAATAAAGTTCTGAAAAGAGTTGAAAGTAAAGAGTTAACATATTAGTTTCATCTTTGAATGCAGAAAACTGAAGATGAGTCAAAGCCAATTTTGACAACAGATGAATACCATGCACATGATGAGAGAATAGCTGATGAGAAGAGCTTGCATAAATATGCATGTCCATGTAATGATTGTCATGGTGGGAAAATGAGAAAAATAAGTGTGATTTTTCAACATATGCTAAAATATGGGCATAGCGGTATAAGCCCTTTCCCTAAAAATTGTTATCCAGATAGGATAGAATTGCATAGCATGAGAGATGTAGAGGCACTAGACATATATGAAGAGGAAACAAGCATAAATGAAAAGGTAGGAACCTTTGATGAAGGGATTGAAGTTGATAGAATGTTGAATGAGGGTTTCAAGGATGAATGGCAGAAGTTGATGGAGGATGCTTTAAAAACTATGTATGGTACTTGCAATTTAAGTCATTTAACAACAATCCTTTTAATTCTTAACTTGCAAGTGGTGCATGGTTGGACAAATGAGAGTGTTGATGAGTTATTGGCATTTTTACAATGATTTTTACCACCCGACTCCACGCTGCCAACAAAATGAAGAGAATGTAAAGTGAAAATCACTAAGCTAGACTTAGGGTATGAAAACATCCACACATGTGTGAATGGTTGTGTATTATTTCAAAAAAAATCTTGCAAGTGAGATTGAATGTCCAAAATGTAAAGAAGGGAGGTATAGACCAGGGTTGAAATCAAATTCAGCTCCGAGAAGGGTTCTTCGCCACTTTCCACTAATCCCACGGTTGCTTTGAATGTACAAATGTTGAGACATTTCCGAGCTAATGCAATGGCATGCCCAAAAAAGGAGCACCGATGGAAAACAAAGATTTGTGGCTGATTCTAAGATTTGGAAGGAATTTGACAATAAATCCCCGGATTTTTCCCAAGATCCTCGCAATATAAGACTGGGTTTAGCTCTAAATGGGGTGAACCCTTTCTCAGATAAAAGCACTAAATGGTAAAATTGGCCAGTGTTTTTAATAAATTATAACTTGCCTCCATGGTTAGAAATGAAGCCATTTTTCTTGATTTTGTCATTGATCATACCGAGGAAAAAAAGTGTGACTTCAGATACAATTGATGTTTATTTAGAACCATTATTTGATGAGCTAGTGGAATTGTGGAAATGAATTGAAGAAATTCAAATTTTAGGGGATGGTAATTCAATTCAATTCACTTTAAGAGCTTATTTATTGTTTACAATCCATGATCTTCCTACATATGGCACTTTGACTGGTCTCAATGTTCATGGATACCATGGATGTCCAGCTTGCATCTTTAAGGGTTTTATGAGGCACTCAAGTAGTTTGCACAAGTGTATTTATTGTGGACATCGTGCTTACCTAAAAATGGAGCATCCATATCGTCGACAAAAGTCACGTTTCAATGGTAAGGAAGAGAATCGTGAAGCACCACTAGCAATAACAAGTGATTACATTATTGAGAATGGAGAAAAAAGAATGCAATTTATTGAAAATGGTGGCATTTGTGGTAGTAAAAATGATCCACTTTACGATAGTGGTGTAAAAAGAGTGTGCATATTCTATAAATTGCCATACTTTAAGCATATAACCATTAGGCATACTGTTGACTTTATGCATACTGAGAAAAACATAGCTTTTTCTATTATAGAAACTCTTTTTGGTGCATATGATACAGTGTCATCACGCCTAGACCTTAAAGAACTAAAGATTTGTCAAAATCTTTGGGTTGAAAAATATGGCAATGGAAAATACAAAAAACCTATTGCTCCTTATGTGTGGACAAAGGATCAATGTGCACAATTCTTAAAGTTGATGTCTCAGACTTGATTTCCTACTGGATATGTAAATGGTAATATTAGAAGCCAAACCTAAAATAATAGCTTAAAAAGCCTCAAGACCCATGACTATCATGTCATAATTGAGGATATTTTACCTATTGCAATCATATCAAGTTTGGAAAAGGGACCAAGATTGGAAATTATAAGGTTGGGCCTAATCTTAAAAAGAATGAGTTTGCATGTGCTAGATCCTTCAAAATTTGATAATTTGAGGGGAGAGGTTGTTGAAGTCCTCTTCTTATTGAAACAAGAATTTCCACCAAAAATATTCAATATTTCTATGCATCTTCTTATACATCTAGAACATGAACTAGAGAATTGTGGCCCAATAAGAACAAGATGGATGTATACTATAGAGCGATCCATGAAAGTTTTGAAAAAGTTTTTTCATAATAAGGCAAAACCAGAAGGTAGCATTTGTGAAGGATATTTAATGCAAGAGGCCATAGGGTTTTGCACATAATATATGAAGGATTTTAGCAATGTTAATCGGCATGTATGGGATGATGATGATGACCAGAGAGTTGCAGGTGAAGTATTAGAAGGAAATGGGCATCGCTTCAAGCTATCAAATGAGGAAAGAATTTCCATACATGCCTGTGTTCTTCAAAACACATCATCATTCAATAAGTGGTGTAGGTAAAATATTATTTACATCATAATTTATTTATTTAATTTCATTTAATAGCTAAATTATTATCACTCTTACTTTTCATATTCTATGCAGAAAATACGAAGAAGAGATTCAAAAATGGATGCATCCATCTCGAAAGCATACACTTCAAGATTTGAACCTTGGAGATCGTTCTTTTCCAAAATTTGATGATTGGATTGTTGATGCAATTAATGATGCACGACAAGAAGTTCAAGATATGACGAAGGAGGAAATTCAGCTTTCACAACCTCCAAGTATATGGGCTTCTTCTTTCAGTGTGATGTGGGCCTATGGTACTCATTTAAGAGTGGAAGAAAGGGACACAGGAAAGGAAAATTGTGATTGTATTGTTAGTGTTGAATTTCATCACAACACTGAAAAGAACTTATATGTTGGATTCATACAAGAAATTATTCAAGTTGATTATGGTGAAACTAGTCCTATATTATTAAAATGTAAATGGATCAAGCCATCTGCAATACAACATGATGAGTATGGATTTGTACGTGCAAATACACGCCAAATTTTACTAAATACCAATGAGCCATATGTTTCCCCTATTCAAATTAACCAGGAATTTTTAATTAGTGATGTGACAAGCTCAAGATGGTTGTACGTCGTTAAAATAGAGCCCTACTTAAAAAGGAAATTCATGGAATATGTTGATATAATGGTTGATGGGAAATGTAATAGTTTACAAGAAACATTGGAGGAAGAATTTGAAGATGGCGATAGAGTATTTGAAGATGAAGAATTGATTCCCAGTGAAGAGACTGAGTTAGAAAACATAATTCATGGCCAGGAAAATATAATATATGAGGACAATGAAGGAACTCAAGCAGATGTATACACAAGTGATCAGGATTGTGATCTTGATGACCACGCAAATGATCATGATGATGATTTATCACCGTGACTTTATGGCATAAATGTTCACTATGCAAATGGATTTTATTGTTTTGGCCATGGGATTAGCCACATGGTTGTATTAAACTCTGTGTGAAATTTATCATTCATTTTTCACGTTGTGTGAATTTTGTTTCATTCCAGTGACTCTATTGTAGAATGAAGTGATTCAATTTATCTTAAAGAGGATTACTATATCCATAAATGAAATTGTCTACATGAAGTTATGCTAACTTTAATATTTATTTTGTAACTTCTATAGTTGTTTTTTTTCCTCAGGAAAATCTAGATTCTTCTAATGTTATTTTAGTTGTTAAATTGGGGGATGTGTATCTTTTTATTGCGGGATATTTGATTTTAAACTTGAAAACCTCGAAGCTAAATGTAAGTCTCTGGAGTCTGTTTACTAAGGGCTCAAAGTCTTAATATGGTTCAGGAGCTCTTCACCAAATTTGTACGGTACTGACACCAGTACACATATAATAGATTCAATAATGTTACAATGGCTGGGATAACCAATCTGCATTCCCAATTGCAATATGCTATGTTTTTATTATGTGATAAGTTTATGCAAATATTACAATTTTTTTGCAATTAAAAAAATATAATCCATAATTCTAGATAAGGTGCTAATATTGATTAAATTGTTCTTTCTATCAATTTAAGGTTCATTCATTCTCATTGATCATAATGCATGATTGTATAATAGATATATTTTATAATTAATATTTATCCATGCACTAATATTTTTTCTTTAAATGTGAAATGTAGGACATAAATACTATGAAGAAGGGGTTGAAATGTAAAAATGATCTTAGCAGTGATGAAAATATGATAGAATACGAGCGTGTTTGTAAAGAACGCATCACAAAAAATGAAGAATATTTCTCATCTCTTGGTTTGGTGAATAAGTAAGTAGTTACTCTTCGTCACTTTTTATTTCTATGCATATTTAATGAAAGTTGTATATAATATATTTGATGATGTAGGCCATTATTTGATAAGTTTTTTTTTTTTTGGTAGGGGAAACTTGGATCCCATAGACAATGAGAATAAACAAAAAGCAAGAAAAGACATATCCCTGCCAACTCGTAGAAGAAAATGCCGTGGTAATTCAATGCATGGAGATGAAGCTGACAATTCTAATGATCAACTTCCTGATATATCAGATGATCATGTCCAAGGTGTTCATGAAAAATTGGCACATTCTGACGAAGCAGAGTTGCAAGAAATTTATTTACAGTTAAAGAAAAGATTTGAAGGCACATCTGAGGAGATTTGTGTGCAACCTAGTGCCACACCTATTGTGGACAAGGAGCAACCAATTCAGTATTTTGCCACAGAAAGCACACCAATTACATCTTCTCCAAGTAAGGTGCTAGGAACTACCACACCTTCTTTAGCCACAAGTATGAATGATTTTCCATCACCTAGTCTTGGTTTTGAAGATGTATCAGCTTTAGTGAAAAGAAAAAGAATTAGTCAAAGCCTTTATAGGTCCACATAAAGGGAAGCCAAAGAACGAAAATCAGAAGGGAAGAAGGCTTACTTGATTGAGGTAAAAGATGGTGAGCCTACTGGACCAAATGCATCGAGGTGGGCCACAGAGTTGGGCACAAGAATAAGGTCTCATTTGGATGTTACCAAATCCAACTTTGCAGATCAAGATCCAAGAAATGTTGATCAAGTGATCCAAAAAATGGAAAATGTTTTTGAGACTATTGGTGGAAGGATTTCTAGTAAATATTATAAGCGCAGAATGAGAATTTTGATGAATAAATTCAGGCATAAATGCAGAAAATTAATCTTGGATGGAAAAGATAGGGAGAGTAGCTTGACTCCCAAACAATGGGAATATTTGAAGGAAAGTATGTGTGCTGAAGAGTATTTGTCAAAGAGTATAAGAGTGAAGAAAACAAGAGAGCAGGTGAATGCTCGATATTTTTTGGGTCAGGGTGGGTTGCGAGCCAAACAACAAATATTTGTAAGTATACAATTTTTTTGTTGAATATTGTACATTGTGTTATGTGTTTTGAGTTTTTTTAATATCCAACTAGTTGTATGTTGAAAATTATTTGTAGGTTGAAGAAGCTAAAAGAGAACCAGTGGTGAGTGAAATGGCTCATTATATGGCAGACTTGGAAAATTCCAAACATAATTATATGACTGAAAATCCAATAGAAAGTTCTTTTCCATCTATTGACGTCGAGAGTAGACAAATAGGAGCTTTATCTACTGTTGAAAACCATAGTAAGGATTATAATCATGTAATGCAATGTATAACTGGTTTGGCAAAGACAATTTAAACCATAGCCTCCTCCATTAAACCTCTTGTTGCTGCATGGAAAAAGAAGGAATTTAACATTGATTTAGATGAGGTAAGAAAATTATAATTCCCTTGCAACCAGTGCTTCACTTGAACTTGTAATATGTTAATGTTTTGGTTCCATTTCCCTTCACTCATGAGGCCTTCTTTTATTGGAAATTCCTATCAATCACAGGAAGAAAATGTAAATTTGGGTGGTGCAAGAATGCTAAATGACTCAAAAAAGGGCCATGAACATGTGAATGTATGTTTTTGTAGATATCTACAAGAGCTATATGCTTCTATTTTAGTGTTATTAATATTTTTATGTTTTAATATTATATTTACTGTTTTATGCTATGTTAAAACTTATTTTGTTTTAATGTAATATTTGATTTTTGCATAATGAAATCACGTATAGGATGTTAAAGGAAAAATGGTTACCTCAAGAGTTCTAAAATATGACGAAATTGATGCACTTGAACATTCCCAATCAGTGCCAAATCCTGCTGGTATTTCATATATTAACTCAGTGAGTGCATATTATTCAGTTAATTAAATAGCTATGTATGTTTTTGCAATTTAATTGTAATTATTATTTTCCTAATATCTATGTGTATAATTTTTTGTTTTTGACAGTACTTATTAACTCCGGTAGGGGATGACCTACTCCAAGTAGGTGACAAAGTGAATATATTAGATCCATATGACAGTGCTATTGCTGGCATTGGATGAATTCAGTCAATTTCTATCATACATGGAGTGCCACTTGGTCCCGAAGACGCAAATGTAAATGTCATTAATGTCACAAGTAACATCCCCCTTCCGTATGAAGATAAAATAGATGGATGTGTTCATTTGAAGGAGAAGAAAATAGTTTCATTCGGTGGCCAAAGAAGTATTTGGAAAAGTCATCGATCTAGATGGTCGTCTTGCTGTTGTTCATATATAACTTCTCAAATCCAACCACTCTTCTTTGATAACTCAGATACAAATTTTTTTTTTTCTTAATATTTGGACTAAGTTTTGAAACTCCTCATTTGGATTTTATTGCAAATAAAATGTCGACTAAATGATCACACATATTGTATGGAAGGACTTGGTCACCCTGGATGTCAACTATAAATTTTCTATGGCTTGTTGATTGTATTGGTTTACAAGTTGATAGTTTGGATGATACAATGGAAAACATGGGAATATATGGCTTGTTGTCACTAATGAAGGCTTATGGGTAAGTGATTTTTATGTAAATATGCTATGAGGTATTTTTGAATGTATTTTTGCATTTATGAGCTATTTGTTTAAATATGCATTTCATTGTTCAGACAAACAATTAAGGCTTTGGAAATGTTGTTGCTTCCTATGGAAAAATATGGAACAAAATCTCTTGATTCCATGGGGAATGATACACCATTAGCTACGATGTCAAATAGACTAAAAATAATATTTGAGTACTTAAAGCAGATGTTTACTCAATTGACAGACCCTCCTATTGATCCAATTTGTAAAGCAATTGTCACCTTAATGGAATGCATGATTGGTCCAGAAGGGGATCTTACAAAAACTAGTGAGAAGCAGTGCCATAGAATTTCTCTTAAAGCTCCTCTTCTTTCCATTGAGGAAACATAAAAAAAATTAATCACTGAGGTTGGTATAGCAAAGTGCTTGGTACCACATTTCCAAAAGAATGTGGCTCTACAGAATTGAAAGAGACCTTCGATAGGATATGCTTGGAGGATTGTCTTGTAATTTGTGAAGGTTACAAATTACTAATACTATTAGAAAGAGGTGGGTAATATAAATGCCTTTACTTCCATAACTTGTCTATTATGGTTATTCTAATAGCCAAAGCAGACTTTGATCATTGTTAATTCAAGGATTCTATAGAGGATATTTGGGGTGTGAACTATCGAGCCTTGAATGACTTATTCCAGATATCAAAACAAAGAAAGGATACCTTTATATATGAGGTTGTTGTTCAAATGATTGAAATATACAATGAACAAGTCTGGGATATTGATTCTATTTCACATTGACCCCCCAGGCACAACAGCTACACTTGGAAGAAGTGCAGATTAAATCTCAAATGGAGGGCCTCTTTGTTGAGAATATCAGGAAGCTTTTGATGATTTCTATGAGAAAGAGGGTATTGCTACAGAAGATTGCCCACTTAGCTACTAATATGGCTCTCCCAATGGATTTTCGAACTAATTGATGCAACAAGTATCCTGAATTTTTTGAGGTTGTTGATACAGATTATGGGCTTGCATTGGAGTTAACTTCATGGGATCCTACTCTTGCAGTCTCTTTTGCAAAAAAATGCCTTGGAAGAAGCTAATAATCTGGAAAGTGATCTTATACTTGACAAGCCTCGGAAGTTCAAGAATTTAAATCTCATTCAGTTCTAAGTGCTGAACCCACCATTAATTAAGCAAGTGGTTGTTAAGGCAAGTGAGCATATGGAAGGTAAATAGTGAAGATGGTAATTAAGTGGGACTAAAATTGTTGAGTGTGCATCTAAAGTTCCTATGGATTTTCCCATTTGGCATTCCCACCAAAGGTGTGATCCTGAAACATTGGCCTGAAGAAGTAGAAAATAGTTGCTGAGTCTAATGGTGGAGAAGAGAACACTGGTTGATACTCTGACCCATTTCAGGCATGCCTTCAAGTTTTCTAACAAGGTAAAACTCAGGAACTTTTTAGCTCTGGATTCCTCAAAAGTTATAAATTGTTAACCCACTAGTTGAGTAATAATGTAAAATTAAAGTGTTACCCAGTTCAGTAACAATGCAAACTATTGACTATTAAATATTGATTGTTAATTATTGGATTGTCTTACTATGATTTGAGCCCTTTTGACATAGGTCCTTTTAGAATGTTTAATTCGCCTCAAATAGGTCCTTTTAGAATGTTGATATGAGTTTATATGTATCCTACACATAGGTCCTTTTAGAATGTTGATACGATTCTATATGTATCCTACACCTAAAATATGCCAAAATTACAATGGCCATAAGGATGAATTTTAGGCCTGAAATAGGCCAAAATTGTGGATGCTACATTGGCCTAAATTTAGAGATTAATGTGCTTACTACAGGTCTACGGGTTAGAAAAAATATAGGTCCAAAAATTCCATCCAGGGGTCTAAAAATATGTCTCATTTATTTTCTCTCCTACACTATTCTTTAGCTTCTCTTCACCAAGATAATATGATATTAATTGATGCTTATTCGATTTGAACATTGGTTCTTATATATTTGTCTTCCACAATGGAGGTAAATGATTATTGAAGAGGCATGGCATGCCTACATATGTAAGTTAGTATTCATTCATGTTTGATCTTAAAAAAATAATTTTTATTCAATGAAAATGAATTAGGATGTGTATGAGCACTCATTTAAAATATTATAAATTCCTCTCCAAGCTGGTGTCAAACCCATGAAGCAAGTAAACCAAAGATTCATTTTATTATTATTGACTTCATATTTACATAATTACATAATTACATAGTCATTATAATGAAGACCTACCTAGTTACATAGTTAGATCTGATTTGTTATACCTTCAAACTAGTTCATTATTTTAGTTGGTTCTTGCACTGTCAACTTGATAGGAAAGAATTCAGATTCTTTCAAACCCAATGTAAGTAGCTATTCCGAGATCCTCGAATGTACTATTTCACTGTGTATACATATTACTGTTTTGACATTATTTTTTGCTTCGATTGTAAGTACTTCACTGTACATGTCTCTGACTTATGTTGACCATTTCTGTGAGACCCTATGTGATACCATCAAACTGAAATGGCATACTTCTCATCAAGCTGTGATGGCACCGAACCAGTGAGACCTTTCTCACTGTGGTAGCACGAAACAATGATAGACTTTTTATTGTGGTAGTTCCAAATTGTAGTGTCATACTTATCATTTTTTTGATTATACCGAGACTGTAGTTGACCTGTGATTATAACACTGAAGATCTTCACTGTAATACGGATTATACTGATATCTTTTGGTCACACCGAGCCTTAACTGTAAATACACCTTTATAACTCATTCTCCTCACTGCTGTGGTATCGAAATAATCTTATAAGAGTAGTACTGAATTGAGGCAGAGGTAATTTCAACACTGTGATGTCATTGAGATTGAGATGTTACCGAGATCCTTCTTTTCATAGTGACAGAGATTGACCTTTCTTGTGAACTTGCATCTAGCTTAATTATTGGAATTTCTTACTATGATTTGAGCCAGATGGTTGTATTAAATGAAAACCAATTTTTATGGAATATTTATAGCTTACCAGAGAAAATCTCGATCAAGACTATTCTTCATCAGCAGAGTCTCCAGATGTTGGTTGGGTGAACGAGGGAGTAATGGATTTAGGGTTGTAGGTTTTTCTTCATTCACAGGTATTGATCCTTTGATGAATTCGTAATTTTTATTTTTATTTTTTTTCATATTTTTATAAGTTGGGGACTTCAGTGGTTTTTGCTCGGAGCCATGAGAATAGTGTTGCATGGCCCAGTTTTCCATGGGGAAAGGAATTACTAAACCTAGGGACCGTACAGATGAATATGGGTAGACCCAATCATAAATTTTTACAAGTTGATGTCTGCTAAGCTGCAGTGCAAAGTGACAGTGAGTTTTTATGAGGAAAATGATGTCGGCCCTATTTATTTTTCCATGGCCAATAAGTTGAACATATATTTTGGCAGATTGTAGGTTGATGGCTGCGCAGAGCCTGCCTTCTGTTAATTTTTTAAGGATGTAGCTTAACATCCTATGATGTTGTTTAAGGGGCTACTCCAGGGATCTTTCCTTGGATGCTTTGTTTTATGCTTGTAAATGGAGATTTCAGTATTTTCTCAAAAAAATCTTCTTCATATATCTTTTTTTTTAAGAGAGAAATTTTTGTGATCGGTTATAGTGTTTTCAATCAAAACCAAGCTGCAGTGCGTACAGAACTTATGTTCTGATATTAACTTTCATCGCATATGCAACCTATCATGCTTCGAGAAAGCCTTCCTCTATTGTTAAAAGTGCCTTGGATCCTCAAAATACTAAATATTTGACAACGAGAAGTACTGGTCCATTGACTAATAACTATCCTTGGCTTGTGAATCATATCTTCATCAAACACTCTCATCCAAACCCTCTCCAAATTGGGGGAAATCAATCTGTTAGCCTAGAAAATGTGACGGATGGATGGGCCCCCTTCAATGGAACTGATGGAACGACTATTCTAGGAGAGATTGACTTGGTGTTCACCTTATTGTTATTATTGCATGTACAAACAGATAATCAATCATGGAATTCCATACGTGGTGATCAATAAGATGGTGGAAGTGGCAGAGGATTTTTTCACTATGCATGTGGAAGACCAAATGGAATACTATTCCGACAATCCATTCAGTAAAACACATTTTTCTACCAGCTTCAACGTCCACAAAGATCAAGTGTTCAACTGGCGGTACTACTTGAGATATCATTGTTATCTGTTAGAATACCATGTTCATACTTGGCCTTCGAAACCTGCTAATTATAGGTTAATATTTTGTTTCTTTCGTTTGTTAGATATGTGTGTGTAATTTTGATGAGTATGGCAGAGAACGTGCCAGTATCTATTGCAGAGAAGTAAGGGAACTTGCTCTGAGATTGCTGGAGGCAATATCTGAGAGCCTAGGAGTGGAAGCTGACTTCCTAGCTGACAAAGCGCTGGGAAAGCACGAGAAATAAATGGCTATAAACTACTATCCCAGGTGCGCCAATCCTGAGCTTACATTTAGTTTACCAGCCCATTCAGACCCCACTGCACTCACTCTTCTTCTTCAGGATAAGGTGCCTAATTTACAAGTGCTCAATAATGGACACTGGATTTCTGTCAATCCCATTCCTAATTCTTTTGTTATCAACATCGGTGATCAATTACAGGTTCCATCTATCTACTTGGCACTTTAATTAATCAATTCCCTCTTTTGATTTAATTTTTCATTTGTAGAATCCAACAAATTAAAGGGAACAATGGTGTTTTTTGTTCACATTTTCAAGTGTTCCATTGTTGATTATCAATTTTCCTTCGGTTGTTGAATTGACTGAATTTTTTGATACAAGCATGTAGAATGATTTCTATTTATTTTTTGTATTAATCTAGTTAAGTTGTAAATAATTACACTGGAGGTGTTATCTTTGCTGGAGTGGGGTGAGCAAACACTTTTCACCCCACCCAATCAAAACATTTCCCCATCGCCTTTCTGTCGAGTAAAAATTTGACAAGTGTAAGTGTTCGTCCTGCAATAATAGTAATGAATTGTCCTGCTTTGGGCTTCGTGCTCATCCCCTGTCCTGCTTTGGGCTTCGTTTTCATACCCAGTTGATCAGCAATTTTCGGTTGTTGTGTTCAACAGATATGCAAACTGGGCGCAGTTAATTTCTGCACAGCCTGCAAGCAAAGACAATGCAGAGTTTAAACTCCTAGTCATGAAATTCCTTGGGGAATTCTTTCACTAGTTAAATTCTGACCTGTGAAACAGTGTGGAGAAAATGCCTCCTTCCCCGGCTCTAAGGTGTTCTCCTGCAAGGGACCGCCAAGTGGAATGGCACAAAAGGGGACGAAGTCTGCAGATCACCCCACATGCTACAGATAAGGATATGACGCTGACCTTGCTCTGTTCCAGGATATGAAAACAAAGGAAAAATATAGTTTCTTGCAACATTCAGGCGATGATTTCACAGCAGAGCCACCTTCAAATATTCTTATAGCAATAAGTGATCGTCGCATATCATAGACAAGAGGTTCATCACCTGCAGCAAGGCATGGGTTGTCTCTTGCATCAAGGCTTCGAAGTGAGGCTGGAAATAGATCAAGGCAACAGTCTGTTTCCCCAAAAGTTTCTAGAAGTGTGAGCTCTTCGAAGAGCCATGATCGTGATCATTTCAGCGCCCAAATTAAGGGATCGGCAGTTTCATCTTGTGAGGATAAGATGGATTCCATTCAATCTGCATTTTCAGGAAAAAAAAGAACAAGCACTGTGAGCATGGTAAATCGGCAAGGAACAAGGAAACAAGAAACATCTCCAAATAGTAGAATTCAGTCATTCTCCAAAAAACCCACAAGATCAACATCAAAAATTAATATTTCCCCAAGCTTTGTGGCAAAGAGATCCTTTGACTCTGCATTGCGCCAAATGGTATGCCTCCTATCTTGGAGTATTGGTTTTTTCAGCGTGCAGTGATGTTGTTAGCTCGAATTGCATGGGTTTCCATTTTTCGTTGTTTGACACAGCAATATTTTGTTATCTCCTTTCATGTATTTGCATTCTACTTGATTCCTGTAAAGTGAAAGCTTGAGGGTGTTATTCCTAACTGATAAGATTGGGATATCATTGACATCAATCCTCACATGGAAGCAAGGCATTGCCTGATTTAGGGTTGTTTTGAGTTTGCTTTTCCCATGTGTTGATCTTGTTTTGAGGCTTCAAGTTCAAACATATGCACTAAAATGCAGTTGACATCAAAACTGTGAGCCATCTCCAAATGTTCTAAATACCAAAAAGGGACTGTAAGCTAAGCTAAAATTGTTGAATATGAGTTGTGTGCGAAACAGTAAAAAAGTCATGATTTTATACTATATCTATGGTATTATGGCATCTACATACTCTATTTGACAAACATATGACCAACCAAAGACTCGTTGAGATACACATTAAAATAACATAAATGTTGAAAACATCCAATGCTCCCGAGTCCCAACTCAACTGATATCTGACATACATGTAATCTTGAAAAATTATGTTCTGAGAAAATAGTGGCGGGCTTTGCTTAGAAGTCAGATAGTTAATATAATACTAGTCTAAGTTATAGGATATCAATTTATGCAAATCTGCTTGTCATTTGGTGTAAATGTTACAACATTCTATAAGAATGGAAAATCTGGATTCAAACACTTACTGAAGTAAAGCAGGAAAAACCTTCTGGAAACCTTTTTCTAGCTTGGAAATGTTTTGAATTACAAATATGTAACAAAGGAAAGGATCGTTTACCTTTTAGTTCCAACGAGAACTATTGGAACACCAGGTGCAAAATGCCTCAGCTTAGGAAGCCACTACACAGTCATTGTGGAAGTTATGTTAGACAACCATTTTAGTAACAAGACATCCTCACATCAAACTTTCAAGATATTATATTTGTTTGGGTGGAAAAAATGTGTCTTCTCACAAGTTATTTCAAATAGAACCCAAAATAAGATTGCATAAAGCACAATCCACATAAAACAAACCTTTTTGGTAATATTCTCATAGCTTGCCTTGCTAATAAGATAAAATGCCAGAATAAAAACATCTGCTCCCCTGTAGCTCAGAGCTCTTAATCTATTGCAGTCCTCTTGACCTGTTCCACCAAATTTTCAGAGAGGGCCTAAAATATAAACTCCTAGAATGGTTACTCTTTGAAATAACTAGCAATGCACATAAAATGATTGTTTAAGAACTTTAAACCCAAGAAAACATATCTAGGAAAATAAATGCATCCTACAGTTTAACATGAAATATAGAATGTATTTAAACAGAGACTACCGAAGAACAAGAAAATCTTGGATAAGAACTCCGATTCCACCATTAGTACTTGTTGTACCCCACAGACCAAGGTTCACCGTGTTGCCATCCACCACAACATTTGCACTGAAGTTATCAAAAAATTTGGTACATAGTCCTGAGATCCACCATAAAAACATATAATTAATATTGCAGCCTCAACTAGACATTAATAAAGTAAATTAAGACCAATTCCAAATAACACAAAAAGTTGAAATATGCACAAATCTTGTCACTTGTCAGCTAATTTCTGCCATTATGTTCATTAAAATACTGCCCAGAAACTCCTTTAAAACCCTTTTCACCAACAAAAAACTATTAAAAGTACATGTCTTTCTCTATTTTCAAAACATAGTGAAAAGGCTATAAAATCTCTGGATCGAAATCCAGCAAAATTTTCCCTATCTTGGAAGCACTAACACTTAAATCAAGAGATATATTAAGTAATCTCTGCCACAATAAATTCAGACACTGGCCGATAATGTCTTTAAAATCCTTTCTGTTGACCAAAAACCATTAATTTATCTTGTTTTTCCCAAACGTGTTGATTGTATCGTGTCTGCCTGGCCATGCACGTTCCGAACGTGTGTTTTCCTTATAAAATGTGCCTCCCTCACAGCAAAGCATCCAAAATGCTAATTTTCTCCATGTTATCAACTCCATATCTATACACCATTGGTACCCATTTAAATTTTTTTAATAACGTTTCCCTTTACAATCTCCATTGAAGGAAACATCCCTTACAAGATGGTGACATTAAATTGCAAGGGGCTATGCTGTCGATTAGAAGCACTGTTGACAGGCCTTATTCAAACATCTAGCCACCTCTATTTTCCAAACATACAAAATACTGAGACTGAACCAAATCCCATCTAATTGAAGTCCCTGAGCATCCTCAATAGAGGCGTTCAATTGGTGAAAATGTGCGAGAAAACCAACCCTCTTAATACTCTCCAGAAACTGAGATATACTTCTGAAATCCATCAGCTAGAAAAGGACATCTGTGACTTCATTCCATACTAGATGCCTAACCAATTATCTCTTGAGTTGAAGAATATCATATCGGAGTTCAAGTGTCTTCACCATTTGTACGAGTTAGAGGCAGTGGATGAGAGAAACCTGAATGAAACAATCGTTGCCAGGCTCACCAATGATCCTGATGAGAATTCCATGATGTTACAACAAATGGGTTCACATGCTATGTTTGATGGAGCTTTTGACAAAGCTTCTTCTACTTCTAATTGTAGTGGCTCAGTGAAGTCTGATTTTGTAGTGGGACTGGAAAATAATATCTGGAATTTGAAGAGGATTCTGGGACTGGAAGACCCTTATGACAACTCGAGATCGTTTTTTCATCCCCACAACAACCTCTACCTGGCTTTATGAATTGCCATTGCTAGATGATGTCGATGCTTCGCCCCTTTTCTACTTTTGGGCTTTTGGACAGAAATCAATTCCAAGTAATGCAGACAACTAGCTAGTCAAGCAGGTAATGCAATTTATATGCAATATATTATTTTACTAAGTACTAAGTTTGGTTCAATTTAATGATTGTGACACGATGTTCTCATAAATGTCCCTAATTACAAGCAATTACTACAGTGGCATATCATATCAGGATATCATTATAGTTTTACATAATTCCATATTAATACTTACTATGCTCTTAACAATGGTATCGGTAATACATTAAAATAGATTCTAGCCATATACTCAATTGTATATTCATCTTCATAAACAATCAAACAAAAACCTGTGAATGAACTTTATACTTATCAGGCAACTATTCATGCTTTCAACAAATTTTTGTTTTTGGTATTTGATTGGTTTCCACTTATAGAATTTTCACTAGTGTTGCTAATGTATGAATCACATGTGCAAGCGGAATGTAAAGGTCTGCCACTTGCTCTAAAGGTGATCGGAAGCTCTTTGTATGGTCAGCCTCATCCGGCCTGGGAGGGTGCCAAGAACAAACTCTTAAAAGGGGAATCAATATCAGATTATCACAAAGAAGGGCTTCTTAGATGCTTGGAGACCAGTATTGATGCCCTGGATGAGGAAGCACAGGAGTGCTTCTTAGACTTGGGTCATTTCCAGAGGATAGAAAGATATTAGTGGATGCATTATTGGATATTTGGATTTATGTGCGAAAGATGGAGTGGCACGATGCTTTTGTCATCTTGTTAGAGCTTGCAAGCAGAAATCTGTTGAATTTAACAAGCAATCTCAGGTAAGCACCTTCATTTCTAACTGTTGTGTGCTCAATATCATTTGATCATAGCTTCCTCTATCTTATACATTGTGTTGTCTTGGTAATTGTATGTAGTAGGAGCCAAGCAATCAATTATGGTAGTGCCTCTGAGCTGTACTTTTCTCAACATGATGTAATGTGAGACTTGGCCCTATATTTGGCATCCTGAGGTAGCATAGTTGGTAGGAAGAGGTTGCTTATGCCTAAAAAGGAGGATAGTAATAACTTTAATAAATTTTCCTATTTCGATAGACCATAGACCTTTAATGATATCTAGGTGTTGATCATTGATTCAAAATTTCTTAGAAAATATATGCAATAACCTATAATATTCTAATCTAGCTTTGCTTCTATGGTTCACCTATGTAGGTGCAACGAAAGACGATTAGTGGTGTGAGATGAATTTTGGTGAGGAAGAGGCTTTGGTATTACTCTTTTCTGCGACCAAATACTTTCTTCCATCATTTTTTAGTTACATGAAGAAACTGAAAGTCCTCATAGTGTTTAATTATGGGTACAAGAAAGCCACAGTGAACGGTCTACCAGCCTTATCTTCACTTACTCAGCTTAATACTATTCACTTGGAGAAGTTGAATGTGCCTCCACTTCAAGAGCACAGTAAATTATTGCAAAACTTTGAGAAGATATCTCTGACATTATGTGAAGGGCTTGGAAATATGTCCAGGTTCAACAGCTCCCAGTCAAGCCTAAAGCTTCCCATAATGCAAGATTTTAACTTGGACCACTGCTATGATTTAGAGGAGTTACCCCCTGGTATCTGTGACACGTCTTCTGTTGAGAAGTGGTCTATCACTAGCTTCCACCTTCTTAGTGGTCTATCACTTAGCATAGTTCTTACTGAAAATTTTCCTTTGGATTCAGTAAGAACTTCAGTGACTGAACACTCTCCTGATCCTAGGTGTACAGATCCTGAGTCCTGAAAACTGTCTCTAGGCTCATATTTAAACTCAAGGGCATTGAGATGGGTATTTAGAGATTGATTCTGCATAACTTCATGCTCCCTAGGCTCTTGAGGGACTTTGGTTACGTCATAGTTTTTCCCTACAACCTCACATTCCATAAGCTCTTCAGGAACTCTGATTACTTTACAGTTTATCTGCACAGCTTCATGTTCCATAGGCTCTTCAGGAACTATGGTTACTTTACAGCTTGTCTCCTCAGCAGAAGCTGGACCAATCTTGGTCAGTTTAAAGATATTATCTCTCTGGGCTGTCAAACAATTTCCTTTGTCTTCCTATTACTCAGATTTTTGTTCCACCATTCTCTATGGATAACCGTGATCTCTGTTATCCTCTGTAATGTGAACAACAGTAATAAAGTGATAAATTTTCCCTAAATTTATTACTATTTTCACTTCCGTCGTTTAATTTTCACCTCTCGGTGCAAATGATAGTTCTATTATTATTTATTGTTCGAGATCAATTAATATTTTGTATTAAAATTTTTAAATATCTCTTAAAATTGCTGAAACGCTAATTTCTGATTTTGTATTTTCTAAAAGCTCCATAATTATGGATGACTGTTTTACAGGTATTGTTTTCTACTTCAATGTTTTTGGCTTAATGCAAGTTAGTTTGAAAAATATCTTAGATTATAATCCAATGATTGGCTGAAGTTCTAAAATTATGATAGGTCAATCTCAGATATTTTAACGAGTCATTGAAAGTCATTGGTTATCTTATTAGATTTCTATTTCCTATATGAAGCTAGCGACTATGAGGATGGCCATATGGTGGGTATTTCTGATCAAGGGTTTGACCTATTCATTTTTGTAAAAATATTTGCATGTCAAAACTATTGTCTTCAACATGTATACTTGAGGCTGGATCCAACTTTTCCCTGCTTGACTTATCTTCTTACAGTGCCATACTTTCTCTCTATGGTGGATAAAATAAAAATCAGTATCAACTGTTTGGTTTTCCTTACTTGCAATATTGATTCAATATAGAAGTAGGATGTCTAAAGTGGTAGAGGAAGATATGAAGCTACATCAAACAAGGTGTTTGCATGTGCTGATATTATAAGAAAGGTCTTGTGCCAACTTGCACTTCTAGTACGTTCACATGGAGACGAAGTTTCAAAGATAATTTAGTTCCAAATTTATTAGACTTAGGCTATAAGTTAGAATGTTAAGTTCTGCGAAGCATTGACAATTAAGCTAAGAGCATAAGATTAAAACCAAAGCTAAAACACTGGACTATTGCCTTGTTGTGTAATATTCCACATTAACGAGTTCTACAGAATTCCTGAAAGTTGATGAAAAAGGCTAGAATGATGACACTAAAATTTAAAAGAAGTGTAAAATAACTTGTAATCATGATTTTTTTGTTACCCAGCTAGTCAAAATTTTCTGATTTAACCATAGGAAATTCACTCTATTGTGGAACAACACTTTCTAATTAGATGGACCAACCATACATATGCCATTGTTGTTTAAACAAGTTTTATTATTTTACGTCTGTTGTCCAAGTCTAACGCATTAGCTTAGATGATGAAGGTTTTAAAAAACCCCAGGACTGCATTTTCCTGTACAAAACGATAGTTAAAAGTATATTATGGTTTTCTTATGTAATATTTAACTCCTGTATGAGATTGAAGTGATAATTTTGTTTCTTGAAATTTTTTATGTGTAAAGAGATTTTCCCAGTTTGTTAACTGTAAGCAGGTGCACATTATTTTTCTTTAATATTACTTTGGTTTTGTAGGTGAACATATTTAAGGATGTTGCAATTCTAATGATCCAGTATATTGACCAAATATGTGCTGAAGGATTTGAAATCATTATCTAAATATTGGAGGAGCTTACTGCATGAGTATGGCATCAACTTACAACTTAAGAATGAGGCCAGCAGAATAATGGGTAAGTTGAGTTGTGAATAGATATTTTTGTTTCTAGATTGGAGTGAATGCTATATTTTTAAAGCTTGACAATGCTGATTTTGATGATTGAGAGAATTCTAGACAGATTCAAGATGATGGATCAGTTAAAAAGATAAGACATGCTGAAACAATTATAGGTGCTTGCTATAACTCATGACATTGTTGACCATCTTGTCTTATAGCGTACAAGAACAGTCAGGGTATTCTTGTCAATTTTGCTAGGCTGTTGGGTAGTTGGTGCTGAACTTAGGATCTTGAAAATTACAAAATTTTTGTTTGACGTTAACAGATTTTGATATGAATATTTTTTAGAGTAAAATGTAACTGCAGATAAACTTTTCATTTTCCTCTTCTGGGCTATTGGTGTGTTCTCTATATGGATTACTTCATAGAGTGTATTTGTATAGAATTTTATTGAAGGTGTTTGTATGACATCTTTTAAAGTTGTTAGAAGGCAGTTTTGGGCCAGCTTTAAAACAGTCTTGTAGCAGCAATTGAATTTTTTTTTTTTTAAACCTTTAAATACCCCTTTCTAGCACATTGAAAACCTTTTGATGATGGATTTAGAGCAGGTTTGAATATTTAGTTTCGACAGTTATTTGAATCATTTGAAGAGCTAGAGCAATCTCCTTGGAGCGATTATTGAAGGATCTTCGATACCATCATTACTATGCCATTATTCTGGGACAATTATATTATTGTTCCTTTATGTTAGTGTAACTTTCTTTTAAATTTTAACCTCCTATTACATTCTTTGAAAGATATATAGGAACTAAAATTTCCATATATTTCACTTAATTATTCTTTTCCCCACTCCCCAGTGTTACTTTCCACCTCTCGGTGCAAATGCTAGTTACATAGTCATTACAAGGAAGATCTACCTAGTTACACTCTTCAACATTATAACTATATATAATTTTGATGTTTCTAGGTTGGAGATTGTACTATTTTCATTGGAGGATGCTACTATTGATGCGCACAAGGCTCTTGAGTTACTTGGTAGGATTCTCGCAAAATTGGTTGTTGAAGGGATATTCTTTATTCAAGATATAACAAGGGAAATCAAGGATGGAGGTACATAGCCAGGAAGCTTATTAGAAACGAGCGGATTTTGAGGTATTTCTCAAGAAGAAAATTTCAAGGTAGTCTGCTCACAATTTTAATGCTTGATCAATTTTGTGGTTTATTTGTGATCTCTCATGTTGACTAGTGAATGGTTGGTTAGTTTTTAGCTCGTTCTCACATTTTTTGGTTCTTGAAGCTTGAGCACTTTGTAACAAAAATAGGCAAAGTCAAACAACACAAATGGTCCACTAGCTCTCTTTTCATTTGCTAATACTATAATGAAGTTTTATTAGAGGCACTGTTTGTTTTTTTATTTTGGTTAGAAAAGGGTTTGCCCTTGGTTTTATGTGATTTTCAATTTATCGTATGTAGCATGCTGAGAAATGGGAAAGAATAACGTGACATTTATTTTGCAGAAATTGATGTTGAAGGAAAATTTCTTTGACATTGTTGATGTTAAGGTATATGTTGTATAAACTATTTATAGTCTAATTTATGTTATATTCTAGTGTTCATTGTCTTTCATTTCTTACAGTGCATTTTATTTTCTTTTTTTTTTAGAAAATGAAATCAGTATTGATGGTAAGAAGCATGAATTGAAAAAAGAGAAGAGCAATAACATTGGAGTGACAAATGCAAAAAGAGAGAGGAGAACTGGTTTGGTGATACCTTTAGAACCAATATATCGCATAAGACACACATATAAAGATTGATGATCAAGTCTTCAGAGTTGGTGAATTCACTTATAATGCCTTGACAACACAACGATAATGTTTTGAAGTGATGAAACATCATTTCATGCGTAAATTGTAGTCCAACTAATATAAATTTGGAAACTCATATTGTAATATTTTAACATTTCATATAATATAATTTATGTGGTTGAAATTATTTATAGTTGCACTTGATGTTGTTTAGTATTGTAATTAAAATATGTGACTTTGTGTTTTCATATTAGATGAACATGCACATTGTATGACATTTTTTAAATCATACAAATTAATTTATGTTGATTAATAATGAACACAAATAAAATGAATATGTGATTA
The DNA here is from genome assembly GCA_034641835.2 of Pinus albicaulis. NCBI lineage: Eukaryota > Viridiplantae > Streptophyta > Pinopsida > Pinales > Pinaceae > Pinus > Pinus albicaulis. The sequence continues at coordinate 999,300,203 of CM076583.1, forward strand.
AATTAGTCATTTAGAATGATTATTAATGAAATGAATATAAACGACTAAATTAGTCGTTTATTTAATGAATAAATGGCTACTACAAATGATAAATTTGTGACTACAAATGATGACTAAATTTTGCATATATATGACTATTAGTAGCTAATTTACAATATCTTATAACACGACTAAAATTTAGTCACATTTCTTCAGTCATAGTTCTTTGGTCATTAATTGGTTTTCTCCGGAGATCATATAGTAATGTATTTTGTTGTATATTTGATCATTAATTGTGACATTTAATGACCAAATCAAAGACAAAATCAATGACTAAATGAATGACTAAATCAGTGACCAAATGAATGACTAAATGAATGACTAAATCAGTGACAAAATGAAAGACCAAATGAATGACTAAATCAGTGACCAAATCAATGACTAAATCAATGACCAAATCAATGACCAAATATACAAATAGATAACAAAAGTGAGATAACCAATTAATGACTAATATAAAAACGACCAAAATTTGGTCGCGTTATAAGATACTGTAAATTAGCTACTAATGGTCACCGACCGAAAAATAGTCGTTTATATGCAAATTTTAGTCGTTGTTTTAGTAACAAATTAGGCATTTTGTACTAGTGGTAGGATGTCATTAAGTGTTTAGTTTGTAGGCCCCACTTCGTTAACTAGAACATTGGAGGTTGGGTCATGTAATGGCAGAAATTAGATTCACATTTACCCAGAGGGCTTGTAAAAATGGGTAAATGTGGGGAGGGGTCATTACAGATTAGTATTAGAGCTTCCAGGTTCAAAAACTTGGACTGTATGGGCTAGATTTGATCAATATGAATGCATGATTAGTTGTTGATGTGTTTGTTGTGCATGCATTGTGATGGTAATTTTTATAGGCTTATGTCATCGTGATGATGATGTTGAAATTATTGATATGTTGATGTCATTATACATATTATGCTAATTTGTATTGATTGTGAAGACGAGATAAACTCTCTTGAGATTCACACTAAGTTATGTTTTTTATTATTTCTATATTTAGTTTATCTAACATGACATGTTTATAATATATAGAAGATCAGAGATGAAAATAAAAATGGTGGATTATAGTTCATGTGACTCTCCTTATAGAAAAATTGAGCAACAAGGAGATACACACTCTCCTGATATAGCAGATAAACTGAGAAGCTTGAAGGTAGAAATAAGATGTTGTAAGGAAAACAATAACATGTTTATTGAGTCAGAGGAAAGAATTTCCAGAGCTCAAGAAAAGTATGCATAGGTTAATGCAATGATCCTTCATATCTTATCAGATTTACAGAGATAAGTACAACCACAAATCAACCATATATAGGAGGAAAGGAATAATTGAGAATATGGTATAAGGTCTCATGGAGGATACATGTTATATAAGGATGACATAGTCAGAGGTGGAAGATGGTTGGATACACCTAATGGGAGAGGTAGTGGTTATGGGCTTGACTATATTTTTTGGTTTAGATAGACAACATGGTTATAATCACCATCATCCTTAAAGGAGGAGTGAGAGGGGGTAATTACTAGATGAATTCAAGAAAGCCAAACTTCCTACATTTTATGGAGAGTTGAAGAAACGAGAAGATGCAAAAGCATGAATACTTGGGATTAAGGAGTTATTCAAGTTACATGCTTATAAAAATGATCGGAATCAATATTGGGAGCAACAATTTGCTAAAAATTCAAAGTTCTCAGAATCACACCAAACTAGAATTACCAGATAGGCATCGTCGCTAGGAATCCGGCGTAATTCATTTCATTGAAAACAGAGTCCGTATGTGAAAGTTAGAGCCCACTAATCATTTTCATAAACAATTAAAAAATTTGCAGAAAAGGACATAAAGGTGACATGGCAGCCTAGTTAGAAAAAAGGAATATTCTACGAATATTTCTCCATTTCTCGCAATGACACTATCCCAATTATTAATCTGTGGTTGTTTGTTATGTGGGTGATTTGTCACGTTTTTTTTCATTTAATTTTAAGCCAATAGGAAGAGGACATGTGGAAAGCATGAAGGCCGCCTCGTGCCCCCCTCCAAGGAAAAATTTGGTTAAGTGTAAGGTCAAATTATTTAAATTATGGGAAGTGAAAAAATTATTAGAGGAAAGGTGCTCCCTGGCACTAACCACGGGCCATTCCAATAGACCATGACAGAAGTTCTTACAATACTATGCAACCAACACATATTTAAGTTTAAACAAAGGTTTGGGCGGAGGCTCAAAGGGTCAGCCCTTGGGCCCATGTAACCTCAACACTCAACCAAAGGTAGGAGACATTTGTTAATGCTGCGGATTAAACATTAAATATGGTTTAATTAACCCATAAACATAATTATGTGCGCTAATCCGATTTAATTCAGATTTTGTTTAAAAACGTGCTTAGAGCACTAACCACCATTTCAACTGCATTTAACCTTAATTAAACCAATGCTTAAATTGGCGGAGAAAATGGTGAAGTCCCCAGTTTCGGCGCCACTACCAAAATTAGCAGATTTAATTGGAGTTTCTCTAGATTTGGAGGAGTTTTCCTAGGGAAAACTAAAGAAGCCATAACTTTGGCATATTTCAACCAAATTGGGCTCAGAAAGAGTCATTCCTAGATTATTTGGATGCTTTGAGCACGATGGTGCAAGTTGCAGAGGTGTTGGATCACTTATGTAAGTTATTTTTCCACTTTGAATATTAAATAACCCGAGGGCCACCAGGAGAGGAGGTCATGCCTAGCCTAATTGAAGACCATTTCAGAGCTTAAAGAGTCTATTTTGAGGTTTTTTGGTCTTTTGAATCCAATGGAGCAGGTTGCAAAGCCATTGGAGCACTATAGTTTTATTTAATCAGATAATTGACCATTAATCCAAAGAGTGCCTAGCCATTGAAGTAGGTCCATGGTGATGTAGCCCAGGAGGGGTGAAATTCATTATTAGCTACTGAGTAATGTGTTTGTTGTGTGTTATTTCTCTATAATTTTACTTTCTGTACATGTGTTTTTAACAGTTAATTTACTTAGGAAATTGCTAAAAAAAACACAAAACTTGGCACATAAACCCTTTCACAACTTGTTAATTTGAGACAATCCTAAACACATCTATATAATACTGATGAGGGAGCTATCAGAAAAAAAAAATATTTTTCCCATATTCATATGATGTTTGTTATCATAGCACAATTTATCTCATTTTAGCCTGAGATAATTTTCCAAGGTTGGCTAGAGAATTAGCTATAGGTTTTGCATTTGTGCAAGGAGAATTTAACTGTGTGAAAGTTTATATTCGTGAAGAGAAGGTCAATATTGAGGACTCAACTCTCAAATCATAGCAAAGAAGCATTTTATGCATTACAAGTGTGATGGCAACTTCAGTAAGTGATGTTTCTAGTCAATCTGCCTTACCAAAACTCTTTGATAAAGAGATGTTGCAAAATCTCTACATCATGAATGATATGATGTAAGAGATGTATGAAGATAAGAGGGAGAGAATTATACTTCAATAGTAGTTAATTGCAATGAAGGAGGAGAAGAAAGAGCTTCTTGAAAAGATGCATGAGATGGATAGTGAGCTCCAAATTGAAAATGAAAACTTAGCAAGGTTGCATGAGATGGCGACTCAACTCCATGATGCCAAAGAAACCCTAGCCAAGTATGTGCATGAAAAAGAGGTATGAAATTCAAGTTTATCTTCTATTTCCTCTAAAAACGAATGTGTAGGTGCTATTAAAAGACACACTAGAGGAATAGTGTCCAAATTATTGATGAAAATGGGTTATGAAGGTAAAGGATTGGGAAAACATGTACAAGGCATAGTTGGGCCAATTTTTGTTGAGGAAAGGCCTATGTATTTGGGTCTTGGTTGTGGAAAAAATGATGGATAATACTCCAAAGCCATGGAGGCACATGAAGGCATTCCAAGAATGACTTTCATTACATGTTCATTACCTCAAGCTTGTAAATATTTTGTTCATGAGGAATGCAAAAGTTTTACCCCCACTTTGAAAGAAGATGCTCATAAGCAGGCAACTTACAGAAATGGAAAACAAGAGGATGTTGAAAGCTCTAAAGCCATAGAAGAAATTTTTGGTATTCCAAAGAGATCCACTACCTCATCAAATTCACCTCCTCAAGAAGGCTACAAAGGTGAATGTGTAAGGTATAAATATGCCTTTAATCAAGTTTCTTTTGATTATGATAAACATGTTAAATCTTCACATAGAATTTGGAGAAAGTTTACATGTTAATTTTTTGGTTTGAATAACCATATTGTTTCAAGATGTTGGAATAAGATAGCCATACACAGGAAACTTTTGAAAAAAAGGATACAAAAAGCCAAAGGTCCAATGGACAAGGAAAACTATGTTGAAAAGAAGATGCAATTATTTTGCACTCATTGCCATAATCTGGGTCATCTTGTAGACAAGTGTTGGACTTTGTATCCAACAAGTTATCCACCACATTTGAAGAAGGTTGAAAGAGATCTTGACAAGAATGGAAAGGAGGCTTCCATAATCGATGTGGGTCAAGATGATTTGTATGATGAAGTGCAACTAAAAGAAGCACCATTGAAATGGTTTGGAAAGAGATGGTTATATTTCTAAACCAATTAAGGCCTTGCATTTCTTTTGATGATTGATGAAAATATTGCCTTATTGATGAATTTCTTTGCCTATAGAATGCATTTCTTTTCTATAGAATGCATGTTGCATGTTTATGTGAGGAAGGTGTTTGAAATTGGAGTATGTTGACTCACTTTGTTTTGTCAACTTGAGAATGTTGATCATTTTCACATGCATGAGTGTCAACTTGTGTTGGTTTATTGTGTGTTATATGCAGGTCATATCAACTTGGAAGAGTTGATTTTGTCTCCAATTATGAAAGGGAGATGTTGACGAATTTATTCATGAGATGTGAAATTATTTTTGTTTTGGGAAAAGAATTGTCAAGTTATTAAAAAAATCATGTACAATAACTTTTTCTTGACTTGAGATTTAGTTGTTTGAAGAGGCATGTTTCGTCGAACTGTGTTTGTTCGATGAGTTTGTACACCAAGATGTATGAATTCATGGCGATGTTCACATGATGTGAAATTTTTTTCTTTGAAGGAGAAAAATGATATGTCATCAAGTTATGTTTCTCACATGATGTGTTTCTTAGATTGATGGTTTTTCTTGTGACAAGATGTATCAGGATTTTGGAAGGTCCAATCTTGAGCAAGAGGCCCATGATTAGCCTTCATTCTCAAATCATGGCATGAGTAGCATGTCAATACTAGAGGATGTTGGAATCAAGAAGTGAAAAGTGGACAATATGCCAAAAGTTTGCAGCGAAAATAGCAGCGATTATATACCATTTGATGTGTTGATGCCAAGAAGAAAAAGAGATGGAAAATGCATGCTTCCAGATGTGGAATTTGGAACCATGGAGGTAAAAAGAATGGTCATTTATTCTATTGTGATTACTAATATTGGAACTCATTGTTGTAGTTCAATCAGATGGGCTTAACATGGAAAAGTGGTTTCCAAGGATAAGATTGCATCGAATTCATGTGTGTGTAAAGGAGGAACATGATTCTTAGTGGGAAGGATATGAGTCAGCTTTCCAAGCACAAAGGGATCTCTTTGGTACAAAAAGGTGTTTAATCAGTCAACAAGCAGCCAACAAGTGTTGGATTGGGTCAACAATGTAAGGTGAACACTAGTTGAAGTGCCAATCTATTTGCAAGGCAAGGCATCTTAGTGAACCCAAGTGGTTGTCATGGAGATTTTGCGAAGTAGAATGAAGTTGATAGAACTTGGGAAAGAGAAGAGTATTCAGCTCTTATCAGATAACGAGCTTTTGTGGGTCCAAAATCTTGTTAGTGGGAAGGAGTGATCAGAATTTAGATTGGGGGAATTTTTTTTCTAAAAATTGAAAGTGCTCAGAATCGCACCAAACCAAAATGACCAGATATGCCTCATCGCTAGGAATCTGACGCAATTCGTTTTGTTGAAACAAAGTTCGTATGTGAAAGTTAGATCCTCCTATTCATTTTCCTAAACAACTAAAACAATTGCAGAAAATGAAAGAAAGGTGGCATGGTAGCCTAGTCAGCAAGAAGTAATATTCTAGGAATATTTCTCAATTTCACCCAATGATACTATCCCAAGTGTCAATCTGTGGTTGGTTTCTATGTGGGTGATTTGTCACATTTTTATTGGTTTAATTTTAAGCTAATGGGAAGAGGACACGTGGCAAGCCCAGAGGCCGCCACATGCCCCCACCTCCAAGGCTGAATTTGGTTAAGTTCAAGGTTGAATTATTTAAATTATGGGAAATGGAAAAATTATTGGCAAAAGGGCGGAGGTTGGGGTCAAACCCGTGGCCTCCCATGCACTAACCACAAGACATACCAATAGACCACAACGAAAGTTCTTACAAGACTATGCAACCAACACATATTTAAGTTTAAACCAAGGTTTGGGCAGAGGCTAAAAGGGCCAGCCCTTGGGTCCATGTGACCTTGGTGCTCGACCAAAGGAGGGAGGCATTTGTTAATGATGTGGATTAAACGTTAAATATGGTTTAATTAACCCATAAACATAAATAAATGCGTTAATCCGATTTAATTCAGATTTTTTTTTAAAATGCGCTTAGAGCACTAACCACCATTTAAAATGCATTTAAACTTAATTAAACCACTGCTTAATTCGACGGAGAAAATGGCAGAGTCCCCAGTTTCAGCGCCACTACCAAAATTGGCGGAGTTAACTAGAGTTTCTCTAGATTTGGAGGGATTTTCCTAGGGAAAACTAAAGAAGCCATAAATTCGGTATATTTTGACCAAATTGGGCTTAAAAAGAGTCATTCCTAGATGATTTTGATGCTCTGAGCATGATGGTGCATATTTCAGAGGTGTTGTAGCACTTAAGTAAGTTATTTTTCCACTTTGAAGATTAAATAAGTCGAGGGCCACCAAGAGAGGAGGTCATGCCTAGTCCACTTGAAGACCACTTTCAAAGCTTGAAGAGTCTATTTTGAGGTTTTTGGGTCTTCTGAATCAAGTGGAGTAGGTTTCAAAGCCATTGGAGCACTGTAGGTGCATGTAAATAGAGAATTGACCATTAATCCAAATTGGGCCTAGCCATTGAAGCAGGTCCATGGAGATGTAGCCCATGAGGGGTGAAATCTGTTATCAACTATTGAGTAATTTGTTTGTTGTGTGTTATTTATCTACAATTTTACATGTTGTACATGTGTTTTTAACATCTAACTTACTTAATAAATTTCTCAAAAAAGACACCAAACTTCACACATAAACTGTTTCACAACTTGCTAATTTGAGAGGATCATAAACACATTTATTAATACTGATGAGGGAGCTAGCACAACAAACTATTTTTCCCATATTAATTTTTTGTTCCCATATGTGGGTCCAAAATCCTGTCAGTGGGAACGAGTGATTGAAATATGGATTGAGGGCAAAAATTTTCTAAAAATTTAGAAGTGCTCAGAATCACACCAAATAGAACGACCAGATAGGCCTCGTCGCTAGGAATAATATGAAAGCTAGGATAAATATTTTTACTCTCAAGGGAAAAACATACATGTGGTGGAAGGATGTGAAGCATGTCATAGGCATCAGGACAAAGGAGTTGGATTGGCATGAGTTAAAAAGACTCTTCAGGAAGAAGTACTTGTCCGAGAGATACTATGATGGAAAGGCTAAGGAGTTCTATGAGGTTAATATGGGCTCTATGACATATGAAGAGTACATTACTACATTTATGGAGTTATTAAAGTATTTTCCATATCTTAAGGATGAGAATACAAAGGTTTGAAGCTTCATCAGTGGATTTTTTAACATTTAAATATTAGATTGAGTATGATGGGCCTTGGTCATTAGAGGAAGTCATTGGGAAATTGAAACATTGTTATAAAAATTCTAAGCATAATTCTGAGCCTAAGAAAGCTTAGAAAGGGAATGATAAGAATAAAAGAAATAAGGGTAAGAAGAATGGAATACATCAATATTTAAGTTATAAGAAGAATGTAGCACCGTACAAGAAGTTCAGTTCAGTTGACAGAGGACGTAGATTTCAGCCTAAGGAGTAGAGCAAAGATGATGGAAGGAAGCCTTTATAGGGTTAGACTTGTGGTGGAGAGCATTGCAGGAGATATTGTCCACAACATTAGGGTGGCAGACATAAAATCTACAATGATCAAGAGGCATAAACAGTTGGAGAGGTTGGGAAGAGTATTCCTCATATTTATGCAGTGGTAGATAATAAGTAGGCTAATCATCAGGAATCCATTATCGAGATGGAAGGTAATCTTTGTGATCAAGTTGTTTCTATTTTGATTGAACCTAGATCTAATTATAGTTATATTAGTCCTAAACCAGTGGATAAATGTGGCTTGTATAAAGAAGTGCATGTAGAATCTTGGTTGGTGTATTTGGCTACGGGGACCAAGAGAAGAGTTCATCATTGGGTGAGATCTTGTGCATTTGATCTAAATGGCATGCCTACATCAAAAAATCTAAATGTGCTTCCTTTGGGTTCATACAATATTATTTTGGGCATTAAATTGTTGTACAGTCACAGGACTAAAGTGGATTGCTTCGACAAGGCTATTTAGTGCCTAGACAATGATGGGGAAAGGAGAATATTGCAGGGAAAGTGGAAACCTACATCAGTTAGAATGATTACAGATATGTAGGCAAAGTGCAGTTGAAAAAAGGGATGTGTATTATTTTTAGTTCATATTTCCAGTGACAATGGAAAGAATGTTGAGGATGATGAAGTATTGAAGAGGTATCCAATTTTGCAACAACTTTAGGATGTGTTTCCTGCAGATATTTTAGAGTTTCCTCCTATTAGGGAAATGAATTTATTTATTGAGTTGGTAGTAGGATAATCACCAACATCAAAGGACCTTACACAATTAGTACTCCATATTTGCTGGAATTGAAGTTGCATCTTAAGGAAATTATTGATAGAGGATACACACGACCAAGTGTGTCACCTCGGGTTGCACCAATATTGTTTGCGAAGAAGAAGGAAGGTACTCTAAGATTGTGAATTGACTGCATATAGTTTTACAAGGTTACTATCAAGAACAAGTATCGTTTGCCACATATTTATGATATGTTTGATCATTTGAAGGGAGAAACTGTGTTCTCAAAGATTTATATCAGATCAAGATATAATCAGGTGCACATCAAAGAAGAAGATATTTACAAGAACACATCCCATACCAGGCATGGGAATTATGAGTTTGCAGTGCTTCTTTTTGGTCTAATTAATGCTCCAACTACGTTCATGTGTTTGATAAACAATGTGTTGCATCCTTATCTGGAAAAATTTTGTGACATTTTTCATTGATGAAATATTGATATATTCTAAGAATGAGGAACAACATGTAGTGCACCTGAAAGTAATGTTAATATTGTTGAGAGTGTACTAGTTGTATGCCAATATTAGCAAGTGCATTTTCTCTTAGACTGAATTTCATTACTTGGGACATGTTGTTTTCAAGGAAGGCATAATAATGGACTCAAAAAATATTAAAACTCTCATGGAGTGGCTAACTCCTAGGAATGTGGATGAGGTTAGATCATTTATGATACTGACAGGTTATTATAGGAGGTTTATTAGGAACTTTTCATAGGTTTCCTATCCTATTACATCCTTGCAATGAAAATGGAAGAAGTTTGAATGGATTGAGGAGTGTGAAACCAACTTTGAGCAGTTGAAGAATAGGCTTACAAATACTCTTGTCTTGAAGATTGCAGATCCTAATAAAGAGTTTGTGGTATGTACAAATTCTTTGAAGGGAGGAATTGGTGGTGTCCTCATGTGGGAGGGACAAGTGGTATGTTATAAGTGAAGTAATTTTAATGAAAAAAAACATAACTATGTGACTCATGATGTTGAGTTAGTAGCTATCATTCATGCTTTGAATATTTGAGATATTATATTATTGGCAGGAGGTTTGTCTTGATGATTGATCATAGTGTGTTGTGGTACTTATTTGACCAGTCTAATGTGAAAGCTAGGAATCCTAGATGGTTGGCTACTCTTAGTGAGTTTTAATTTGAGATCGAATACATCAAGGGGAAGGAGAAAAGGGCTGCATATGCTCTTAGTAGGAGAGTGTAGGTGAATCACATTGCAACAATGTGTTCTTATGATACGAATTTTTAGGAGCAGACCTTGTAGGAAAGTCAACATGATGACAGGAAACTACAGTTGATGAACATGTTACAATATCAGGGAAAATTTCATAGAGATGAGGATTATTATGTCACAGTATATGGATTCATATTCAAGAACATGATTTATGTGTTTGAAAAAAGTGAGCTCAACAATATTATCTTGAGGGAGTTTCATGTCAAGTTGTATTTAGGTCACCTGGGATATCAGAAGACATTTACAACAGTTAAGAAGTTTTATCATTGGCCAAATTTGAAGAAGAAGGTGGATGAGTTGGTTGCTAGATGTTTGTATTATAAGTAGGTAAAAGTAGACTGTAAGCATCCAGCTAGTATACTACAACCCATTTCGATTCCAGAGTGGAAATGGGAGGTTATTTACATGGAATTCATTACAGGTTTATAAAGGACCTCGAGAGAACATTATTCCATCATGTTTATGGTTAACATGTTAAGTAAGGTAGCTCACTTCATTGCAGTTAATTCTACGAATTCAGCTACTAAGGTAGCTCAAATCTTCATCAGTGAGATAGTGAGATTGCATGATGTTCCCTAGAATATCATATTAGATAGAGATGCCAAGTTCACTTCCAGGTTTTGGAAGGAGTTGTTTATAGGCTTGGGGATAGAGTTATCTTTCAATACAAATTATCATCTATCCATAGATGGATAGATAAATAGGGTTAATATTATTCTTGAGGATATGTTGAGGATTTATTTCATGCATCAACAGAGGAAGTGGGAGGAGTATATTCCACTGGTAGAGTTTATGCATAATAATGGGTATGATGAATCTTTGAGGATGAGTTCATTTGAGGATCTTTTTGGGTGGATTTGTAATATTCCTATCAGCTAGAGTGATCCCGTGAACAAGGTACAGAATGGAACATATATGTTAGCTGAGATGGAGAAGGAAAAGTAGGTTATTAACAGAAATCTAAAGGAAGTGTAGAACATGTAGAAAATTTATGCAGATCAACATAGATAATTCACAGAGTTTTAGGTTGGGGAGCATGTTTACTTGAACATCGAGCCTAAGAGTAGGTCCTTTAGGATTGGATCATGTGCCAAGCTGGCACCTTGTTATTGCGGGCATTTTGAGATCCTTGAGAGGATTGGATCAGTGGCCTATAGACTTGCACTTCCTCCAACAATGAAATTCCAAGATTTTTTCCATGTTACATTGCTTAAGAAGTATGTCCATGATATTGATCATGTGGATGAATGGTTTGTATTGCAAGTGGAACCAAAGGGATAATTCAATCCAAAACCTCAGTGCATTTTTCAATGCATATAACTCATGCTCCAAAACCAAGAAATCAAGAAGGTTAAAGTGTAGTGGAAGCACTTTTGGCCTGATCAAGTTACATGGGAGATGAATGATCAGATGCGGGTTTTGTATCCTTCCTTATTTGTTGGTTTATAAAATGTGTTTAATGTATGTGTTTTGGTTTATGTTAATACATATGTGTATTGTATATACTGCAATGATTAAGCTTTGCTATAAATATCCAATAAGAAGTATGGTGTTGATAGTTTTAACAATTTGGTATGATGTAAATGTTTCATTGATCTGGGTTATAAAGCTCCATGGGCAGTGTGTTTTGCTAGTTATAATACCAATTAACAACTAGGGAAACATTCCTCAAGAGGGAGGGGTTTTTGATAGCTCCTGTATGATTTTACATGTAAATAAAATAAGACCAAGGTCATGGGACATGTATTCTGAGATTAATGTTGGGAAAAACATCCTAGTGGGCATCACTTGTGAGACTAGCAAATGAAAAGTGACAATAATTGGCATTTATTTATGAAAACAAAGGAAAATAGGAGAAAAGGAAGGTGCAGAGACACAAATTTGCATGTAAGGTAAATTATAGAAAAAATGAAGGAAACTTAATAAAATAGAAACATCAATGATAAAAAGGCTTCAGAGAAATAGTTTCTATATTTTTGACAGCCTTTTGATAGTTTTAGCTTTTTTATAGTTTCGAGTTGACCTCTTCTTTCATTCTATCATTATCTCATACTATTTCACACTTAGCTAAAACTTGGAGAATTCTTAGAGCATGCTAGGAGCACTATAGTATTCACTTGGATTTGGCGAAAGAAAGAAAAGGAAAGCAAGGAAGTGCAAGGAAAAAATTGGAGCAACAGATGCAACTAGATTACTTTATAGGTAATAGGTTGCATTTGTGATTCCTTGCTAATTTATGGAAGCATGGTAAATGCATGTGATGTTCTAGCTATGTGATTTTCCTCGATTGACAATGGTTTTATTCTTTCCTATCCATTTAATGGATAACTATGATTTTGTCGGTTTTACACTCGTTTTTTTTTTATTGGTGCTTAGGTTCCTGATAACTATGGGTTGGAACAAATGATATAGAAGCACTAGAACAACTTGGGTTGAGTTACTAGTCCCTGTAGCCATAAGTTAGGAAAAACACTTTGGATCCCTTAGTGGGTTGAGTTACTAGCCCTTATAGCCACTATTGGATCAAATGTTCTTGAAACTTGGAAGGATCTGGGTTGAGTTACTAGTTCTTGGAGCCTTGGACAACTTAGGTAGAGACCGATCTGGTTGATGCTAGTGATTTCTGGACCATAGAGGTGGAATCATTGTGGTTGAGGGTTGAGGTGGTTTGGCCTTTGGAAACCCTAGTTTGTTTTATTCCATGAGATCCCATGTTCATTCTTGGAATATGGTGCGGGGGTGATTGGATGAAAGAGTTATTTGGTTCAACCGAATATATGGTCAGGTGATACGTGGAAGTCCCTGACTTGGGTGGAATTTTCAAATGTTAATATGAGATATTTTTCTATTTTTATCTATGAGCATTTGTATTGATTAATGACGATGATGTTATGTTTGATTCACCATGGTTTCTATGCTAGTTATATGATGGTCATATGATTTATGATATCTATGGATCCTGCCAAGTTTTGATAATTTATTGAATGGTTAATGAATGCATATACTAACAAGTGTTATTGAAACTATCTAGATAGGGCATAGATAGTTCTTGGTGATTCTCAAATGAATATGGTAAGTCCCTATATTAATAGTGTAGTCTCTTATTATGTTAATATAGCCCCACTTATTGTCATTATTGTACCCCTGTAACCCTCATATTGTTATTATTGTGTCCTTAAATTATTATTGTTAGGTCAGCTAGGATTATGTTGTGGCCCCACTAGGATTACATTGTGGCCCTATGGACTCCTATATATAGAAAGGAGTTTTTGTAATTTGTATCATCCAAGAATTGTTTAGTCATGTAATGTATTGGAGGTTGCCCCATCGAAGTGGCTTATTTCTAAGGCATTGATATCTCTTTTCTTCTATTTTTGGAGTTGTATTTGGTATCAGAGCTTTGGATTCTAGGGTTTCGCTGCTTCAAACATGTCATCGTGGAATTTTTGCTATAATGTTTTTTCTATGAAGGTTTAGAAGCTGAAATTTTTAGAGCGCGAAGCTGAAATCCTGAGGAACATCGTCGCAAAATTTTAGAGTTTGGTTCGTAATATTTTTGGAGATATGATCTGTGGAAGTTAGGTCTTTTTCAGGCTCCTGAATTTCATCTCAAAGAGGTGATCGTGGGAAAATCTTCATAACTCTCTCTCTGAGCATCGGATTGGAATTATGTAAAAAGTGACTGGAAGTACACGGACTGTAGTTTCCTATCTATAAATTAAAGCCATTAAGGAATGGAAATTCCCCACAACCATAAAGCAATTTCGGGGATTTCTTGGGTCAATAGGGTATTATCGCAAGTTTGTTAAGAATTATGGGAGAATATCAGCACCTCTAACAAAATTTTGTTGGCTAAGATTACAATGTGGCCCCACTAGGATTACATTGTGGCCCCATGGACTCCTATATATAGAAAGGAGGTTTTGTAATTTTTATCATCCAAGAATTGTTCATTCATGTAATGTATTGGAGGTTGCCCCCTCGAAGTGGCTTATTTATAAGGCATTGATATCTCTTTTCTTCTATTTTTCGAGCTGGTTTCCCAATAGAATACCATTAGTTTATGATCAGATATGCATTTGTGACCTGTAGCTTATATGTTTTCTATATGTTTTATGAAATGTATAATGTTTTATAGGAAACCTAAGTCAAGTTTTTTATTCAAGTTTGAATGTTTGGCTTTTCCATCATGTTAAATATGATTCTGGAAAGTTAAATGGAGTTCTGGGTAGTGGTATGGAAGGTAGCCTGTAAAAGTGGCTTGGATATAGGGACCATTGGTTCAAAACAAGGGAAATTAGGCCATAACAACATGGAAGCACCCCTATGTGTGCAGTTGGAGTCCTATAACCACAAAATTTCCTTTTTGTGCATGCAGTTGGGGTGTTAGGTTAGTGAAAAAGGGTTCCAACTCAGGGATTGATCATCTTTGGTGGTTGTTAAGCTCATAAGTTATTTGTAGTCCGTGTAGGATTTCATCAAGTGTTTAGTTTTTAGACCCTACTTCCTTAACTGGAACATTGAAGGTTGGACATGTAATAGTAGCACACAAATTCACATTTACCCATAGGGATTGTAAAACGGGTAAATGTGGAGAGGGGTGGTTACATAAATATTGTATAACTTACAATATATACCATTAAATGTAAATATTGTGTATTTAAACTTATAAAAAATTTAATACATTGTTAGAGTTGTGTGTATCAGTGTCATGTTTATGAATAGTTTTTCCATTTATTAGATAAAATATTAGGTTAAAAAATAGTATAATATAAAAAATGAATAATATATATTTTTAAAAATAATAAAAAAAT
Organism: Pinus albicaulis; assembly: GCA_034641835.2. NCBI lineage: Eukaryota > Viridiplantae > Streptophyta > Pinopsida > Pinales > Pinaceae > Pinus > Pinus albicaulis. The sequence goes on from CM076583.1 coordinate 999,315,211, forward strand.
ATATTTAAAAATAAAAAATCATGAATAAAACATTTAATAATTAAAAGTATAAAGTATAAATAATGGTAAGATCATTAACATTTTAAATATTGTTTTTTTTCAAGCTCATTTATGTTTCCAATTAGATGAATATTTACATTGTATACAACTAAAAATAAATGCAAATTTCCTTGGCCTATTAGTTTGGAAACCAAACCAAAGGAAATATTTGAGGCTCCAACAAATATATCAAAATATGCAAGTTGTTTATGGTATATCTTATGAAACATAGAAAAAAGGGAACCCTGGCCCTATAATTGGAACTTACATATCAAAAAAATAAAATCACTTAAGTTGTAGCGAGATAGAATAGGTAACTATCATCTGTAGTAGAAACAACAAAGCCCATATTATCAAATTCCTTGTGCAGGAGAAGTAGGATTGGCTGGGGGAGGTGGGTGAAGGTCATGTATAAGGATGCTCCTTATGTGTTGTAATCACTGTTCCATAATTTGGTAAAGAAAGTGTGATTCCTCCATATTGAGTTAGATTTGATCACAATTCTCATTACATTCAAACAATGTTTTTCCCATCAACTCCTTGTGATTCCAATACAAATAAAAAATTATCAAATATTGATTGCGAATTCCTCTCTCTATACCCAAATCAGGGATCCAATTCACTTCTTCCTTGATGTCCTTTATTTATTGTTGCACCACCAAGGGCATATTAGTCCAGAACCTCTCTAAATTATCTCACAGCTTGGTACAAGAATGAGCATTGTTTGGACCATCATGAGCCCTAACACCTCATCTAGAATATTACCTTTGATGAGAAAAATATTTCAAAGCCATATAGAAAGCAAGGAATATAAATATTGCTAGGGAAAGAGGAACAAAGGTTACAACAGAGAGGGGTATGAATGCCAAAATTGAGAGGGAGCTTCTAGAGGAAAGATAATATGAGAAAGATATGCTCAAGAGAAGAAGACACCCCACTAGAGTTGAAATATAAACACACTGAGAAGTGAAGAAAAAAGAACCAACTAATGCAAAATAGAATTACTTGAAGTCTAGGGAGAAGGTTTATGGAGAGATATTTCACCTTGGTTACCCATCACTGTGAAAAATAAAAAATAGATGGTTTTCCTTTCCTTTTCAGACTTTGAGATAATCGAGTATAGGGAATTTGAGAGAAAAACCAATACGATTTGAGCTAAGAAAGAGACAAGATTCCTTGAGTATACTCTCATACTATGAAAGTATGAGAGTAAACTAGATTCAAAGCAAGAATAAAAAGGGAGGCACCAGAAAAGAAGTTCCTTGTACTTCCATAGTATTAAGAATGTCAAATGGAAAGGTAAGAGCATGGTGTGCATGCATGTTGCTAAACCAAATGCAATGTAGATTTCTACAGAAAATCACAAAAGAAAGAAACATTCCTTTTCTCTTCCTATAACCATTTGAAAAAACCTTGAAATGTGTAGTTCCTTGAATGAAAACTACCATTCCCGTCAGGAAATTCATTGCATCATCAATGTGGACTAGCCTGCATTTGCATGAGTCTATTATTGAGTGCATTTTTATGAACATCCAATCGTGAGGAGTTTCCCTTTCTCGAATCATCCAACATGTGTGCATGTGGTGGAAACATGGAGGTCAACTTCCCATCCTTGTTTTCACCTCTCTCCTTGTCTTGAATGTATCCCAACATGCCTATATTAATGTCTAGGATAGACACCCCTGTTTGGGAACATTTTAAATGTTGTTATTATGGTTAAAATATTTATAAAACTATAATAAATTATCAAATATTACCGTGTTATGTGTATATAGTAAATTGTATGAAATGTGTGATTTATAAAAAATAAATATAAAATTTAAACTAATAATATATATTTAAATATCACTATAATATATAATGGGTATTAATAAACATGATTCTAAAATTATGATACCCTTGGTGCAATTTCTTTTAGAGATGTGATTATTTTGTATTTAATTGTAAATAATGTTTCATTTTATGGTCATGGGGCCATGAATTGAGTAGACTCATTTATGTAAATATTCTTATGATGAATAAATATTTTATTTCTTTTGGGAATATTATGGGAAATGGCACGTGATTTATTCGAGCTCCCATGCAGCCTATTAATTTTTGAATTGACTAAGTCAAAATGTTGGACCTTCCTAAATTCTCCTTCCCAAAATTCTCCCAAAATTCCTGGGATAAAAATTTCCACAAGGGAAACAACATAATGTAGGAGAAATATTACGATGTGTGGAAATATAACCTTAGATGGAGAGAAATGTTATGTTGGGTAGTATAAATATAAGCAAAATGGTAGAGAAAGGAATGCATATGAAGGAAAAATCTTAAGATAAGCTTATTTGTAGAGAAATGCTAAATTACAAAAAAAGAAAAAAAAAATCCTACCTTGGAAAAACAATAAAAAAATCCTAAACAAAAAAATAGGTAGGTCCCTTAAAATAAATATGCACCTAAATTTTTTCTGAAAAGAGAATTAATAAATACCATTGAGTGGAAGTACTTTAAAAAAACTCGATGGTGGAGAACCAAGAAGAAGGCAAGGAGCTTGAGCTCGAGGCGACTCTCTAGTGTGAAATTTATAGGACACGAGGAACACACCTTTCCCCACAATATTCCCAAAGGAATGTATTTTTTTCAAAGAAGTTGTTAATTTTGTTTATTAGTAGATTTAACTCTATTTTTAATTAATGTATTGGGTGGGATTTTGGTTAATGATTCTTAATTTTAAAGGATCTCTTAATATTGTAGGGAATAGAGAATAGCTTAATTGTAGCTTATTGTCTATGGATATTGCTTATTATAAAATTGATGGAAACTCAGGTACAAAGAATGTTAGTATTGGATTATTATAAAAAAAATTAGAGAACATAAATGGAATCAATACTTTTATAGCTACATCATATAAAAATTATTCTCTGTCGAATGGTAATGATTAACTTAGAAAGAAGTTTATTTACTTGAATACATGCCTAACTACTAATCATTGAATTTCATGCATGATAATACTAAAGTGAACTAATATAGTGTGTGTCGCCTATTCATTTATCAAATGTGTTAAATAATTATAACAATAAATACATGATTGTGGTGGGAAAGATAGAAATACTTAAGACTTGAATGGTAATGATGTATGTGATTCTATTATTTTAGTGGTGGATTCTATGTCAATCATTATAACTGATAGGTAGTAAGGATTATTTTCTACCTAGTTTATTAAAGGAAGAATGAACAAAATACTTGATAAAGAAAATTAGTGTCATAAAACCTATAATATGGTCTTAATTAGGTGTGTAAACCTATTATAGAGGAGCATAATGTGGCTTTAACCATATCTAAAAACTCATTGATTTGAAAGACTTGATTTTTCCTAGTATGTAATTATAAGTGAAAAGAAAAGACCAGTGTGGACCTGAAGATCAAAGGTTATAATCAGAGAGAGAGATGGAGAGTTTAATATTCTTGGGAAATTTGATAAACCATAAGAGAAAAAAATCCTTAGGTATGAAGGAACTAGATACAAGAGATCAATATACCGTGCTAATTTGCTTTGAGATAACTCTATAATAGATATATACAATTTCAATTCCAACCAAAAGAAAATAATATGAGGAAAATTTAATAAATTCTATTCAATCAGGACCACTTAAGTTAAGTCCCACTCAAATGTAAACACTTATATGGAGTAGTAGCCATGTATGTAGCATGGATAGTTATAAATTTAAAACATGGGAAAAGGGGATCCATCTATGGAATAATAAGAAGAGGCACACCATACCAATCTCTAATTCATGGATAGGTGTAACCACAATGGTATCACCTCAAGAATTAGTATTGATGACAAAAAAGAAATAAATTAACCGTCCATTGACATATAGAATTCACTATTAGAAAATAAATATAGAAGGTATGAAGTCTTAAGAGTTATGGTTTTGATACGAAAGCTTATTCTAATGTTACCAACAAGGGAAATACTACAATAACCATTATCATACCATTAAAGAGGATGGAAACATAGAGGCTTCACTCAATGAACCTTTGGCATATCACCTGCATTCATGGCATACTAAAAAATACCCCTAATTTGACTACATATTTGAAAATACCTCTAAAAATCACATTATTTAACCCCCTACCAATATGAAGCCAATACACCTCCCTAATTTAAAAAACCCCTACTTTCACTAGATATTGTAGGTATCTAGTTTTTCATTAACATTTTTTATACCCATTTATATTTTTTCATTAACTTTGAGTCCATTTTTTATACGTTCCAATATAAAAACCCTTTGCCCCCTATATATCGCCCAATATATTAAGTCATTTTTTTTTCAATATATATCTCCCAACATGAACCCCACGTGGCATGTTATTTCTCCCCTAGTTAAGCCCCCGTGGATGGAAATCCCAGTAAGCTAATATTTCAATTATAGTTAACTCAGTGCACATGAATTTATGTACAAATAACTCAAAAAATTAATATCATATAAATAATTATGATGGTTACTAATTATTTCTTAGAATATATGTGTTGATTATAAGATTTTTAAGTATATTTTGGCTTGGTGGAGGGGAACAGAGTTCTCCATGTGACCCAATAATTATGCAATTTTATAAATATGGAATTGGAAACAAGTATATTCATTCTTGGAACATATACATTATTATAACTCATGAAACAAAAAGAGATATTAGCAGAGATCAAGGTTTGTAAAACAAATTTTGTTTATGCTGAGAATTAAAAAATCATACAAAAATAATGTTTAAATAACTAAAATTGACACAGAAACATAAATTCTTTCCATCTCTTAGACTAAATTATGCCAATGGAAGTGGCACACAATACATAGGGAGGTATTCACTCTATCATCCTTTGGATTTAGGAGACCTCAAAAAAATAAAAAGAGAGATTCAACAAGCCTTGTAGATACTTGGAAAATAAATATTCATAATCATACAAAGCACCACTGAAAATTGTCGAGAAAGTAACTTGGTACAAGTAGGAACCATAAATTCAAATAGAATGTCCAAGAAAAAACCATGAGTTCAACTTGTGAATTTTTTTAAAAATGATACATATTAAGAATTCCTTGACTACTGTGGTTCATAAAGACTTGGAGAAAACATGTCACCATTAGTAAAATATCCAAGTGGGAAAAAAGAGAATATCTAAATGCATAAAGGATGTGAACCAAAAAGATTTCAAAAAGACAATTTTTACATGGAAATGATATGTAAGGGGGATAAACTGTCCTTGGAGCAAAAATCAAAAGAGGAGGAAATACTGAAGGGTTAAAACCCTAGAGTGAACATAGCCAAGGATGCAGGGAAATATTCATGTAAAGCCAAATTATTAAACATGGATGGGGATGAGAAGTAACCAATCAAGTCTCCATAGGACTGTTTCGACCCATTACTAGAAATAAGTAAATATGGCAAGATCTATACCAAGAGGTTAATGGAACTCGCACAAGGAAATGTAGGGTTGAGCTACAGGGGTTTCCCTTGTAGTAGAATGGAGTGAAAACCTAAGCAATTGCAAAAGAGAGATGGATCTGAACGAATCATAGAGACTCTTCTCCAAAAGAAACCCTAAGTTCTATGCACCAATCAATCACCTATGTTGATATCCACCTTTTATCTGTGGAAATATCACATGCTATGTCACATGGTCTAGGTGCCGTAGAGGGCTACATACCGACAAGTTAGTAGGATACCAATACTATGGAACTATGTGTGTGAATAAATACCAATGACCATATTGATAACCTGGATTGTTTAAGGATGGAGGCCAGTGGCCATACTGATAATGTATAACACTTAAGGATGGTATGGGGATAAAGAAGGAATCACCACATGATAAAAGGGATATGTGACAAGGTAGTATATCATGGTCATAGGAACTTTAAGGTCCAAAATCTAATTCGTACCTTATAGATGTGAAGGTAAAAAAATTAACCTGTTAAGAATTAGAACAAGGAAACAATTAATACTATCCCATGTAATGGATTGCAGTCAAGTGACGATGTAAAAGGTTGTGATGCAAGATAAGGAAAATATCATTTCCATACTATGTTATAATATTAATGGGGCAATATTCAATAGAGTTTGAATACTAAACAAAAATTAAAGTGTGTGTAAAGTAGAGGTACATTACATGTGGTAATAGAAATGTAGATTCAACATTAAGGCCTATGGCCTAAACCACAATTGAAATTTAACAAAGTGATTATTTTTTTGTTCTAAATTAAGAAGAAAAGAAGATAATAATGGCATAAGCACATGTTTGATCTCCTTGAATATCTAGGTGTAGATAGGAGATGAATTTACCTCCTAAAACAAATTTTTTTGAAGTATTAAAAGACTTGAAAAAACCGGAATCAACCAGAAGTAAAGCAGTTTCTAGAATAGATGAGTAGATATTACAGCTAGGAGGAAGAGAGATATCAGTAGTCTAGTAATTTTTATGTTTATGACTATAAAGAAAGAGTTGTATTGTTAGGAAATGTTAACAAGGACTAAAGAATATGAGTTTGACCGGTTAAAAATAAAACGAGAATATATGCAATAAAGGGAAATTTTCATTAAGAGTTTAAGTGTGTATATAGCTTATAAAACCCTTAATAGGGTGAATTGCAGTAAGAAAAGTAAAAGGAGCAGGGGACTATAAATACACTGCTCAATGAAATAAATCATTCATAGGGATTTATAGTGGGTAAATAAGTACTTTTAATCGGGTGAGATGAGTGTATAAGGTGTGTGTTGGAGATAACTATGTCAAAATGAATAAATTCACTTGTTTTTAATCTAACAATCATAACAAGAAAATAGAAATGAAAACTAATAGTACACATACATGTTCAAATATAAGGATAATGCAATACTATTATACAATAGATGATAAAGAACAATTCAATGATTATATTAATCATGTCCATAATGAAATACACATGGATTTCTTTAGTGCTCAACACTATAATCTCAATGAAACACCCTATACATTGATAATAAATAATGATAATACACAAAATTAAAATGGATATAGTACCAAGCACAATAACACAACAATAAAGTTACACCCATAAACAAACTTGCTATAGAAGAGAGAGACAACCTATTTAGGCCATCCTGAGCTCGTAGCTAAGGCGAGTAAACTATTTAATAACATAAGAGGTGACTCCATTCCTAGTTCTAAATGTAATGATAGTATGAAGAACAATCTAATAAAGGTTGTTGAATGCATATGGTATTGAATTAAACCTAACTCCAACAGGGTGGATATAAATGTTAGAAACAACTATTATAGATACAATATTAGGAAGGAAAAAATGTACAACACCTAAGGAAGGATTAAGGGGGGAATTTTCCTTCTTTCATAATTATAAATAGTCAGGAAAAGAAGTATAGTGTAAAGGTATAAAACCAATTTTTATAAATTGAAGTATTTATTGGTATATAAGTTGGAAATCCTTCAAATTTGAAATGGATCTTGAAGACCTAATGTTTTTGCAGCATACTTCTATGTCTGATATTGAGATGATGTAAATTTACCTTTTGAATAATTTTCTTCTACAAAATAGTTTATGAGATTTTTCCATTTATTAGCGTTTTTTTATTCACTTTACAAGACTTGCATGCCTTAAAATCAAGGAATTCACTTAAGGGAGGTGGTCCCTTAAATTTTAAATCTAATATCGGTCTAGAGAAATGATGTTATCCATTGATTAGTTGTGATTAAGAGAGAGACGTGGAGTGAAAAACATGAATAACATATAGTAAATATTTTGATTTGAATAAAACAAGGATGCATATATTTTTATAATATTGAATTGCTATCAAAATAATTTTATGGAAATTGTTAAAAATTTATATAGGGATGTTAAACCACCAAGATTCCCGCTTAATACTATTTAATTAAAGTAAATGGTGACATAAATCCTATAACAAATAATATTGTACAATGTGTAGAATCTGTGGAGAACAAGTACCTATTAAGTACATTATGTTAAGCATAAAGATCAAAATTTTCACTCCTTACTTACGAGTGAATCTCAAAATATGGATTATTAAGGGGAAAACCCCAGTATCAAAATATTAAGGATAAGATAAATGTTGTGGAACTAGCTGGTATAGAATGCATGGATTAATTGATATTCAATCATACTCAGGAAGGTATGTGGTTTTTTTTATAACAAAGTTAACCATGAATGTAGGAATTAATCAATAAGTAATAATAAATGTACATCTACTTGGATATAGAATTAAGAACATAACAATGGAGGAATGGCGAAAGAAAGCCAAACAGCTAAGTACGTAGCTATATATGTCTAAAAGTAAAATTCAGAGTCACATGTAAATTTTGATATGTACTACTATTTTGTTTGAGAAAGAGGTGCACTGGAAGGAAAACCTTGCAAACAATATCATTATAAGAAATATATAGACAAGAAAAAGTAAAGGCTTTAGAAAGTCTTATAGGTTGGTAAGCCAGTGCAAATATGGACCATTGAGAAACTTACTAGTACCAAAAACTTGTAACTATTCATTCCATACACAGTATGGTTTAGAGGAAATTCTATGAATATGCTAATAGCAATTGGGATGCTCTACAAAGGATATATCAATGGGTGTACTCAATATATATATATATATATATATATATATATATATATATATATATATATATAGAGAGAGAGAGAGAGAGAGATTGCAAATTATGTAGAAATTTGCTGAATAATAAATAATTATCCACCGAGACTATCCTGGTCACATACTATTTGATCTTCATACACAACACATAATCTCTTCCACTCAACCAACTCAGATCATCACACATGCGGAAAATAAATCAAGCGATAACACATCAAATCATCATACACATTAACACAGTATGTATGGGGAAAGCTTATAGCTGAAAACCCCGCAGCTATTGTGTATATTATAATGGAGAAATCAAGTAACAAACTCAGTACAATACTCCTCACAAGTACTCAGTACTTTCTCATAAAGTTACTCACAATCTAGCTCAGTTTTGAACAAGTTACTGGTTCAAAACTCACCGCCAATTTCCTTGCCTCTATTGCGTGTTTCAATGCTATGGGATGGCCTCTTTATATAGATAAACCACCAGTCTGAACTGCGCAATCCTCATGGGCTTACTCCACCTATCTGTGTGTTGCAAATAGCAACAGTATAGTCACAACTGATAGCTAACTCCACCCTTTCATCTACCTCTTTCACTGGTCTCCACTGAACTGATTATGCACTGTAGTGAACTGATGTGTTCTTGATTTGAATAATGAGTTACTAATTAATGAATTAAATAATATTTAATTCAATCCACTCATAACTAATTGATTAGCTAGTTAAACTAATCTCAACTAGTTCAACTAAAATAAACAGAACACAACTCCACTAGCTGTCCCATTAACTCCTCCAAACTTCTGCCACTGAAGTCCAACTGAAGTCAACCATGCATGATGCCATCAAACCCTTGGGAACCACATGATTCCTCTTTCAGATGCATGAGCCACTTCTGTAGCTCGAACTGAAGTGCTCCAAGAGAGTAAACTGTTGTTTATAGTCTAAATATTATTAAGGGTAAATAATATTTGACTTCCCTGTTTTAAGGAGAGGCAGTCTAAAAATAGACTTCGACCTCTTTGACCTCAAAAATAGAGTCCCATCTATTTTTACCAACATGACACATACTTCAAGAATCTCAAACTGGAATCCCCGAACCATGCTCCATATGTCTAAAAATAGACATAGTCTAAAAATAGATTTTGCGCCAGAATTTGCCTGCGGGCCCACTTAGTGAAGGCTACTTCATTTCACTAAGCTCCATCATCTTGCTGCATTTTCAACACTCCCTCTCAGCAAGATATGGATTATCTGCAACCCCTATCCTGCCTCTGTGGAATTCGAACTTGCTCCTGGTGAGCGCCTTCGTCAGGATGTCGGCATCCCGATCCTCCGTGGGAACATATGAAAGCATCATGATCCTCCGCTGAACACAATCTCTGATGTGATGGTACCTGATGTCGATATGTTTGGACCTATCATGAAATACTGGATTAGCCGAGAGCTTGATGCAGCTCTGGTTATCACAGTAGATCACGGTAGGCTCCAAATGCAACCTGAACAAACCTGCGAGGATCTTCCTCATCCAAATAGCCTCACATGCAGCCAAGCTTGCTGCCATGTACTCGGCCTCTGCTGAACTGAGTGCCACGGATCTCTGCTTCCTGCTGTACCAGGAAACTGCTGTCGACCCAATGCTGAAAACTCCTCCATATGTGCTCTTCCGGTCCGTTGGGCTCCCTGCCCAATCTGCATCAGTGAAGCCAGAAAGCTTCGCTCCATCCTCCTGTCTGTACCATAGACCATATCCCGATGTGCCTCTAATATAGCGCAATACATGCTTTCCTGCCTTCTAAAAGAGCTTGGTAGGCTTAACCATAGCTTGCGAAAGCTGGTTAACTGCATAGCATATATCGGGTCGTGTATTGACCAGATACATAAGCGACCCCACCAACTGTCGATAGACAGTGGCATCCACTACCTCCGCTGAAGTAGCATCCTCCTTCCTCCAACCACCAGGAAGAGGAGTGTCAACAGGCTTGCAGTCTTGCATGTTGAACCTCTCCAGAATCTCCCGAGCATACTTGCCCTGAGAAACAAACAGTCCTCCGCTGCGCTGCCAAATCTCCAATCCCAGGAAATAATGAAGGATGCCCAAGTCCTTCATCTCAAACTCTCGTGCAAGATCCTCCTTGCATGGAAGTATCAACTGCTCATCGCCAGTCAAAATCAGATCATCTACATACAGTACGATGATCAACAGCTTCCCCTCCACCACAATCTGGTACATGTTTGGATCCGCCTCACTCTTGGAGAATCCAAGCCCGGTGAAGTAGCTATCTATCCGAGTGTACCAAGCACGAGGTGCTTGCTTCAGCCCGTACAGTGCTCTCTTGAGTCGGCACACATGCGACTCACTGCTGAAGATCTCGAAACCTTCAGGCTGCTCTATGTACACCTCTTCCTTAATAACTCCATTGAGGAACGCAGTCTTCACATCCATCTGATGAATGTGCCACCCCATCTGCGCTGAGAGAGCAAGGATCGTCCGTATGGAAGAGTACCTTGCGACAGGTGCAAAAGTCTCCTCATAGTCAATCCCCTCGATCTGTGAGAAGCCACGGGCGACAAATCTCGCCTTGTACTGCTCCACACTCCCGTCAGCCGCCTGCTTCACTTTGTAGATCCATCGCGAACCCACCACTGATTTCCCCTCCGGTCTTGGGACAATCTCCCATGCACTGTTTCTGACGATCGAATCATATTCTTCGATCATGGCATCAACCCATGCGGGTTCCTCCACAGCCTCCTCAAAAGAGGATGGCTCCGTCACAACACATTGACTCACAAGAGCCATGTATCCAGTGTACCGATCCGGTGACTGTCTCTGTCTGCGCTGTGCTGTAGGTGGTACTACAACCTTCTCTGCATCCCGAGCCAGTCGCTCAGCTTCTGTCGTGCGCATGCGCCCTCTGATGGTTGGCGCTGCATGGGTGGTTTCTTCCACCTCCTGAACCTCCTCTTGTGGCTGATCCACATCTAGAAGCTCCTCCTTAGGAACTAACAGCTCCTCATCTGCATGCAAGTGTAGCTCCCTCTCAAGCGAACACTGCATGGCTTTCTCCTCCTGAAATTTTATATCCCGTCGCACAACAGTCTTGCGACTGTCTGGCACATACACCCGATATTTGTGAGGTGTATCAGTGTACCCCACAAATATTCCAACCTCAGCAGTTTGATCCAGCTTCCTTCTCGCATCCTTCGTCACATGCATGTAGACAGGAGAACCAAAGATCCGCAAATGGGAAATATCAGGCCTCTTGCCAGAATAAGCCTCCTCCGGTGTACTCATGCCAAGAACCTTTTGAGGACAACGGTTCTGCACATACACTGCTGTATTGCATGCCTCAGCCCAAAAGTGAAGGGGTAGGCCCTGATCATGCAACATCGCCCATGCAGCACCCACGACGTTCTGTTCCTTTCACACCACCCTGCTTCCGATGTTGCTATAAAAGATGATCCTTCTCCTAACCCTTCGCACTACGGGTAACTCCTTTGAATTCCAGCCGAGATGAATCTATCACCGTTATCACCCTTAGAGCAATCACCTTCTCCTCGACCTCTTCCTCACTCATCACTTTTAAACTCACAGAACTTCGCGAATGTATCGCTCTTCTTTGGCATGAAGAAGATCCAGCACTTTCGAGAGAAATCATCAACAAAGATCACATAATACCTGTGCTTTGCTGTCGAAGCAACTGAGAAAGGACCACACACGTCTGTGTGAACTCTCTCAAGGATCGTCGTGGCGTGACTATCCTTCTCGTGAAAGGTGGTTTTCACATACTTCCCTAAAGTACACCCCTTGCACTGATCTGACTGCGCAAGAGTGCCCTTAGGAAGCCCAGTAGAAATCTGCTGCAGAATCTTCAAAGCTCCATGGTGAAGGTGGCCCAATCTCCTGTGCCACAGTTCGCCCTCATCATCCCGGCTCACCGCTTCTCCCGCCTTGCATGCCATAGCTGCGCAGCCATCTACCTGCAACTGATAAAGGTTCTTGGTTCGAACCCTTATCTTCCGAGTCTCTCCAGTAGTCTTACTGTGCAGGAAGGCTTTTGCTTCGCTAAAGACCACATCATACCCCTTATCCTCCAACATCGCCACAGAAATCAGGTTCTTCTTCAATCCAGGTACATGCATGACATCCTTCAAGACAAAGGGTTTACCAGACTCCCTCTAAAAGGATATGGTAACGATACCAGTCGCATTGTATCTACCATCATCGCCCATCTCGATGTGCACACCCAAATCTTTGTCCTCCAGATCTAAGAACAAATCCCGATCTCCCGTCATATGAACTGCCGCACCGCTGTCCAAGAACCACACCAATCCCATCACACTTGAAACCAAGCATGCGATCAGTGAAACTTTGACAGTCACCCCCACACTTCCTAGCTCATCTCTGCACTGAGTGAACCGTGAGGTATTTGGCGATACTGTCGCCCTTCTCCATCTTGATGTTCCTGAGCTTATATTTGAGTGCCAACTTCCTTTGGTCACTCTTACTCTGGAATAGATCCGTCAAAGCTTTCCACATTAAATATGGAGTAGCCTTTCCATGCAGGCTGGATACAATATGATCCTTGACGCCCTCCAACAGGATCCTTCGACACTTCGCCATCTTCTTTTGCCATGCTTCGACTTCAGCAGGATCAGTGGGCTTTTGGACATCCGTATCTAAGAACTCCTTCAGACCATTATCTTCTAATACTACCTCCATGCGATCCTTCCATGCAACATAATTCGAACTGCCTTCAAGAGCATATTCGAGTCGCAAACCGTTGAAAGACATTTTCAACACCAGCACCAAGAAAACAAAACTGCTGCAAAATTCGAATTCCACTTCAAAGCTCAACCGCTCTAGATCTGTGAGAACAAATTATTTCTAGCACATAGATTGACTGCAAGGGGCGTTTACCAGACCTTTCACTTTCCGAAGAAAGATGAATCCGGAGGCTACCTGGCCCGCATGCAGACTCTGTCTACCGAAATAAGTTTGTAATCACCGTGATGATCAATCTCTGCTTCAATAGCTCCGATACCATGTAGAAATTTTCTGAATAATGATTAATTATCCACCGAGACTATCCTGATCACATACAATTCGAATTTATATGCAACACATAATCTCTTCCACTCAGATCATCAAACATGCGGAAAATAAATCAAGCGATAACACATCAAATCATCATACACATTAACACAGTATGTATGGGGAAAGCTTATAGCTGAAAACCCGCAGCTATTGTGTATATTATAATGGATAAATCAAGTAACAAACTCAGTACAATACTCCTCACAAGTACTCAGTACTTTCTCATACAGTTACTCACAATCTAGCTCAGTTTTGAACAGGTTACTGGTTCAAAACTCACCTCCAATTGCCTTGCCTCTATTGCGTGTTTCAATGCTATGGGATGGCCTCTTTATATAGATAAACCACCAGACTGAACTGCGCAATCCTCATGGGCTTACTCCACCTATTTGTGTGTTGCAAATAGCAACAGTATAGTCACAACTGATAGCTAACTCCACCCTTTCATCTACCTCTTTCACTGGTCTCCACTGAACTGATTATGCACTGTAGTGAACTGATGTGTTCTTGATTTGAATAATGAGTTACTAATTAATGAATTAAATAATATTTAATTCAATCCACTCATAACTAATTGATTAGCTAGTTAAACTAATCTCAACTAGTTCAACTAAAATAAACAAAACACAACTCCACTATCTGTCTCATTAACTCCTCCAAACTTCTGCCACTGAAGTCCAACTAAATTCAACCATGCATGATGCCATCAAACCCTTGGGAACCATGTGATTCCTCTGTCAGATGCATGAGCCACTTCTGTAGCTCGAACTGAAGTGCTCCAAGAGAGTAAACTGAAGTTTATAGTCTAAATATTATTAAGGGTAAATAATATTTGACTTCCCCGTTTTAAGGAGAGGCAGTCTAAAAATAGACTTCGACCTCTTTGACCTCAAAAATAGAGTCTCATCTATTTTTAACAACATGACACATACTTTAAGAATCTCAAACTGGAATCCCCGAACCATGCTCCATATGTCTAAAAATAGACATAGTCTAAAAATAGATTTTGCGCCAGAATTTGCCTGCGGGCCCACTTAGTGAAGGCGACTTCATTTCACTAAGCTCCATCATCTTGCTGCATTTTCAACAAATTATTCTTATGTACACATTATCTTCAAATTGAGTTGTTCACACATAATCCATAGATTCATTTGGACACTTTTTAAGTAAATGCAATGATTAAAGAAAGTTCTTTGAACACTAGAATTAGTAGTTTGCTTTAAGTTTAGCATAAAAAAAGTACTTCAACAATTGAATAAAGCAAACATGACCACATGTATCCTCTCCCTTCCTGTAAAATAAGGTAGTATCAAATGAATTTTTTATGTGAAAAAAAAATAGCACATTATGTTGTAATCAAAAACTCAAGTGGAAATCTAAGATTCAAACCTTCTGAGATAAGTTAATATTGTTAGTGATGTTATAAATGTATATATTGTATATAAGAAAAAAAATTTTGCAACCAAGAGAATTGCTTGAAAAGAGGATACATTAAGAATATGAGGGTGGTCACATATGTGAGAGACTTATTAAATATGTGATATGTCTGTAGCACGAGGTGGAATCTCAGAGAAAATTTTAGTTAATAGAAAATTAATCACAAAAATAATAAAACAATTAAAATAATAGGACTATCAAATTGAAAATGATAGTAATAATGGAATTTTGGTTTCCCCAAGATGAAAAGTGGTAACTTTATGAAACCTACATAATATATATATATATATATATATATATATATATATATATATATATATATATATATATATATATATATATATATATATATATATATATATATATATATATATTACCATTTAATTAAGTTTATTATCGATCTTATTTTTATGTTATACAATTGAATATGGTGCAGGTTGATTGCATTATTTGCACGTGTAACACTTTGATGCTCCGACCTTTGGATTTAAGTTGCATCGATGACTTTCTTGTCCCTAGCCAAATTATATAAATATCACACCCTAGATGGTATCAAGGGGGTGGTGTTATGGGGGAAAGCTTCAATTGTTGCAACTCCACTGCCTAATTTCATGGGATAGGCAATATATTTCAATGCCATTTCAATGCCACCAAGACATCCCAACATTTTCAACTGTAACATTATTACCAAGGAGAGAAAATCAAATCATGTGTTACTAGAATTGAAAAAAATTTCCTTCAAAACAAAATTCATGATTACAACATACATAAATAATAATGTTTTAAGGTTGGGGAATACTTATATACCATACACGAAATTATTTTCTAATGATCTCATCGGAAGTGTTTGTAAGATAAATACTTATTTATAAAATCTCCATCCATAGAATGTTTGGTTGCATTAACAATAACTTGCAACCATGATTATGAGAGAATATATGTATGGTGTCATCACAATCTTGAATCTAGCCCAAAATTTAGCACATCTAAATCATATGAAATTATAATGACTAACGAGGAAATTCAAGTCTGTTGCAAAGCACCTTGAAAGTAGAATCTTCATATGGATATTAATGTGTCATTAATTTTGATATTCATAGGATTTTTTTTAATCTTTATAGTATTATGAGAGTATCACTGATTTTGTTTTTCTCAAGAATTTATATTAGAAGTGCTATAAAATCATCCATGCCCTGTGTTGATTATATCATTCTCCCCTTAAGTCCTAAGAAAGATTATAAAGGCAAATTTCCCGATGATGTTAAAAGGCTAATGTTTCATAGGGTGTGAGAGAGGAATAAAATCAAGATGAGTCATTTATATGAAAAGGGACAGGTGCACTTTATAATAAGGCAGGATAGGCATCGAAGGTCTTAACCGAAATAACAAAAGTCTGAAAGGCGCAAAGAAAATAATATAAGGCGGGACCCGCTCGTGTTCGGCATACACACACATAAAAAAGGAACGTAAGAAACATTTCGGGGGGGTCACAGATGGTAGGGGGGAGACAGAAGCTTCCCCCTCAGAATTATGATGACGTGGCAAGATGGACACCAAGAGTCAAGCGCTTTGTGGGGAAAATAGCCACGTGTTTGAAGTCGTTACACATCATCTTGTGTTCTTCGTGGGCCCGATCCCAATGTACAATTGTCACCACGATCCAACGGTAAGGTAAGTCCTAAGACACCCAGTACCAATACCAGTACCAGCATTTAACCCGACACATGGTATTCACCTAACTAAATTCTAATACCCAATCCCTCTATGCCACGTGTCTTAGTGTCAGCGTCCTTATGACATCAGCCCTACTCGTTTCACCCTATCATCACTTCTTGAGATATTTTCAGCCCGCATAACCGTGTTCCATGATTTACTGTGGTAAAATAGTCTCTGTTTACGGTTACTGTATAAGCGAAAGTGAGCAACAAGTACCAGGTCTACCTAGTCGTTGTCAATCTCCCTGCGTCATTTTTCCCGAGCATTATTCCTACTTCTCAGGTATTCTATCCCTTTTATTTGATCTGGTTCCCTTTTGTTTTTAAATTTTTATGATGGTCATGGGTAAAGTCACAGTCAAGAAATCAGAGCCTGAAACTCCCCAAGCCCGTGATTCCAGGGCTGCCCCTGGACCCAAACCTTTCACAGATTTACAAGCTGACATCCAAGACCCGCAATACCCATTTTTCATTAGTAGCGTTAAGCCTGAGCTGTTTAGGAAGCATGTGGAAAATAGAGATAGGTTTCGAGTCGTTTTTTCTGGTCTGTATCATCAAATTACTCCACTTATCTACCCAGTGGTTGAATTCATTTGTTGGCTCCAAGATTCTTACGATGAATATCAGGGCATGTTCCTATCTTCTCAGGGGAACAAAATATTTAGCATCTCCCCCAAAATCATCAGAAAAGCACTTTGTTATCCTACGAGTTCGAACTACGTCAGTTTTAACAAAATGACACTGTCTCATTAGTTTTCTAAACTGCCATGGAGGCAACAGAGCGATTTCATCGCTGCCATTACTGACTCCCATTTCACAACTCTCCCCTCTGCATATTCAGTGCCCCTGAGCTTATTCAAGGAGGACTTTTAGCCTATGCTTGCTCTTATTGCAAGTCTCCTAGGAGTGGAATGGTTTGTGCGAGTCTCAAAAGAATGCATAGCCTTTTTGTGGTTAATGTCGCAACCTGGTGTCATCTTAGATATCCCTGGTTTTTTGGCCTCTGCCATCCAAAATCAGTTCCAGGAGCTCTCAGATACGGGTCATTTTCGTTTTTGTTCCATGGTCTTTTATCTTTTCCTTTTCTAGCATGCCGATAAATTTGAGGGTTTGGGTTTAGAAAAATTCTATAGGATAAACTCTCAGCCAAGGCTAGTTTTTGACTGGAGTCCTGCAACACATCAGTTGGAAAATGGGGTGGGTTACTCAAGTTTCCTAAATTATTTCATGCCCGTAGCTTATACTATTATCCATGATTCTCCTCCGACTAGGATTTTTCCTGAGCAGAAGAAATGGTTGCAGTACAGTGAAGCTGAAAGCACTGGAGACTGGTATCTTTTTTATCACTATAATGAAATCAGGGTGTATGGAGCCGAAGTTTCTCCCTACCAATTGCCAGTTTTTCCTGCTCGACAGATTTACGCTTTGGAATACTTGCGGCAGACCTTAAAGTTTGACGATCTTCACTTCCTCCCTGCAAAAAAGGGGTTTATTCTCAAGCTTCCTACAACCATTGGCCCTTTTGTTGTTAACCCGAGGCATGCCCTTCCCATGGTGGAAAATCTGCTTCCAGGCATGGATTTGAGGCAAGGGAAAGCTTGGCCCTATGATCCAAAAGGCATCATTTCTAACAAAAGTAAGAAGATTAAATCAACCCCTTACAATCATCAAACAAGGTCATCCATAGAATGGCGATCTAATCTTGAAACCTGGCCTTTTCTTTCATAGATGGAGGCAAATTCATCTATGATGGGGGAAAAGGCAGACATTGCTTCAACGAGAGAAGCAGATCAGAAACAGGTAGAGGAGTTCGGCATGTCAGGAGAAGGTTCTCCCCATTTTAAAAGGAAAAGAACCAGGACCGACGAAGTAGAAGGCATTAGAGATGAACAACTGCTGCAAAGCGAGACACTTTCTGGTCAACTGGACAGGGGCAAAGTAGGTTTTGTAGTGATACGAGATATTACGGCTTCTTCTGACTTCTCAAAAGTTCACAAGAAATCTCAGCTAGCAGCTCTAGAGGAGAGAGTGAAAGCAGGATAAGGAACAGAACAATCAGGGAAAAACACTTGTCTAAATTAGAAGGATATGTCGATAAGTACCAAACTAGGTTTTCATCTGCAATTGACTTGGACAAAGAACAACTAATACTGGCTATGACTGAAGCAATCTTAAATCTAGAGGCTAGTACCACCAGTTATAGAGCTCAGGAAATAGTAATAAATATATCACAAGTCCCACCAATCGACAAATGTAATTTATTCCAGTGTTTCGGTGATATGTTAAAGGATGAGGTAGTAAAGCTCTCCCTCACGTTGAGAAAATTACAAGTGAAGCATAACCAAGTGCTTGAAAATTTCAGAAGGGAGAAGATCAACACTCGTGCCCTCTCGAATGATCTACACAGTCTCCAAGAAGTAATAAAAGGGAAGGAAAAGGGTAAAGTAGACCCCCAAGGCCATCTCATTTCCGAATTGCAAAAGCAGGTCGCTACCCTGAAGCACAAAGTGAACATACCTAGCACTCACCATGCACAAATGACCGAGTTAGTCCAAGCAGAGAAATATATGGGAAGCCTGGCAGACTCCCTCACAAAAGAAAGGGAGGAGAAAGCTAAAATGTCAGAGGAGATGGCTGCTCTACAGGGAATAATCGATGAACTATAGATATGATGGGATACCCATGTATGCACTCCACCAGCTCCGGAAGGGACTAGCTCACTATCGGAACAGTTGACTATGACACTGGCCAGACTTCAAGTGGTAGAAAAGAAAGTCTCAACGGCACGTCAGAAGATAAGCGAGCTCGAGGCTCTCCTCGCCGAGAATTCCAAAAAGTTTGCTATTATGCAAAAAGAGACAGAGGAGGGAAAACAGGAGAAGGCATAGCAAGAGAAAACAATTCGAGAGCTCACCAACCAAATAAAGGGAAATATAACCCTCTTGGATGCTAGGCGTTTGATTTGGACTGAAATTATCATGGAAGTGAAGAAGCATTGGGCATTCTTGAATATCATTGAGGAAAAGAGGGCCGTTGTACGCCTTTTCAGAAGAACACTTCATGAAGGAGGTCCTGACGCCTCAAATAGGGTCCAAAACACAAAAAGGTATATTTATCTTTTAAAAGAGCTGAGTCTGGAAGAGGTGGTCAAGGGAGGTATTGGGAGCAGATTCAAGGAAGCTGTGAAATTTCAGAAGGTGATAGATAAAGAGTCCGCACGGAGCATAGCTTTGAGCATTTTGGAAAAGGTGGCAGCCAGTTTGGAGCAGTTCAAGGTAGATTAGACAGAGATAACACTTGCAAGACTCCCATCATGCTGGGAGCCTTCCAATGCAGTCTTACAGCCACTACCAGTATATGAGGGCCAATTAAAGGAAGCAATGAATCAGACCGATATACCTTCAGAAAAGTCTGCTCGACTTAAAGCTGAAACTATAGTTTTAGTCCTCGGTAAAGAGTTCTCGCTTCTTCATCAAGTGAAATACAAGATTCCTACTTAGGAAAGTTATGATGATCTTACTGAAGTTTACATTAAGGTAGAAGTTTTCACCGAAATTCCTGAGCTTGCAGCTGACACCTGACAGAGGTGTACAAGTTATGCTAGTTTGTTAGCCAGTTCTTCTACAACCATTGCACCGCATGCTTCAGCCACTGCCTCAACTCTTTCCCACCACTGAAGATGTCAACTCGTGATTTGGCCCACGAGGCCTCCTATTTTTATTTTTATCTTTACTTTCAATATCTGAGTGAAATTCATATTTCACGCTTGCACATTTTACTTTCTGTTAGACGGTTATGATATTTTCCTTTGAAATGGCCATGAGCCCGAATTGTAAATGATGGGAAGCATTTTACTCTCATCATGAATTTTTTTATTTTGATCAGGACTTAAAACTGCCTACTAGCATGCGGAAAATATATTTTCCCAAATATCTTTCTGCGTATGATCATGGAGAAACTCTATAAAAGCAGTAAGTAGGGACTGATATAGGGTTCCAAATTTTCAAAAGAACTGACTAGAAAAGAACTCTGTGTGTATTTTTGTATGAAATTTGGTATTAATGTTGAATATCCCATTGGGATTCAGTGATAAGGAGTTTTGTCGATATTGGGGATTCTGATCGGAGTACTTCACAGTTTGTAGCTCTACCTTATGTTTTATAATATAAATGTTCATTTCATCCATTTCCACACTTCTTGTATCTTTCTTCTGGAATGCGAGTGCTCATGTGTTTAAATGTGAATTTATCGTTATTGATACTCATTTTTATTCATGTCCAGTACTTTAAATATGGCTCAGGCAGGATATTATGTTTCACTCTTTACTTCTACCAACGTTCTTCTGATATTAGCAGCAATGGAGCTCTGTCTTTAAATTCGTTCTCATATGGATTCTTATTATTGCACAGGCCCAGTATATGTGAATACTTGTTTCTAGATCGAGTTTACTTGATAGTTGATGTCCATTGCTCTTTCTAACATAGCCATCACTCTTCTTTTATTAAGCTCTGTGATTTTTTTTAGAATTCAACCCCCTTTCAACATTCTGTCTTAAGATTGTCTGATACATTCATATATCAAAGTTTATACTCAGTCACTATAGTATTACTCTTGCTATGTCCAAGATTTGAGAGTCTTGGTTCCACTTTCACCAAATCTTTCCACTTGAGATATTATAGCATGAGAGCTCCCTCTTGTTAACCCTCATATGTTGAACTATATGCTCCTTGTTGATTAATATGTCCTAAGCACTGGTCTTTTTACAACTTGAGACTGTCTCTAGGAGTGACAACATCTTTCTGGCACCGTTGTCGGGGATACAAATTTGAGAGAAGATAAATCCCTGGGCCTCGACAAACTTTTCATTTACTGTTCAGAACAGGTGTGCAGGAAGAGTAGAGAGTTGTAGGTTCCTCACCTTTGCGAATCCATTGTCATTCATAAGATAAATCTATTTGTAGTCCTGGCTTCCCGAAAGCCACATCTGAGGTCAGATACATCCCAGTGTATGACCTAGAAAATATTTTATATAAGAGAGGTTAGAGGGAAATACAGTCATTCCATACAAATATCCCTAGATTTTATTTGGAAGACTCACCATCCTCCTCCTCCAAAATAGCTCAAAATCAATGTCCTGAATCCACAGTGAGAACCCTTGATTATCCTTCATATAACCTCTCTCTTGAAAATATTCAAGTTAAAGATGAAGCTGAAACTGCAGATACCATCAGTTTCTTTCTTCATCCCACTCTTGAAGTTGAAGAGGTTAAAGAAGTCACATAAGTTTCTGCTGTTAACATTCCAACATTCCCATTAGCTCCTCAAGCCTTTGTTCAATATATACCAATTATCATAAATACTCCTCTTCCACCACCTCCTCTTACTCATCAGGTTCTCCCTCCACCCCCACAACCTCCGATGGTTATTCTGGGCTTCCTGTTAAACAAATATGCCCCCCTGGAATTACGTCAGGTCTTAAACAACATGCCTCAAGATTATCTGAAAATCCTGCCTCGTTTCAACAAGGAAAATGAGATTGAAGCTCAGAAACACCTAGAAGTCTTCCATGCCTTTGCAGAAAACTTCAATGTTGAACATCTAGATGTAGTGTTGAGACTGGTACAGTCCTTGGACGGAGAAGCCAAAAAATGGTTCAAAACTTTGGGAGACCGCTCCATCACTACTTGGGAGGAGATGGAAAATTCCTTTATCAGAAAATGGAGATAAAAGAAAGATCATGGATATTTCCTCACAGATTTCAATGCACTCAAGAAAAGACATAATGAGGGAGTACCAGAATTCATTAAAAGGTTCAAAAAATTATACTCAAGCCTTCCAGCTAAAATGAAACCTCACCAGATTGCTACTAAAGTAGTGTTTGTAGCAGCATTTGATTCAGAATTTGGGTTCTCTCTAAGAGAAAGAAGTCTGCCACCCTAGATGATGCCCAGAATGATGCACTAGAACTGGAGGCTAATTTCACCTCTACAGGAAATTCAAAAGGGAGGTCATATCAAGATGCTAGGCGAAGAGGAAAAGAGGAGGTATCCACATCTGGTCAAGACAGAGAGGCGGCTGAAAATAAAATTGAAGAGATGAATAAAATGATCAAAAATCTTTCAAGCAAGCTCGTGAAGCTTGAACTTGAAGCCAAGAACTCATCCTCTAAGGCTTTCCAAAATTCTCCAAACAGGGGTTATAATCAGCAATACAGAAAGCCACCTCTACAAATACTACAAAGGGAGTGGAAGGAGCAGCAAGACCAGGTACCACATCCACTGTACCTGGAAGGACAAATGGATGGCCTTACCGAAGACATTCCAGATGAACAAGATGATCCATATCTTTCTTATTCAAATAGTGACGAAGTTGAATTTCCTTTGCAAGAGGGTGATGGAATGGGAATTCCATTGCAAGAAGAAGAAGAAAAAGCTAGAGCCATGGAGGATCCAAAGATCGATGATTACTACAAGTAGTTTTTTGACTTCATGCAAGCGCAGTTCCATAAAAAATATGATCTCAGATCTTCTAGGAAAAGGACCAGTACCCAAGAACAGGAGGAAGAGATGCCTAAAAAAGAAACAGTTGTACAGAAAGAAACAACAGTGCATAAGGGTTGAGATAAAGGTAAGAGGCCTATAACCGAGCCCTTACATTCTAATGATCATATTCCTTCCTCTTCAAAATTGGCCACTACTCTAAATACCAAGCCTGTACTGAAAGAAGTCAAGAGAAAATATAATAGAAAAGTCCTCCTCTACCTTTAATCTGCAAAAAGAGCTTGAGAAAGTCAAAATCCCAGTCCCTCTGACTGAACTATTTATGCAGCCAGCCTATCAGTCTCAGGTCTCTTGTTTTATGCTTCCCCCAGAATCAGCCCCCATCCCAGATAGTCTAAACCTCCAGGAAGAAAGACCCATGGTCATTTTTGGTCCTCATGTTGAAGAATTAGATGCCTCGACCCCTCCTTTCTATGTGTCATTAGTAATCCATGATTTTCTATTACATAATTGTATGTTGGATTCTGGAGCGTCCCATAACCTCTTGCCCCTGTCAGTAGTGGAGCAACTGAGGCTGCAAATCACTCTCCCATACAAAGACCTTGATTCTTTTGATTCCAAAAGGGTCAAATGTTTGGGGATGATCAAGAATTTGGTAGTTAATCTAGCCCAAATTCTAGCGAAGAGTGTAGTGACGGATATAGTAGTAGCTGATATCCCAGCTCGTTTCAGGATGTTGTTGTCAAGGTCTTGGGGAACCAAAATTTGAGGGTCAATAAAACTGGACTTGAATTATGCTACTATCCCTATATTTGGAGGACAAGAAAGGAGACTGTATCGGGGGACAAGGTTTGTAAAAATGGTTACTAAGGCTGATAATTCTGTTAATTCACCAGTATATAGTAAAGAAGGTGAGTTCTCATGTTTAATGTTGGAGGAAGACCAAGATTATGCACAAGAGCCATCGTTTTGTCAGATTAAGGCTGAGAAATCCTCAGGAAATCAGGAAGTCAGAGTTTGGATGTTGCACTTCAATGGAACCAACTCTAAAGAGGGGAGTGGAGCTAGGGTGCTCATGATTTCTCCTACTGGACAATGGGTTCCATTATCTTTTAAACTGGAATATGAAGCTATGAACAACGTATCTGAGTACAAGGCACTGCTCCTGGGATTGCAAATAGAAAGAAGCATGAAAATTCAGAGCCTAAAAGTTCTGGGAGATTTAGAATTGGTGGTGAGGCAAGTGAGAAATCAGTGCCAAGCTAAACACCCATGGCTGAGGGCTTATAGAAACGAGGTATGGGACCTATTAGAAAACTTTTATTAGCATTTAACATTCAGTTTATGCCAAGAGAGCATAATAGAATCGCATATTCTCTCGCTGTAGCTGCCAATACCTTTTGGCCACCTCAGAATCCGATTTTGAGATATGAGATTGAAGTCCACTACCGACCTTCCATTCCCGAAAATGTCAAACACTGATAGGTGTTTGAGGAGGATCAAGTAAGAAGATTCATGGAGACTGTTGGATAATTCTCCAACATGGAGATAGATGTCAGTGAAGAATAAGCTGAGGATCTATCTCAAAACAAATGGGAAGAAAGCATGGCTGGTCATAAAGTGTTGCAACTCAAATGAAATGTTATACCTAGAGGACTGGTCCCTCTAGAGAGGTTGTTCAACAAAAATGACGTCCCATTACATTTGAGTAAAGTGACAGAAGAAAATTAGGTCTATGACTTGAACCTCAGCACTGAAGCTGATCCAAAAATTGTAAAGTTGTCTAAAAAGGTTCCTAAAGAATATAAAGAGCATTATGAGAAATTATTCCAGACATACAAAGATGTTTTTGCATGGTCTTATCAAGACCTGAATACTTTTGATATCAGCATCATTCAATATAATATTCCTCTAAAAGGAGATGCAAAGCCCCATAAACAGAAGCTTAGACAGATTAAACCTTTGCTTCTTCCCTCCATAGAGAAGGAGATCAAGAAGCTATTAAAGGCCAAGATCATCGTACCATTGAGATACTCTGAGTGGGTGGCCAATTTGGTCCCAGTTCGAAAAAATAATGGAGAGATAAGGTTGTGTTTCGACTTCCAGAATTTAAACCGAGCATATTTAAAGGATAATTACCCACTTCCAAAGATGGACCATATTTTGCAGAAGGTAGTGGGAGCATGGATTTCCATGATGGATGGTTTTTCTGGATACAATCAGGTGGCTGTGCTTCTGGAAATCAAAAGAAAATCGCCTTCACCACTCCCTAGGGAACATTTATGTATGCTCGGATGTCGTTCGGACTAATCAATGCAGGGGCCACTTGCCAAAGGGCCATGGATATTTCTTTTGTTGGAGAACAGGATAAATTCGTAGTGGTTTACCTCAATGAGATCATTGTGTTCTCAAAGGACGATGCAGAACATATTGAACACTTACGAAGGACCTTTGAGAAGTGCCGAAGGTATGGTCTCTCTCTAAACTCTCAGAAATCATTGTTTTCATTAGAAGAAGGTAAGTTGTTGGGACACATTGTGACAAAGGATGGGGTGAAAATTGACCCTAAAAGGGTAGAAGTTATAAACAACATATCTTTCCCCAGAAATAAGAAAGAGGTTCAAGTGTTCCTTGGGCACATTAATTTTTTGAGAAGGTTCATTCCAAACTATGCAGAGATAGTTTGGCATATAAATAACATGCTCAAGAAGAATGATGAGGTAAAATGGTCTCTTGAGTCACGAGAGGCTTTTAACAGGATTAAAAATGCCTTCGTAGAAGCTTAGGTGTTGGCTGGACCAAATTATGCTAAGCCTTTCATGATTTTTTCATTTTCATCGCCTCACACTGTTGTAGGAGTATTATTACAAAATAATGAGGAGGGGTACGAGCAACCTATTTCCTTATTCAGTCAGGTGCTCTGCGATGCTGAGTTAAAATACAACATCCTGGACAAACAAGCTTATGCCTTGGTAAAATCCCTCAACGCATTTCGGATGTATGTTCTCCAATCCTCCATTACTTCATTTCTACCCACAGTAGCCATGAAGGATATCCTGATCTAAGGAGATAGTGAGGGGAAAATGGGCAAATGGATTGCAAATATATAAGAATACTAGTTAGAGATATGCCCCACCAAGTTAATTTAAGGACAGGGATTAGCTAAAATCCTGTCAGAGTCAAATTGTCAGGCTTTAGGGATAAATCTATCTATGATAGAAAATGAGGAGTCTGAAAAAATAGATGAACAGTGTGGGATAGAAACAACTACACAGAAAACTCATATGAAGTACCTCCTCAGTCCATGGTACAAGGAAGTTGTAGAATATCTTTTGACTCTCAAATGCCCCCTAGCTATGACAAGGCAAAATATAGAACACTGAGGCTGAAGTCATAGAAATTCATTATGGCCAATGGCTGTCTATATTGGAGAGACCCCTCAGGCATCCTGATCCTATGCCTTACCGAGAATGAAGTGCAAGAAATAATGGCAGAGTTCCATGAAGGCATCTGTGGAGGTCATTACAGCTGGAGAGCCACTGCCCATAAGATTTTGAAAGTTGGTTTCTTCTGGCCCAAGCTCTTTGGAGATGTTTTCACTAGGTTCAGAGCCTACGAGAAATGTCAAAAATTCGTAGAAAGACAGAAGTTTGCACCCTTTCCCATGATCCCTGTACACATAGATGAACCTTTCCAGCAATGGGGAATTGATTTTATTGGAAAAATTCATCCTGCATCAAGTGTGCAACATAAATGGATATTAACAGCTACTGACTATTTCACTAAATGGGTGGAGGTTGTACCAGCAAGGAATGCAACAGACATAGTAGTGATAAATTTTTTGGAAGAGAACATTATCTCGAGGTTTGGTTTCCCTACCAAGATTGTTACTGACAATGCCCAGGCTTTTAATTCTGCTAAGCTCATCAGCTTTTGTTAGCAATATAAAATTGTGTTGGGACATTCCACTACTTACTACCCACAGGGGAACGGTTTAGCAGAGTCTTCAAATA
Source organism: Pinus albicaulis (assembly GCA_034641835.2). NCBI lineage: Eukaryota > Viridiplantae > Streptophyta > Pinopsida > Pinales > Pinaceae > Pinus > Pinus albicaulis. The sequence goes on from CM076583.1 coordinate 999,342,641, forward strand.
AAACTTTGGTGAGAGCACTGAAGAAATCCATTAATGAAACTCAGAAAAATTGGGATTCTCAGCTAAAATTCGCTTTATGGACGAATAGGATCACTAGCAAGAGATCAACGGGGAAATCTCCATATGAGTTGGTGTACAGTAGAGCAGCAGTTTTTCCCATACAATTGGATTTACCAATGGCTAGATTCATGCAGGAATGCAAAGAGGAGCCGAACGACATTACTAGGAGGATGAACTAGCTAGTAGAACTGAAGGAGACTCAAAATCAGGTGAATCAGAGATTGACCAAGTATCAGGAGAAAAAGAAGGACCTGTTTGATCAACATGCCAAAGACAAAAATATGCAGGTCGGGGATTTAGTACTAAGATGGGACATATGAAGGGCAGAGAAGGGGAAGCATGGAAAATTCAACCCTTTATGGTTTGGTCCCTTAAAAATTGTTGAACAAGTAGGAAATAACACCTTCAAGCTGGAGAATTTGCAAGGGACTTGCTTGACACCCCTGTGAATGGTCAATTCCTAAAACCCTTCTTCCAATTTTGATTCTGGTCGAAAGGGCCTGATGTATTATATTGTATATTATTTAGCCGCTTTTATTTTAATGATTGTTTGTTTTGAAGTATCATGAAGAAGAAGGAAAGTTGTCGAGGAGCTGTGTCTACACATAAGGGGTAACAGTTGGTCTACAGAGTTATCGACATGTTTGAGGACAAACCTATTGTCCCCAAATGGAGCCAATGTTGATTATATCATTCTCCCCTTAAGTCCTAAGAAAAATTATAAAGGAAGATTGCCCGGTGATGTTAAAAGGCTAATGTTTCGAAGGGTGTGAGAGAGGAATAAAATCAAGATGAGTCATACATATGAAAAGGGACAGGTGCACTTTATAATAAGGCGGGATGGGCGTCGAAGGTCTTAACTGAAATAACAATAGTCTGAAAGGCGCAAAGAAAATAATATAAGGCGGGACCCGCTCGTGTTCGGCATACACACACATAACAAAGGAACGTAAGAACCATTCTGGGGGGGTCACAGATGGTAGGGGGAAGGCAGAAGCTTCCCCCCCAGAACTATGATGACGTGGCAAGATAGACGCCAAGAGTCAAGCACTCTGTGGGTAAAATGACCACGGGTTTGAAGCCATTATAGATCATCCTATGTTCTTCGTAGGCTCGATCCCAAGGTAAAGTTGTCACCACGATCCAATGGTAAGGTAAGTCCTAGGACACCCGGTACCAAGACCAGTACCAGCATTTAACTCGACACGCGGTATTCACCTAACTAAACTCTAATACCCAATCCCTCTATGCCGCGTGTCCTAGTGTCAGAGTCCTTATGACGTCAGCCCTACTCGTTTCACCCTGTCATTGCTTCCTGAGTTGTTTTCGGCCTGTATAACCATGTTCCGTGATTTACTATGGTAAAATACTCTCTGTTTACGATTAGTGTATAAGAGAAAGCAAGTGCCAAGTAATAGGTCTGCCCAGTCATTGTCAATCTCCCTGTTTTGTTTTCCCAAGCATTATTCCTACTTCGCAGGTATTCCATCCCTTTTATTAGATATGGTTTCCTTTTGTTTTTAAATTTTTATGATCATCATGGTAAAGTCACAGTCAAGAAATCAAAGCCTGAAACTCCCCAATCCCGTGAGTCCAGGGCTGCCCCTGGACTCGAACCTTTCACAGATTTACAAGCTGACATCCAAGACCTGCAATACCCATTTTTCATTAGTCGCGTCAAGCCTGAGCTGTTCAGGAAGCATGTGGAAAATAGAGATAGGTTTAGAGTCATTTTTTCTGGTACGTATCATCAAATTATTCCCCTTGTCTACCCAGTGGTTGAATTAATTTGTTGGCTCTGGGATGCTTACGATGAATCTCGGGGAATGTTCCTATCTTCTTAGGGGAACAAAATATTCAACATCTCCCCCGAAATCATCAGAAAAGCCCTCTGTTATCCTACCAGTTCGAACTACGTCATTTTTAATGAAATGACACTGTCTCATCAGTTTTATAAACTGCCATGGAGGCAATAGAGCGATTTCATCACTGCCATTACTGACTCCCATTTCACAACTCTCCCCTCTACAGATTCAGTGCCCCTGAACTTATTCAAGGAGGACCTTCATCCTACCCTTGCTCTTATTGCAGGTATCCTAGGTGTGGAAGGGTTTGTGCGAGTCTCAAAAGAATGAATAGCCTTTTTGTGGTTAATGTCGCAACCCGGTGTTGTCTTAGATATCCCTAGCTTTTTGGCCTCCGCAATCCAAACTTAGTTCCACGAGCTCTCAGATACGAGTTGTTTTTGTTTCTGTTCCATGGTATTTTATCTTTTCCATTTCCAGCATGCTGATAAATTTGAGGGTTTAGGTTTAGGAAAGGTCTATAGGATAAACTCTCAGCCAAGACCAGTTTTTGACTGGAGTCCCGCAGCGTATCAGTTGGAAAATGGGGTGGGTTACTCAAGTTTCCTAAATGATTTCATGCCCATAGCTTATACTATTATCCATGATTCTCCTTCATCTAGGATTTTTCCTGAGCAGAAGAAATGGTTGCAGTACAGTGAATATGAAAGCACTAGAGACTGGTATCTTTTTTATCACTATACTGAAATCAGGGTTTATGGAGCCGAAGTTTCTCCCTACCAATTGCCAGTGTTTCCTGCCCGACATATTTACGCTTTGGAATACCTCTGGCAGACCTTAAAGGCTGACCAACTTCACTTCCTCCCTGCAAAAAGGGGTTTATTCTCAACCTTCCTACAACCATTGGCCCTTTCATTGTTAACTCGAGGCACGCCCTTCCCATGGTGAAAAATCTGCTTCAAGGCATGGATTTGAGGCAAGGGAAAGCTTGGACCTACGATCCGAAAGGAATCATTTCTAATAGAAGGAAGAAGATTAAATCAACCCCTTACAATCATGAAACAAGGCCCTTCATCGAATGGCGAGCTAATATTGAAACCTGACCTTTGCTTTCACAGATGGAGACTGATTCATCTGCGATGGGGGAAAAGGAAGACACTGCTTCAATGAGAGAAGCAGATCAGAAACAGGTAGATGAGGTCGGTGTGTCAGGAGAAGGTTCTTCCCCTTTTAAAAGGCGAAGAACCAGGACCAGCGAAGTAGAAGGCATGGGAGATGAACAATTTTTGTAAAGCGAGACACTTTATGGTCAACCAAACAAGGGAAAAGCAGGTTTTTTAGTGACACAAGATAGCACGGCTTCTTCTGACTTCTCAGAAGTTTCGCAAGCAATCTCAGCTAGCAACTCTAGAGGAGAGAGTGAAAGTAGGATAAGGAACATAACAATCAGGGGAAAACACTTGTCTGAATTAGAAGGATATGTTGATAAGTACTAAACCAGGTTTTCATCTGCAATTGACTTGGACAGAGAACAAATAATACTGGTTATGACTGAAGCAATCTTAAATCCAGAGGCTGGTACCACCAGTTATAGAGCCCTGGAAATAGCAATAAATATGTCGCAAGTCCCACCAATCGAAAAATGTAATTTATTCCAATGTTTCGGTGATATGTTAAAGGATGAGGCAGTAAAGCTCTCCCTCACGCTGAGAAAGTTATAAGCCAAGCATAACCAAGTGCTTGAAAATTTTAGAAGGGAGAAGATCAACTCTCGTGCCCTCTCGAATGAGCTACATAGTCTCCAAGAAGTAATAAAATGGAAGGAAAAGGGTAAAGCAGATCCCCAAGGCCATCTCATTGCCAAATTGCAAAAGCAGTTCGTTGCCCTGAAGCACAAAGTGAACATACCTAGCACTCACCATGCACAAATCACCAAGTTAGTCCAAGCAGAGAAAGATAAGGAAAACCTGGCAGACTCCCTCACAAAAGAAAGGGAGGATAAAGCTAAAATGTCAAAGGATATGGCTGCTCTACAGGGAAGAATGGATGAACTACAGATAAGCTGGGATACCCAGGTATGCGCTCCACCAGCTCCGGAAGGGACTAACTCACTATCAGAACAGCTGAGCACAACATTGGCTGGACTTCAAGAGGCAGAAAAGCAAGTCTCAACGGCATGTCAGAAGATCAACGAGCTCGAGGTTCTCCTCGCCGGGAATTCCAAAAAGGTTGCTGCTATGCAAAAAGAGATAGAGGAGGAAAAACAGAAGAAGGCACAGCAAGAGAAAACAATTTGAGAGCTCACCAACCAAATAAAGGGAAATATAACCCTCTTGGACGCTAGGCATTTGATTTGGACTGAAATTATCATGGAAGTGAAGAAGCGTTGGGAATTCTTGAATATCATTGAGGAAAAGAGGGTCGTTGTACGCCTTGTCAAAAGAACACTTCATGAAGGAGGTACTGATGCCTCAAATAGGGTCCAAAATGGAAAAAGGTATATTTCTCTTTTAAAAGAGCTAAGTTCGAAAGAGGTGGTCAAGCGAGGTATTGGGAGTAGATTCAAGGAAGCTGCGGAATGTCAAAAAGTGATAGATAGAGAGTCCACACGCAGCATAGCTTTGAGAATTTTGGAAAAGGTGGCAGCCAGTTTGGAGCAGTTCGAGGCAGATTGGACAGAGATAACACTTGCAGGACTCGCATCATGTTGGGAGCCTTCCAATGCAGTCTTACAGCCACTACTAGTGTATGAGGCCCGATTAAAGGAAGCAATGAATCATAACGATATACCTTCAGAAAATTCAGCTCTAATTAAAGCCAAAACTATAGTTTTAGTCCTCGGTAAAGATTTATTGCTTCTTCATCAAGTGAAATACAAGATTCCTACTCAAGCAAATTATGACGATCTTACTGAAGTTTACATTAAGGCAGAAGTTTTCACCGAAATGCCTGAGCCTGCAGCTAACACCTAGCAGAGGTGTACAAGTTATGCTAGTTTGTTAGTCAGTTCTTCCGCAACCATTGCACCGCATGCTTCAGCCACTGCCTCAACTCTTTCCCACCACTGAAGATGTCAACTCATGATTTGTCCTGCGAGGCCTCCTATTTTTATTTTTATCTTTACTTTCAATATATGAGTGAAATTCATATTTCACTCTTGCAAATTTTACTTTCTGTTAGATGGTTATGATATTTTCCTTTGAAATGGCCATGAGCCAGGATTGTAAATGATGGGAAGTGTTTTACTCTCATCATGAATTTTTTATTTTGATCAGGACTTAAAACTTCCTACTAGCACGCGGAAAAGATATTTTCCCAAAATATCTTTCTGCGTATGATCATGGAGAAACTCTATAAAAGCAGTAAGCAGGGACTGATATAGGGTTCCATATTTTCAAAAGAACTGACTAAAAAAGAACTCTGTGTGTATCTTTGTATGAAATTTGGTATTAATGTTGAAGATCCCATTGGGATTCAGTGATAAGGAGTTTTGCTGATATTGGGGATTTTGATCGGAGTACTTCACAGTTTGTAGCTCTACCTTATGTTTTATAATATAAATGTTCATTTCATCCATTCCCACACTTCTTGTATCTGTGTTCTGGAATACGAGTGCTCATGTGTTTAAATGTGAATTTATCATTATTGATACTCATTTTTATTCATGTATAGTACTTTAAAAATGGCTCAGGCAGGATATTCTATTTCACTCTTTACTGCTACCAACGTTCTTCTGATATTAGTAGTAATGGAGCTCTGTCTTTAAATTCGTTCTCATATATGGATTCTTATTATTGCACAGGCCCAGTATATGTGAATACTTGTTTCTTGATCGATTTTCCTTGAAATTTGATGTCCATTACTCTTTCTAACATAGTCATCACTCTCCTTTTATTAATCTTTGTGAATTGTTTTATAATTCATCCCCCTTTCAACATTATGTCTTAAAATTGTCTGATAGATTCATATATCAAAGTTTATACTCAGTCACTAAAGTATTACTCTTGCTATGTCTAAGCTTTGAGAGTCTTGGTTCCACTTTCACCAAATCTTTCCACTTGAGATATTATAGCATGAGAGCTCCCTCCTTTCAACCCTCATAAGTTGAACTATATGCTCCTTGCTGATTAAGATGTCCTAGGCACTGGTCTTTATACAACTCGAGACTGTCTCTAGGAGTGACAACACCATGAATTCATGTTCTAAAATAAGCAAATCCTTTTCTGAAGTGGCTTCAAAGAGGTTTGGAGATGACATGGAATCTGTTTGGAAGCTTTATTTTCATTATTTATATCATTATACCCTTCCCTAATCAATTCATAACCTCCCTTAAACTTACACTATGATTGTAATAAACAATTAAAAATCACATAATTTCATACGATTGTGATGTAATTTCAAAAGAAAAATACTTCCCAAACTTTAATTAAGGAATGTAACTAAGATGAGGAAGGGGTTAGGCTTTCTATCACCTTGAGAAACTCACCTATATGCACTCACTTTTCACTTCATCATAAAAAATCCCTATAACAAATAGAAATCACTTGTGTCTTGAAATCTAGAGTTAATTTTCTCTATTGCAATTGATTATAAAACATATTACATTCTCTGTCTGGGATTGAATTTATGGTGTTAAGAACCTAAAATGGAAAAATTTCATTGGTTAAGGCCATTCTTTTACAAGTTTCAAGATTCGAGAAATCATAGGTTGTCTGCCAATTGTCGCTACAAAGTAGAATAAAGACATTCTCAATGTTTCAAGATTCTGAGTCCTACAAAGAAAAGTAGGAAAGAGATGGTTAGTCAATAATATTATTGTGGATAGATTTACTAGAAATATCTAAGCATGTGAATTTTACTGTCTATGTGCATTATTTCATTATTCGAAACTAATTAATGTCACATGGACTTATGTGGGGAAATATTTTACCTCATTTAGGCTTCCCATGTGTCTTATTCTAAACACTTTTTCTGCCACTTTATTGAGTCCAAATCCTAATCTCAAATTGTATCTTTTCCATGCTCTTTTCACAATCTTTGTAATTTAAATATAATGGGGGAACAACCATACAGGTAAAAATGTCATTGTACCATTCCTCCTTTTGAGTGAAGTTCTTCAACCCCCATTCTTCCATGACAATCCTGACAATCCAATTTGAAGAATAAATGTCAGTAGCTTCAATAACAACAAACCATAAATATATGTTATGGTTTTATTTATCTAATATATATATCGATGAACCTTAGATGAAAGAATACATTGCATAATTTCAGCTGAAATATTTTAATTGATCTTCAAACTACCGAAAATAGTGACTATTTAGGCTAACTTCTAGATTTTATGAGCATGCCATTTCAAAATTGAAAAAGAAACATGCATTGGCCAAAGTAAAATTACCTTGTTTCCTTCCATATGTGAGTGTTCTTTACAATGAAGTTATCTAAGACTTCCTGAAATAATATAAGGTCTTGAATTTCCCAAAATCTATATAGGATTTGAATTGACGATATGTAGGGCCAATATGTCCCCAACTTATAGAACTTAAAATAGTCATTTTAGTAAAAAAAATACCATTAGCAACTTTGTAGTATTTGTTATTTCTAAGGCATTTGGTTTTGCACAAAAAATACCAACACATATTGGCAAGAACAAATCCTTTTGAGAACCTGTTAGTGCTACATCCACTCCCCATTCATCCATATGGAATTCAATGCCACATATAGAAGACACACCATCGATATAAAAGAAATAAATATGCATGCAATCATATGCAACCCCCCATTCCAAATATCATTAGATGCAAGTGAACTTATTATTAAAAAAACTAGATTCATTTTGTTTATGATTATAGATATAAGTGTAAGTCGATTATAAATTCCAATTTTTTTATGGACAAGAATAAATTCAAATAGTTGAACTCACTCTTGTCTATCTAATTTCTAGAATTTTCAATTGAGATAAGGATGGCTTGATTATAGTTAATTTTATAATCCTCAACTAATTATTCTTTTTCATAGACAATGAATTTAGTAAGTTGAATTGTAAAATACTAAATAAATACTCTGAAGAAATCAATCAAATCAACATTGGTGATCATAAACACCTCACACCTTCCTTATATTTTCCAAATTGTTTGTGACCCTAGTTATAGTCTCATTGTGAACACATAAAATAGCCTTTACTTTGTGTTCCTTCTCTACTTTATTATTTTCCCTTAGTATCCCAATATCCACCCCTATCCCCCATTCACATTGTACAACATAAACATCAAAGTTAAGGTGATTCAGTTGATCAATCCACAAAACATTGAATTTTTCCATATCGAAAGATATGACTTGATCTCATGGTGATAGTTTGTTTTTAGGAGCACTTTCCCCAGAACCAGTACTTGGATAATTACACAAGCATATATTAGATGATCGATACACCATGCATGTGGATTGACTTAACACAAACATGAAAGTCAAAATTATACAATATACATTACCACGTATGGTTAAATTTAAACTACCAAATTGTTCCCAAATGAATTATTTCATAAATTAGCAGTTAGATTGACTCATTGTAACCATATGAGGGAAGTCACATAAAGGAAAATTGATGAAGCTAAATAAAAACACGAAAAAATTATTAAAAAAAGCATAGTTGTGAGAGTGGGTTTAAAATTTCAATTTAATCAACCGAGATAATCCAATATAGTAGTAAACCATGGATACAAATATATGCACCAAAACTCCTATAATTCTAGTAAACCAAAGTATAAAAAGTAAGCCCAAAGTATGGGTTCTATCACAAGGTACTTTGTTTATTCTTACGCTATCATAAATGAGGAGTTTCAAAATTTGGATTTGCTATGGTGTATAATACATAATTATGAGATAGCATGAATATTTTTTTTGTCTATTTACATGGCTCTAGGAAGGGAAATTTTAAATGGCATTCTAAGATTGAGGAGCAGCCAATAACAACAATAGAACCATACCCTTAACAAAACCTGAATCAATGTAAATTTGATAGGTATTAAAACCCTCGAGGTCACACAAGCCCAAGTCTATTCCTTACTTGGGACTATATATTTCAAGGGTTTTAATACCTATAAGTGCTAATTTGATGAGATACTAATAGATATGCACATATACTCAAGAGGGTCAACAATGATTTTTAAAAAGAGAAAAACGATATTTCTACTAAAAAAGATGAAATATTTACCTTGAATTATTGCATCTAGTTGATGGCATTTCAGACTCGAAAGCAATTGAGTACAAACAATAAAATGATATTATACATACATAAAAAGCATTTGATGATGCAAAATCAAAAGAAGTAACATAGGTGGTAAATTGCTCAGTGACAGAATCCAAAAACTCCCTAAGAAGGAACCTAACCAAAAATTGTTTGATGACAACACAATATGCACTTAAAAGTTCCCCGCTAATGAAGTTGTATACAAAAGAAATAAGAAATAGAAGAGAAACATAAATTGAAAAAAATATAAAGACAAGCAATCCAGAGTCAAACTGTTGATATGAGAATGATAATTCATACAAGACTAAACATACCCATGGCTGGAAATAAGAAAGTAGTGCCTAAGGTGGATTTGAATATTTTCTTTACATCTTCAAGAAGATTCTTTATAAGAGTTCGCACTACAAGATTGTGGTAGTCATTGTTTCTATTCAAAACCCGTAGAACAAGTTTCAAAATATTGACAGCCTTGTAACAAATAAAAAATAGATGATTTATCCTTGGTCCATAGAAATGATCCATCTTTTACATTGGATATTGAAATCGAAAAAATTTGAGTGTTTGATCCTACAACTACTTTCGAGGGATCTTCCTATAATTCACTAATAATTTAGTCCAATACGTACTAACCTCACCTCTAATGTGACCATAGGCTATCAATTTATGTATGCAGTCCAGGAAGCTCTGATTAACCATGTTTTTGTTCCCTAAGTAAAAATTATAGTAGTTTTACACGACTTTCAATAGGAAATCTCCGTGAATCCTTAAGCTTGTAGATGTTGGAATTTTTGAAGTATTCCAAACACAAAGAAGAAAAAAAATTCTCTTCTCCTCAACACCGAGATTAAATTCAAAATATGTGGACAGAGACACATAAAAACTTCTATTTCATTAAATCAAAAACTGTTACAAATCAAAATCTTAGGAAATGCATTGTTCTGGATTACAAAGCAAATCTTCTTCTAACTGCTGCACACACAGTGTGTTTAATTTTTCTCTCTGTCTATATTTTCTGTCTTTTGGTTTTTTTCCCACAGTCAACAAAACACACACTTAGTTCTTTTCTATTATCTGCCCTCTACATCCTTTGAATTTCAATCAAAATCAATTTTTGTCCTCCCTCTATCTGTTTGTGGTTGAAATTAATATTTTCAACACTCCCCCTTAATTTCAACTGCTTCATTCTCTTGCATACCCAGACATTTCCTTAAATAATTAAAACTCTTCTGCCCCAATGGTTTTGTCAATATATCAGCAAACTGCTCTTCAGTTCTATAATGTTTCAAAAAAAATTCCCCATTGTTCACTAGCTCTCTGATGTAGTGATACTTGGCATCAATGTGTTTCGTTCTCTTATGAGACACTGAATTCTTTGATAATGCTATTGTTGAGCTATTATCACAATAAATTGTTGTGCCTTTTACCTTTCCATGACACAAACTTCTCAACATTCTCCTCATCCATACTACTTGACATGTTGTTGTTGTAGCTGCCACATACTATGCCTCTGCTATTGATAAAGCCACAATTGGTTGTTTCTTAGAAGCCCATGAAATGGCTCCTGATCTCCTATGAAAAACATATCCAAAGGTGCCTTTCCTATCATCTATACGTCCAGCCCAATCACTGTCAATATATCCAATCAATTCAAAATTTTCTAAAGTGGTCTATAAAATACCATATCTCTTTGTTCCTTTGACATACCTCATAATTATTTTTGTTGCTTGCGAATGTGTCTCCTTTGGCCTTTCCATAAATCTGGAAATTAAACTCACAACATGCATAATATCCGACCTAGTTGCAGTCAAATCCATGAGGCTTCCAACTATACTCTTGTACAAACCTGGATCAAAATCCTTGTTGCTCTCTGCTTTTCTTAATTTCAATCCCATCACTGTAGGAGTAATTTATGCCTTGCAATCCTGCATGTTAAATCTTTCCAAAACTTCTTTAACATACTTTTCTTTAGAAATAAAAAATTTATTTTCATTTTTCTCTACTTCGATTCCTAAGAAGTATCTCAGCAATCCCATATCATTCATCTGAAATTATTCCTTCATGATTGTTTTAAAATTCTCAATGAGGTAAGCATCATTACCTGTGACTATAACATCATCAACATATAAAACAACAATGATCATCTTACCATCTTTCTCTTTGCTGTATAATTTGGTTTCTCCTTCACATTTCTCAAACCCATTTTCCAATAGATAGGCATCTATCCTACTGTACCATGCTCTTGGTGCTTGTTTCAGCCCATACAGAGCTTTCTTCAACTTGCATACCTTGTGCTCTTGGCCTGCTTTCTCATATCCCAGAGGTTGTTCAACATAAACATCTTCCATCAATACTCCTTTTATAAATGTTGATTTCACATCCATTTGGTAAACTTTCCACTTGTGTTGTGTTGCTATGGACAACACTGCTCTTACTATTTCCATTCTTGCAACCGGTGCAAATGTTTCTTCATAGTCTCTTCCTTGTTGCTTCTTGTAGCCTTTGACAACAAGTCTGGCCATGTGCCTTTCAATCTTACCTTCATCATTGCTTTTGGTCTTGTAGACCCATTTTACTCCAATCACTTCTTTGCCTTTTAGGAGATCAACTAATTCCCATGTCTTATTTTTCTCTATGGCATTAATCTCTTCATCCATAGCATCTATCCATTTCTTATCTATTACTGCTTCTTCAAAATTAATAGGATCCTCTACATGAAAATATAATGCAAATAAAGAGTTCATACCTTCATTTGCTGCCTCTTACTCATAGATTTCATTCAGACTTCTGAATCTGGTTCCTCTTTCACTTGTTGAACTTGTGCTTGTATAAGCACTCAAATATGCTTCAAGAAGCACTGTCATCACTTCTCAAGGGTGTTCTCATACTTGCTTGTAGTGTCCCTTGTTGTCCTTGCATTGGTGGAGGTGATGCTGCTAATGAGGGATGTCTTTCAACCATTTCTTCCTCACATTCATCATGAGACAAATAAATTTTTACATTCATTGTTTTCTCAATGCTTCCATCCCAAGCTTCTTCCTCAATAAATTGTACATCTTTGCTTATCATAAATTTCTTAGTGGATGGGTTATACAATCTGTATGCCTTTGATTCATCATTGTATCCAACAAATATGAACTTCTCCCTCTTACTATCCAACTTCTTCCTTAGGTGATCCAGAATGTGTGCATAAGCCACACAACCAAAAACTCTCATGTGGGTGACAAACTATTTTATGTCACTCCATGCTTCTTCATGAACTCTATTCATAATAATCTTTTTTGGGCATATATTTAGCACATATGTTGCACAATGTACAACTTCAGCCCAATATTCATTTGGCAAATATTTTTCCTTCAACATGCTTCTTAACATATCCATGATGGTTCTATTTTTCCTTTCAACAACTCCATTTTGCTGAGGTGTATACCTTGTTGTAAATTTCTTTTCTATCGCATTTTCTCTGCAAAAATGCAGAAATTATTTGGAGATATATTATCCTCCTCTGTTTGTTCGTAAGACCTTAATATGCTGCCCACTTTGATTCTCTACAAGAGCCTTGAAGTGGTAGAATTTCTCAAACACTTCATTCTTCACTTTCAAGAAGTAAACCAATGTTTTTCTTCTGTAATCATCAATAAAGTTCAGCATATAGTGGCTTCTTGCTAATTATGGTGTTTTCATTAGTCCACACAAATCTGAATGGACTATTTCTAAGGGTGCCTTTCCCCTTATGCTATTTCCTAATGGAAAGCTTTCTCTGTGTTGTTTGCCCAAGATGTAACCTTCACAAAGGCTGTCTAGTTTTTCAATAAATGGTAATACCTTTACCATTCCTTTCCTATGCAACGAATTCAGATCTCTAAAGTTGAGATGTCCAAATCTCAAATTCCATAACCATTTTTCATCATTTTCTTCTCTTTGAAATGTCTCTTGTGTCACTGCTACCATTGCAGCTCCTTTCTTCAAATCTTCTCTCATTTTGAGAGGAAACATTCTATTTCTTGTCATCTTCACTTGTGCAATCCTCTGCTTGCTTGGTGGTTTCTCCATGATGGTACATACATCATCCTGAAAGAAAACATTGTAGCCTTTTTGAATGAGTTGTCCAATGCTCAAAAGGTTACACTTCATACCAGGCACATAGTAAACATTTGATATGGATTTCCTTTCTCCTTTCTTTGTCAAAAGACTTACTCTGCCTTTTCCCATGACAAAGACTTTATTTTCTGTCCCCAATGTTACTTGAGACTTTACATTTTCATCAATCATGGAAAACATAGAAATGTTTCCAGTCATATGGTTGCTACATCCTAAATCTAGAAACCATATATCCTCACTTTTCTCTTCAGCCATATTACATGCTAAAAACAAATTTTCTTGACTGAGATTTTCCTTAGTAAAATTAGCATTGGGTCTATTACCCATGTCACTCTGTTTCTTTCTACATTCATTGTCATAATGGTCATACTTCTTACAGTAATGACATTGGACTTGGGATTTATCATACCTTTGTCCATGTGCTCGATTTTGTCCACCTTGTTGGTTGTTGCCTTGGCCTTGGTTCTGATTTTGGTTGTTGCCCCTTCCACTAGTATTTTCAGGGTTGTTTCTTCCTCCTATATTTTTCCTTCTGCCTCTTCCTTTTCCTTTATTTTTTCCTCTGCCTTGACCTCTTCCTCTTCCAAATGACATTTGGGTCTTGAAGGCATGCTGCAAAGATGAGTTTAATATTCTACCCAATCTTTGTTCATGTGTCATCAATGATGCATGAAGCTCATCAACAGTAAACTTTGAGAGATCCTTTGTCTCTTCAATGGTTGTGACTATCACATCAAACCTTGAGGGTAAGCTCTTCAATAATTCATCCATTATTCTTCTTTCTTCTACTATCTCTCCATGAGATCTCATTTGGGTAACCAACCTAATCAACATTGTGAAGAATGAATCTATTGTATCATATTCTTTCATGCAAATGACTTTAAAATCTCTTCTCTTTAATTGAATGTTTGTTGTATTTACCTTCTCCATACCTTGGTAGGCTATCTGAAGGGTATCCCATGCATCCTTGGACCTCTTTGTTGCTGCAATCCTTGGAAATACACTTTCATGCACTGCCTGATAGAGATAAAAGAGGGCTTTTGAGTCCTTCTTCCTATTACTCTTCAGCAAATCCTTCTCCGCCTGTGTTAAGGCATTAAATGCTTGTTCATCTGCTGGTTCTTCAAAACCATCTTCAACTAGCTCCCATAAATCTTGAAAGACAAACAGGGCTCTCATTGTGATTGCCCAACATTCATAGTTCTTACCATTAAGCTATGGGAGTTGAGTATTTCCCATGCTCGTGCTTGTGTTGGCTCCTTCCATGGCTAGCTTTCTGAACTATGCAATAAAAACCTGATTGTGTTTCCAAAAAAACTGTCTTACAGTTCTCTGGACTGTAATCTTCAAGCAGACAAAAAACTCTATTTTGTAAATACCTGGCTTTATTGATCTTTTACTCTATTGGTCAAAAGCTTCAACAAAACTCTTCCTTCAGCTTCTTTATCAAATGTAAAGAGATTGTACTAGTTCCGATACCATGTTGGAATTTCTGAAGTATTCCAAACACACAGAAGAAAAAAAAATTTCTTCTCTTCAACACAAAGATTCAATTCAAAAGATGTGGACAGAGATGCATAAAAAATTCTATTTCATTAAATCAAAAACTGTTACAAATCAAAATCTTCAGAACTGCATTGTTCTGGATTACAAAGCAAATCTTCTTCTAACTGCTGCACGCACAGTGTGTTTAATTTTTCTCTCTGTCTATATTTTCTATCTTCTGGCCTTTTTTTTTTCCGTTAAAATGCCAATAAAACACACTTCTTTTCTATTCGTACGCCTCTATTTTATCACTGCCTTTTCTTTAAAAATTACAATACAAAGATGCTCTTTTCTTTAAAAGATGTTATATTTATTATTTATTTTTATATATATATATATATATATATATATATATATATATATATATATATATATATATATATATATATATATATATATATATATATATATATATATATATATATATATATATATATATATATATTATATAAAAATTATGGTGTTTATAATATATATATTATAAAAAAAATTATATAATATATATAACCCCAAATTTTTTAAAATAAAACTCTCACGGCATTTTTAAAACAAAATAAAAACATTAAACTTTTAACCTAAGTTCTAAACCTTTGTGCATATGCTTTTCGTAGATCTTAAACACTTGAGACAAAAATCCATTTGATAAAGTTATCGCATCCATTTATGAGGTGGGTGACTGGACTCCAAAATGTGTGATCGCATTCTCATTGGTTGGAGGGCTGATAACGTGGCAGACTCCAAAAATTTTATGCAAAAAAATTCAAACTTTATCCCATCCAATTTTTTGTTAGCTGACTGGGCTTCAGGATTTGCGATAGGAATATGATTGGTTGTTGGGTTATGATGTGAAGGAGGTGGGTTCCACCATCATGACGTGGGCAATTTTAAATCAAATGCAGTGAGCGGTAAATACAAACGACGGTTGGTGGAGTTTTGAATGCAGCAAGTGCAGGTTTTAAATGGAGCGATGGCGTGGTGTTGGAGCCACGGTTCTTCATTAGAAACATAGGCTACGACCTTAACCAGAAAATTGAACTTGCAGGTTTAAACTCAGAATTTTAATGCGTCGCTTGAGTGAGGATCAAGCTAAAATAAGAATTGTTGTTGTTGCATCCTTTGAATTTCAATCAAAATCAATTTTTGTCCTCCCTCTATCTATTTGCGGTTGAAATTAACATTTTCAAGAGTAGATGTAACCTCGAAAAGTATGGTTTTGAGAACCAGAGGCTCGATATTCTCATCTCCCAAATCGTGTTACTTGCAGACTGATTCCATGAGCTGAAATAGAAGCTTGCTCTCAAGGCTATCGGTTGCATCAACCTCACCCTTGATGTGAGTATAATCTATCAATTTTTGTATGCAACATGGCATGTTCGCCGATTTTTAGGAAACCTGAATCGTAGTGGCAATTAGGGTTTGTAATATGATTTTTTCATCAGTGAGGCTGAAGAAAATGAACTCATCAACAACAAGCGTGATATAAGGAATTTCCATCTTTTGTTCTTGCAGGTGGTTGTGCAACCAAAATTTTCTCTAGCATAGCCTTGGATGACTTGGAATGATTGCGCCATGAGGAATTCTTTATGAGTTCGTCCAGGGCAGGGCTTATTACAGTCCTCAGATAGGAATCCAAAGATAAGGTGACCTAAGATTCTAGTGATAGGGCACCATCATCCCACTCATTCTTTTTATTATCCCTTATTACAACCCCTCGACAAGAATCCAAAGATAGGGTGACGTAAGATTCTAGCGATGGAGCACCATCATCCCGCTCATTCTTTTTATTATGCCACTCATTGTTTTTAGAAAAAGGGCTAGTTGAGACAAAAATGTTATTTTGTCTCAAAGTAATGCCTTAAAACATCCCATCATGTAGTAGTGTGAGCATTGTTATCTGATAAGGACGAAGGGATTTTATTTCTTAGCCCAAAAGTTCTAAGTAAAGATAGCTGATTCACTGAAAACTGTACTCAAATTTGATTTACTGGCTATGTTGTGTTTTTACTTGAGAGATCATTACATTCATGGAATATTTGTAGAATAGTAATGTAAAATTAATTGATTTAGTAAATTTATGCCGAGTAGATAGCTACATCTATAGAATAAGGTGTTTAGATAATTGAACCCATAACTTTTAAGTAACAAACACTACAACATAAAGGGGGGTTTTAAGACAATATTTAAGACAATTTTTAGATAAATTGTCTTAATTTGAGACAAAAGAAAACTTGTGTACTGTCTTAAATATTGTCTTTAAGCGGGTGTCTCAAATTAAATCGTCTTAAAATTAAATTGTCTTCAAATATTGTCTTTATAAAGACAATATATAACACAATCATTTTTGTCTCTCCAGAGACGAATTCATTTTTGTCTCTCCTAAGACAATAGTTGCACTACAACACAAATGGGAGTTTTAAGACAATTTTTGGGTAAATTGTCTTAAGTTGAGACAATTTCATTTTTGTCTCTCCAAAGACAATAGTTGGAATTAAAGACATTATCTTTATGGAGACAATGTCTTTAATCCTATCTATTGTCTCTGTAGAGACAATAGAAAACAATGAACCCAGAAAAATATCTCACCATTAAAAGAAATCAATATAAAAATATTTAATTAAAAGAATCAACAATATCATTGAATAATTCATGTTAGGGTATAGTGGAATCGAACCACCAACCTCCTGCATGGCAGGTGCTCTTCCAATGAGCTAGCACCCTTTAAAGAATTATGTAAGGCGTTATGGCAGTCCTTGAAATTGTATAATAGGCATTGATTTTTAGAAAATGTTCAACACATAATTAGAGAAAAACAAAAACAAACTCAAATAATCATCAAACTCATTGATATTGTTTCTATTATGCTTATTATACAATGCTGTCTGAAGAGTTTGTAAAGTGTGAATATATTTTGCATATTTATTTTTGTTACATATATAGTTTTTTGGTTCTTGATCAAGGTTGCAGTGTCCATTCAAAATGTTAGATAAAATTAAAAAAATATTTTACACAGTTTTATCCAAAAAATTCACTCAATATAAATAACCGTAGAAATCTACAATCTCTGAGAGTAAGGTTGGCATACCATCCTTCAAGGAGAATTGTTTTCACGGGAGTTGGTGTGATAATGCCATTTATAGCTTGATGGAGGATAAAGCTGATTAAATCGGGCTCTGTTCTATCGTTTGAAATAGGTTGAATGTACCTCTGGAGTTATTTTAAGAATAACTTACCAGGTATCTTGACTTGATGCATGCACTAATTATTATAACAGGGGAAGACCTTAACGTGAAGTAACTAAAGTATCTATAAACAAAGGAATTACCACAGTGCCGAAACCTTAGATTCATTGCTGCGTTTATTCATTTAATATGGGTCATGAAGCTTGTGGCATATTTTCCTGAGGGCTGAAATCGATTGCTATTTGGAGGATCCCTGGGCATCTTGTTTTGGTCTAGTCCCTTCTTTTGTCACATTGAAATGAAAAATATTTTAGTGAATCTAGTTTGATTTGACCTTACAATCTTAGTTACGTTGTATCTAGTATTTCAGTTATTTGCTTTGGTAAGATCTATATAATAAATTTAAAATGTTAGTTTTTAAGCTGCAGATCACTTTGTAGTAATTTTTTTTGAATTTATCTCGAAAGTCACTTTTCCTTTTTTGATTCAGTTGGATTACTTTCTAGATTAATGGTGCTTCCGATTCTTGTAAATTCTAGTGTAGTTTATAAAGAATCCTCTTCACAAGAAACCTCTACCTTCTTAAGAGAAGAGAAATTGGTTCGAATATGTAGGTTGCCCACTGTGATATGACAATTTCTATGGTGCCATTGTTGCTAACCTGAATGCACATTCATATGGCAGCTATGTATGAATGTTGGAAGGAAGTTGTTTGGCCTTATTATAGGTTTCTGTTTTTCCATATGATAATTCTGGAGGGTTTTGCCTCTGATTAGCTTTCTACCTATAGTTTTTCTGAAACTGAGCATAAGAGTGATGATGCCTATGCATTTTTACTCCCCGATTTATCTGATGGTGCTTTTTACTGATTGAGCATCCTTTGTCTTGGTGTAATTTATTCTGTCATTTCGGACTTATTAAGATAGTATATTATATTCTGTGATTTCAGTTGTTTTGGATGTTTAGAATCTGGATTAACTCGAACAATGTGTTTTTAGGACTTACGCAAGCTTGCCAATAGATAAAGCTTCCTTGTTTTCAATCACACTTGATCCTTTATTGGTTATGTGGTTGGCATTCAACCAATAGGAAATATAAATACAAGTTGTTACAAACATTGCGCAAGGGTAAGAATTTTCATGTTCTTTCAAAAAGCTATTGTGCCATCAATGAGGCTTATTAACAATCCCAGTAAACAACATTCCATTTCTATTTGCAAAGCAGTTCCATTACTATGGTGGCTAATCATTTCATTACGGTTGCTATAACATGGTCCTCCAAATTTTCATCCTTATGTTTTTAGTTTACTGGCATGGGACAATTATTAGGATAGCTTTGATACCTTTGTTGATGAGGATTTTTGTGCTTGAATTTTCTTTCTTGCTTCCATTTGCTTGTGTGAAGTTGGCCCTTTCTCCCTAGCTGTTGCACTTGCATCAGGTTGACTCAGTCTTCCACATCAGTGCTGTTGTGTGTCAATTTAGCCCTAGTACTCCTGGGATTTGTGCATTTACCCTTTTGCTTCCATTTCCTTACTCTTCCATTAGGTCAACCTTGTCATTTTTCATGTTGGCCTTTTGTTGCCTCGTGTTCCCAATCGCTTGCATCCATGCACCTGTTGGCCCTGATTCATGTCTCTGCTCCCTTTGACTTTGTCTTGCTTCAAGTCGGCTTGAGCTTGACCCCCTATATCTGTGCAACATGTGAAGGCATAGTAATAGAATGTATATCACTTGAAAGTGTAGACCTAGTGATAGAGTTCAGGTTATGTGAAGGTGCTTACCTGATGAAGGAATGCATATCACTCAAATATGTAGACCTATTGGAAAATTGTATACCTTAGGGTTAAATAATTTTCTAAACATGGTAACTACAATGATAGAATTAGAGATTTAGGCTCCATCATAAGAACCTGAGAAACTTGAAACCCCTATTGTCCTATAACCATGCCTTTGATACTCAATTCTCTGAGATGATCTGCTCCTGTTTTCCAAGTAAAACCTTGTAGAGAAACCCCAAGCATGCCGCATCACATCTGTGTATGGCATCCCCATTAAACCCATTTGTGTAAACTAGTGCTTGTAAGCCACAAAGATTCAAACTGGGCACATGCTGGCACAAAACTAGCCAAATGCCCAGTGACATTGTTGAAAATGAATTGAGCTAAACCCTTGGGCTAATATGATTTTTTTAAATAAATGTTATGATGTTGGTAATTGATGAACTAAGAAAAACAAAAAAAAATAGGCAAGAAGTTTCAAAGCAAATGGGCGAAAGAATTTAAAGGTAGAACTCGAAAACCAGGCCCTAAAACAAATAAAGTAAGAAGAAACTTACTCAAAATAACTGGAGGTAAAGATACAAAAAGAAATGAAGTTGAGTCCAGGATTTGAGCACAAAGAAATAAAGAATGCTTCAGAAGTCCCAACATATATGAAAGTGATAATAACTGATGTGAAAGAGGCATAAATATAGATTAAAGAGCAGGTCGAAGCCTTTAAGGCATGAGCAGAAATGGTGGGTAGTTAGATAGTAATTGGGGCAGATAAATCATGATGACTAGAAAATTTGAAACATATTTCACAAGGAAGAGTGATAATGAAAACTCGGTGAAAGTAATATAAACAACATTTGAAAAAAAAACTCCTTGAAGGTAGCAATGGGGTTTCTCAAAGATAAAATGGGCTGGACAGGCACGGTCTAAACATCTAAAAGAGAGAAAATAGCATAGTCAATGAGGCTATGAATGACTTTTGAAATGACCCCTGCACATGGCCAAGATAAGGCGGCCCAAATACTACGAAGCAGAGGACAATTAAGAGGCTCGAAGGGGTTTATAGACGAAGACTTGTTCTCACGCAAACCTGCAAAAGAAAATTACCCAACAACTGTAGGAAAACCAACTCTTGTCACTATTGGAAGCTCTCCCCGTTTGGACTGGCAGTATTCCAGTGTCAGGGGTGTATCCTTAATGGATGTCTACTGCCAGCTAATTATCAAATATGCACATATTCTAACATGATCGGCACACAAAACACTCATTCTCAGGCTGTCCGTAAACAGTCAAGAGCGAGGCTGAGTTCACATAATAGTTTTAGCTTTTCAATTGGTTGGGATCAAATACCAAAGATACGTGTAGCAATGAAAACAAATGGATGAAATAATATTGCACACAAGAAACCACCTTATGCTACGAGAACAACTAAACCAACACAACAAATGGACTCAGAGAGCTAGAAAGGTCGCATGTTGACTAAGAGATTGTCTGCACCGTAGGAAGTGATAGGTGACAGGTTGCCATTGATTTCCTTGCCTGCGATAAAGGTGGTGGGCAATATCTGGTGGATGAAAAATTAAGGGGAATTCTGCTGCTACAATACTGTATAAATATCAAAATTGTCCAACCCCCTCTTCGATTCTTTTAGCTGTATATAAAGAAACTATCCTCTCCTCCCGTCAGATCTACCCACTGCTGGCATAAAATGAAATAGAATCATAAAGGTTCGAAAAGCCTTGCAGGCAGGTCGCTAAAGATCAGAATGATGGTTAGTCGAGGAAAAGACAAAAATCGACAAGCTGATAGTGGACTGCATGGTTGCCAGTCCTGTAAAGTCATTGATTTGATAGAGTTTCAGCTGGCACAAAAGTTGTCACTTATCCGAGGGGAGTTCCCGAAGTAGACATCATACAATGGGATAGAGAGATATCAACAAAACTATGATCTAAAGGTTGAATTGCTTCTTTTTTTTCCACCTGTAATGCTGGTAGAGACAGTCAAGATTCAATTCCATTCATGCAATTACTATTTCTTTTCACTGCTGCTTTTTTTATCTTAATTGGCCTGTTGTTTCCACACAGCTCCAGCGTTAAATAGGTTCACAACTGGCCGAGATATACATCAAATTTAGCTACTGTTTGGTTGTTTTTTTTTTGGGTTCAGATATTTGTGTGGAATACTCTCCTCAAGGGAGTAGTCTAATAAGTCATGGTTCTGTTACATATTTTCAACCAAATTTGCTCCTTAAGTTGCTTTGTGTGTTGTTTTTAGGGAAAATAATAAAATAAAATAAAAAAATAATAAATGAAAAAATCTACAAATGATTGGTAGCCATAGTTGAAGGAATCTCTCCTAATAGTTTCAATAAACCTAACAAACCTACGAATCTCTCCTAATCAACCTAATAAAGCTAGGCCAACCTAGTCAACCTAGGTCAAACTAGGAATTATTAAATCTAGTAAACCTATTTAAACCTAGTGAGTTGCTGCCATTGTAATAGTGAGTTTCTACCACTGTAACAGTGAGTTGTTGTCACTATAACAGTGAGTTGCTGCAACATAGTTTCAACAAATTATAAAAAAATTTCATGTAATTGTTTTCTTGTTTTGAAAATGGTGAAGAAGTGAACCCTTATCATTTAGGTTTGGTGCAATCCAAACCTTGGTGAAACACGAATTAGATTTGTACTTCACAATGAAGCACTTTGGATTTTTATTGTCCCAAAATTGATGAATAAAAATCATAATACGCAAACCACATTAAAAGAATCAGAATTGCATGGATATACAGCCATACTGCTAAACCATAACCACAAATAACCCACCAAAGAGAAGTACAGTAAGATAAATACCCAGGTTAGTGCACTTTAGTATGCTTCGGAATTCTTGAATCATACTGCAATTAGATCTCACAAATAAAACAAATTTCATGCCAGGTACTTTCCATAACATTTCTTTCCAAGACAAAAGGAAGGCAGGCGCATAGCGGATCTCATTTAATCCCAGAGGACAAAAGGTGATCAAAACAAATATCAATCAGAGACCAAAACAAGATAACCAAGGAGAAGTACAGCACTATGCATACCCAGATCAGTGCACTTTAGTATGCTTCAAAATTCCTGAATCATACTGCAATTAAATCTCACAAATAAAATAAATTTCATGTCGAGTGCTTTCCATAATATTTATTTCCAAAACAACAGGGAGGCATGTGCAGAATCAATCTCACTTAATCCTAGAGGACAAAAGGTAATGGAAACACAAGGATTAGGCGCCACAGCTACTAATTGAGTGGAGGCTCTTGCAGAGTTCCAAGAGCTCTGTGTGTTGTGAAGGATCAAAGAAGGCTAAAGGCAACAATCCTAATGGATTCAACCATTGTCATTCAAGGTCAAGAGGCACCTCAACATGAAAGCAGACAAAACGATTAACATAGGCCTCACTCTGAGAGGAAGACATATCAATCAAAGACCAAAATAAGATAGCCATCTCATCAAAGACCAAAATAAGATAGCCATCTCACCCCACCCTCTCCCATGAACACGGATCTTATGAAAAATAAAGTTTCTGGGCCCAGTGTGGGTCCTCCAAATGATTTAGTGAGGAGTCTCCACCTCTAACTTCACTTGCATGCAACAGAGAGGAGGGGTTAAATTTTGTCAACCTCCCCCCTTCACTTATCATGTCCAAGCAGTTGTTTTTGCTATTTTCTTCCAATACCTTTGTGTTTGATCCTACTGCATGTAAAATCTGGAATATAATACTACGGTTAATCCCCAACATGTATGGCATGGAAATTTTCTAGGCAATTGAGAGATTTGGCAGGTCGAAGTAATATCTCATGCATTGGGGCTCAAGTTGGAGGTTTATGTTCTGGATGAGAGCCAATGTGAGAACTTTGGTTCCTCAAACTCTAGAAGAATAGTCAAATGTATCCCACCAACCAAGCCTCATCGTGTACTGATGTTACTATTACTGTATCTTCACGGAAATGAGAGGACTCAAGACAGACTTCCACCAAAGAGACAAGGGACACAGAAGCAATGGGCATGGCAACCTCTTCAGATCCAGAATGGGAAAACTGGAAGAAAGGCTTTGAAAGGAAGCATGTCAAGGCCAGACCAATAAATATATTCAATATGCCACCAGTAAAACCCAAAGTGACATTCAGTATCAACTGACTCAGGTATCAATCATCATCAAATTACAATTTTGCTTGCTTAGTCAATTTACCTACACTGCCACATCAATTTTAAAATCAAATCCGATATCAAGTTATAGTCAAATTAGAGTACAACTATTATGGGGGGTTTCTAATAGTACTTAAAATTTATCTAACCGTCAGCTCCAAACATTTTATCTTGCCCAAGATCCTAAAACCCAATGTGATATTCAGTGTCAACTGACTCCAGTATCATTCATAGTCAAATTACACTTCTTGTTTGCTCAGTCAATGCATGTACACTGCCACATCAATTCTAAAATCAAATATGATATCCAGTTACAAACAAATTAGAGTAACTTATCAGGATGGCAAACACAAAACCACAACTAGCATAGAGGGTTTCTGATAGTGCTAAAATTTTGTCTAACCATTGCTCCAAGAGTCCAAACATTTTATCTTGCACATGCTACTGAAAGTTTTTAACCTGTCCTAGGAACTTGTCTTAATAAACTATCGTAAAGTACTAAAGGAAATGAAAAGTGAAATGTGAAATATAACCACTCTCCTATCGATTTCCCATGTTCCTTGGACTTCAAAATCTATACGGAATTCATAGAAAACATATCTAGGGATGTTGCTTCAACAATGAATTGGATATGGGGGGCCAAGATAAAAGATGATCATTACAAGAAGAAAAAAAAGAAAGGATTGGATGTAAAAACTAATGGGATAACATAATAATTCAGGATAATATCATAAATAAGATAGCTGGACCATTAGATCAGCTGCAAAAAAACTCTTTGCGATGTCATCTAACACATACTTCCATACCTTCTATTTTCCATTGAAAAGGAAATTCTATCGAAATTCTATCACTGCATATTTTTGGTGATCCTATGTTCATTATCGATTGGTTTAATGGTTTGCAGCGCTATTACATTCACACACTGATCCCCATTATTGAGGAGGCTCTTTTGCTTAAACAACGTTTTAATCAGATTATTTGTCACCATATTTACAGGGAAGCAGAATCTCTCTCTAAAGCAGGTTCTTCACAGGCTCTAGGAGTCTGGAAATTCAGTGAACAGGTAGATGGCACCCCCATGAGCTTCTATCACAGACCCTTCATTGAAGGGCTACAGGTGGAAGACTCAGCAACAACTCAAGAATGATAGTTTTTTCCCCAGTTTCTTACATTTTTGTCAAGTTTTTTACAGCTATGTGATATGTAAAATCTGTAGTATGTATGTACCTGTATTTTGATATATAGTGTCCACAATCGAATCCCGATTTGCTGAACACGCTTAGCGCAGAAAAGTGCCCAACGTTATAAAAACAGTGATTTGTCAATTTTTTTTACATTTTGTCTTTGTGTGTGAGTTTGTGCGTGAGTTGAGCAAGGAGCAAGGGAGCGATTTCAAGGAGATTCCAGCATGTGAAGAACCTGGAGATTCAATTTTTTTGCATTTGGTTTGCTTGTGCATGTGTTTTACAAATTTGTGCATTTTTGTTTATTTTTTATAGCATTCATTGCTCAATCAAGGGCAGCAAGAAAGGAGTAAAAGGGGAAGAATGTAGGAGTAATAGGGGAAGAATGTCTCCATTGGAGATACCCCTCCTGTCCCTATTTCATCAGGGTCTGCAAGTATTCCATCTATTGGAAGTGGGGCTACAATAGCAGTTTCAAATGTTTAGGGAAAACAACCTCAAAACAACAAATACCCATTATGGAAATATGTGACAAGAGATCTAGGGCCAAGTAGCAAGGTGAAGGGAGGAGGCAATGTTGCTTGGAAATTCAGTTATTGCCACAGCCATTTCATGAGCACATATTACCGTGTGAAAGATCATTTGTTGGCTTTGCCAAGTTGTGGAATTGCAACTTGTACACAGGGGACTTTAGCAAAGAGGAAGGAAATGGAAAGAGAGGCATCTGTTGGTGCGGCAAATGTGACATCAAAAACAAAAAAAAATAAGAATGATGACCCCCTTCCATTCTTGAGGAAAAGCAGCAACAAGTTCCCATTTGAGAGTTCTAGTGGGTGACAAGAAGCAATAAAATACAACAACAGCTTCAAATGTTCAGGGAAAACAACCTCAAAACAACAAATACCCATTGTGGAAATATGTGACAAGAGAGCTAGGGCCAAGTAGCAAGGTGAAGGGAGGAGGCAATGTTGCTTGGAAATTCAGTTATTGCCACAGCCATTTCATGAGCACATATTACCGTGTAGAAGATAATTTGTTGGCTTTGCCAAGTTGTGGAATTGTAACTTGTACACAGGTGACTTTAGAAAAGAGGAAGGAAATGGAAAGAGAGGCTTATGTTGGTGCGGAAAATGTGGCATAAAAAAAAAAACAAAATAAGAATGATGACCCCCTTCCATTCTTGAGGAAAAGCAGCAACAAGTTCCCATTTGAGAGTTCAGATCATGGACCCTATCATTTCCTTGTTTCGATTTGCAAATATAGACCAACCCATACTAAGATAGGTTTATGAATGATTGAGTCTATGGGGAACATTATTTTACATAGTGAGTGCCCCGAGAATGAGAGAGACATCACCAGAGGCCTTCTTCACCACCATACAAGATATTCTTTTCAATACATGAGACATGAATTGCATGCTTTTACATTGTTTGGCTCACTCCTTGAACCCAAAATACTACAGCCATGAGTGGCTGAATGGTGGACCTTCCCGCAGATTCCCTCTTCACATGGATGGTGAAATCTCACCAAGGAGGAAAGATGCATTCAGGAGGATTTTTCAAGATAGGGCATCCCTTGATGAGGTGGAGGATGCCTTTGCAAAGTTTTCCACTAGCGCTGGGCGATTTGTAGGCTATGATGTGATTAGAGACAGGGGGCTAAGAAGCCCTATTCTTGGTGGGAAACTCATGGAGCAACAAACCCTCCTCTACAGCAGGAGGCCATGAGGCTCCTCTCTCAGGTGACTTCAACCTCTTGTTGCGAGAGGAATTGGAGCACATATGGGAATCTGTATAGTATGAAAAAGAGCAGGCTTGAGCAGTCTAGGGCAAAGACAATGGTGTATGTGCACACCAACCTTCATCTTATTTACAGGTAGAGGGAGGAGTGGTTGAAGGGAAAGACAAAGATGTGGGATGTCTTTCCTAATGATACGTGTCTAGACAGCGGTGATGAGTTGCCATTGGCCAACTTGGATCTCAATGAGCCAGTCCTACTAGAGCCTATCACATTTGATGATGGTGATTCAGTAGATGGGTCATCCTCCACACCAGCAGAAGTAGACATGACATTGGATACAGAGAAGAAGGATGCAACAGTGAAGAGCACTGGTGACCACGATGATCATGATGATGATAGTAATGTTGATTATGATTATGATGATGAGGATTGATGACTCATGACTCATGAGCTACCTACTGCGGTGCTGCCTTGAGGCTTGTAGTCTTGTAGACTTGTAGTTGTTTTGTATTTGCTATTTCTATTTGCCATTGGCATTGTACAACCTATGTAACACATTTTGATTTTGATGACTTAATGAGAAAACTGCAATATCTTGTCTTTCTCCTATTGGATCATTGATGAATATGTCTATTACTTTGTATGATTGTATGATGTATCTTTGTAAAACTTACATCTAAATGAAGATCTATGTTTGAATCAATGAATTTGTGTAAGAAATATCTAATTTTTAATATATATATATATATATAACGTGTCTAGACATGTCCTATTCCAAGGGGTCATCGTGTCCATGTCCGACACTCAAATCTTGTCCATCGTGTTCCGTGTCCCTGTGCCAGGTGACTTAGGTAACAACAATAGTTTCTGTCCTTGAAAAGTGGTCAATTTAAAATGATGAAAACAATTACTGAAGGCACCTAAAGTTTTATGCAACAATGAGTTGAAAAAGAATCACATAACCAAGTAAACGATGGTATAATTAGAGTTCAATTACGCAAGGTCCAAGAAAAGACACTCCACGCAATGTTATCAGAAACAGACAGACCAGACCAGAACCAGCCCACCCAGACCAGTTCACTCCCCATGGAACAAGACCAATTGGCTGATTACATCCAGAACCAAATTTCAGGCCTGTTCCAACCCAGAGCAGACATTGTCCAATCCTCATCAACTAGTTGTTACCAGCTCTTCAACCACGTTTTCCAGCCTGTTCTGGCATAATTCTGGTCCAACCCTCAGCCAGTTCTGGTTCCGATAACATTGCTCACATGGAATTAAAGTTGAAATAAGCCCAGGGATGCAGCAAATCAAAGAAAGCCCAAAAAAACTTATCCACAATATATCAAGGAAAACATCAAAAATATAAAAAAAGCTAAATTTGGAAAATAGAATAAAAAAATATAATCATTAAAAATCTGAAAATATCAGCAAAATATTGCAAAATAATGTCATTCTTATGAATAATGATACATAAAGGCAATATCATCACTGTGTTGAAAATATCGTGATGTTGCCAATATTATCACAATAATGCAGCAATTAAATATATGCACGTGTTCTAGAATTATAGTCCCCAAAAAGATATACACAGTAATGAAAAAAAAATCCCATAATATGCAAGCCTTCTTTCTTTGAATCAGAAAATGATGTACCTGCAACCAATTTTAAGCTGAGGCGATACTGTAACCACTTAAGGGATTACTAACAGATAACTTCTTTACAACTATGTGGCACTAGGAGATAAATTTCTTGATTACTTGATATATATGTTATAGCTAGTGACTAGTTAACTTCTTTAGAATTATGTAAGCCAATAGGATATAAATTCCTTAGCTTCTTGACATATATGTTATAGATTGTCACCAGCACAGATTTCAAAGACACTTATCCCAATAGGATATAAATTTCTTGGTTTCTTGACATATATGTTATATAGATTGTGACCAGCAAAGATTTCATAGACACTTATCCCTTCCCCTGCAATTAGCAAATTTCAAAACCCTGATGTAAATTGTCAATAAAGAACAACAATTTTACAATGAATAATCCATGAGTTCACTGTGGATTCAGCCTAGACCACCACGAAGTCTAGCACAAACAACAAATGGGTATGTCGGAACATCGACATTGTTTCTTAAATACAAACATATCCAAAGTAAGCTTGGAGAAATCAACTATTGAATATGTCAATTATGCCACAAAAGCACCACTACATAGAAGGAGGCAACACATTTCACTATGTATTGGGAATATATTTGTTTCAAATTTACCATGGCTCTGAAATGTTTGTGTTAATGTTTCTAAAGGCTTTCAAAACATATATGAAATAATTGATTTCTAATACCTTCCTCGTTGGAATTTGACTTGAAATTTTCAATATCAAAAGGTATCCCTAACCACACAATCTGACATTAACCACTCTTCTGTGTCTGAAAAGTTTAGTTCCTCAACCATGTATGTTCACCTAAGAGAAAGGGGTCTTTTCATGTATATCGATTATGTCATGATATAGTCCACGCTTGCCATGATGTCAAAAGTCTTCACGGACAAACAGAAAATATAAAACAATTGTGTTCATGCAGTTCCGAATATGAAGCTTAACTCTAATCAATATCAAACATTTGACAACGCCCAAGCGAAATTAAATGAGCATGCTTAGATTTTTTTTATCAACAGAAGCCAAGCTTGTTTTTTAACATCTAAACGTTCTGTAGCGGTTTACAATATATCGCATTAAAATGTGTGCAAGCAAATTTAGAATTATGATACTAGAGAATAGGCCCCGTCCATAACAGTTTTTCCAGCTTAATCAGGTCCGCATATTGCACAAAAGACGGCTGGGGAAGAAAGAACGGCCTACTCGTTGTGACTAAGCTATACCTTCCTACTCATATTACTGAGAATCGCACAGTTGAGAATTGCACTGTGCGAGATGAACTCGCAAGTAAATGTTCAAAAATAAAAACCCACATTAGGGTTCTAGAATATCCCCGCGTGTTGACTTCCAGGGACTCAAAATACACCTTAAAACCCATTCAGATGCACACGGCGGTGACAATGTGCGAGAAAATGGTGATTTACAACGCATTAGACGCGCAACTGGAGCCCAAACCAGA
The DNA here is from genome assembly GCA_034641835.2 of Pinus albicaulis. Lineage (NCBI taxonomy): Eukaryota > Viridiplantae > Streptophyta > Pinopsida > Pinales > Pinaceae > Pinus > Pinus albicaulis. The sequence goes on from CM076583.1 coordinate 999,372,583, forward strand.
CATATAATGAAAAAATAGCGAGAAATTAATAACACCACACATGCATTAAAAGTTTCTTTCACAAGCCCACGATTAAAACTCACCTCTTCTTTAGCTCCCGTGCCGTAGAAAGCCGCAACAGTGGCATCAAGAAGGGGGACGTCAATGGGCTGTGAGAGGTCCAGAATTTTTTCGGCCATGGTGTTCTTTTAAGAGTATCCGGCTAGCCAAAATTGCAGGGTACATACTGTTGGAATCCTTTTAATGTTTTCTTCCGAGGTCGAAATCCTTCACCTGACCTTAAACCCTCGAGCACAGCATAAAACCTAAACCATGGCCAATACGCAATCCAGGCATTAATATGCAGCGAAAAAACAGCTCTGACTAGCTAAAGGCCGAATCCAGTCATTTTAGTCCTTCTGTCGCTTTACGCTCCCATGTTTCCCTAGCCCGCCTCCTGCCTCTCTACGACCTGAGAATAGCTTGGCCCTTTCTGTAATTTTTAATGCTGTGTTTGCTTGTCCTGTCGCTGGCACCCTTTACACGAAACCAAAATATTAACTTTAATACGAGGCCAAGGTAGCGTAGGAGGAATATGTCGAAAATTTATATAAATAAATAAATAAATTATGTCTTTTTTACTCAAACAAATATCCCCTTTGAAGGGCTTTTTTTCTTCCCCTTCGCCCACTTCTTTCTCGAGTTGAACTCGCCTAATCACCATATGGTGTGAGTGACTCCCCTTGGTAAATATTCAATCGCGTGACTAATATGCTATAATTTTCTAGCAAAAGTTTATTGCCAAAAATAATGTTTGCAAAGAATCAATGCTCGTGTTGTCGGAGGCCTCCCGAGAGCTTCAAATTTATTAAGGGTTTATCTCATGTTTTTTTGAAATGGTATTTGGTGGCCCTTTAAGGGTAGGTGGATTGTCATGTTCGAGGCTATTTCATAGGATGAAGGGATAAGAGTTTGTATGTATGTTTTTATATATATTTTTGGATAAGTGAATTAATTAGGGGATAGGTTTTTTATTTTGGATAAGTGAATTGATAAGAGTTTGTATGTATTTTTGGATAAGTGAGTTAATTAGGGTATAGGATTTTTTATTTTGGATAAGTGAATTAATTAGGTATAGAAAAAAAATTAAAAATTAAAAAAATAAGTGAGTTAATTAGTGGATAGATTTAGTTTTATAGATATTTTAATTTTTTAAATGAAGTGTTGAGAGGGATCAAATCTTTTAAGATGCAAAAAAAAATTTGTAGTGTAAAATTTAAGGAAATGTTTGCACCTTGATTGTAATATTTAAGATGGATTTATGTTGGCTCCGTATGATATTATTTATATTGTACGTAAGTTTCACATCTTTATATATGTGTGTGTGTGTGTGTGTGTGTGTGTTTATTTTATATTTTTATATTATTATTACATATGCATAATTTTTTTTCCAAAACTAATGTATAGTGAAGTTAACCATATTTAGTCCCCGTATCGGATGGGAAGAGACAAGATGTGTGGGAGTCAGTATTGTCTGTTGTCCCAGCACTAATTGGAGGGGACATGCATGCAACTTCCCCACGGGTTGTTAATGCCAAAAGGTGGCTAAGAGATGTCCAAGGCACAGCATGATTATGCTTTGATGTCTTCCTCTCAAGTCTATAATTATCATGCTTATGAGCATTATAATTACATTGCCCCTGCACGCCTCCGTGATTGTTTCAACCTTTTTGAGCTCTAGATGTCTTGTGTTGCAATGATTTCGTTTCCTGAATGGGCGGCTTCAACAAGGCATCCTCCACATTCTGTTGTCTTAGCTGGCATTATATTTTATTGTTTCCCTCCACTCTTCCATCATGAATGGACATGTGGCATCCAGTGTCTCAAGGTTACCCCTCTTTTCTTTGGCCTCACTTCACATTCCCCTCCCCCTCAGTCGTGCACCCCTAAGGAATTTGTCTCTAGTTTATGGAACCCTTCTAATCCTACTCACACACATTGGTTCCTTTGCTATGTTTTAGTTTATCCGTCTTTAGTAGACATGAAAACTCTCGTTATAATTTACCTCTCATAAAACTTTGTCTTTGCCTCTGGGTGTCCACCATGCAACAATCAAAGAGAAAGAAGTAACATGATTCTTGATGTATTGATAAAAAATTCACCTTCAAAATAGCCATGCAATTTTCACATATTGTTTCACTACTCTTAGCAGCCGAAACAAGATCAGGAATAAAACCAGGCCATCTACTTGGCCATTCATGCTTCAACACCTACAAAATTGGCAGCACTGTTTTAGCATTATCTATTTAATCAAGAAAAGAATAAGCATCCTAGTAATTACTATTAACCTTTCAATCACCTACACCCTGGAAAATGGGATACATGTTCAAAACGTAGGAAGAAAAGCTGTCAATATCTAGAAATTAATTACAAACAACACCCTCTCAAAGAGCATGGACAAGCTAATAAATTTACAAAAAAAAAGAAGAGCAAAGGATAAATATTTAAGCAAACAAACAGACAAAATGAACATGCACAATGGTTTAACTAATTAACCAAATAAACCATACAGAATACCACATTTATATTTGCCTTTCTAGGATACACTTAACTCCCTTAAGATGAAATTAAATGAAGATAAGACACATGGGAAGAGTGTCATCCACATATTGTTGGTGGGTTGAAGGAGGGTTAGAGGGGTAGAGGTTAAGGGGGTTAAATGGGTTAGGCATTTAGAGGTTTAGGGGGTTAGGGGATTTAGCAGTTAAGGATTTTAGGGGTTAGGGTTTTGGGGGTTAAATGGGTTAGGGTTTTAGGGGTTTAGGGGGTTAAATGGGTTAGGGGTCGGGAATTAGGGTAATTGTGAGGACATGATAACTAAGGAGTGTCAGTGCATGCCAAGGATTGAAAAGGCATGCTAACACATGCCAGAAAGTGTTGGGCACAACATTTAGGTTGGGCACAACATTGATTTTCCAATGACTTGGTTGGGTTCCCAAGTCACAAAAAAAGTAAGGTTATCTATCACGGCATGAAAGCTAAGGAATACCAAGGTGTGGCAGGGAATGCCGAGAAGTACTAACACATGCTAGGCAGTTCCAAGGCATGATAGGCATTCCAAGATGTGCCAGGTGCCAGGGTGTGGCATGAACACATCCTAGGGAGTGTGAGGGCCAAGTGGCAGGGAAACACAAGGGAGCACTAGTTTAAAATGCATGGAAATGAAGTATCAGCTAGTTCCAGGTGTGCTAAGAAGGGAGTGACACGGTATTCTAGGAGGTGCCAAGGCATGTTAGAGTGTTAGGGAAGCATACAAAGATGTTCCAAGTGCCAAGGTGTGTCAATGTGTGCTAAGGAGTGTTAGGGAGAGTTAGGAAAACATAACAGAGTACTAGGTCAAAATGCATAAATGAATGAATAAGAGTGTGTGACAGGGAGTGTTAGTGAGTTTTAGGTATCTCGAGAAGGGAGTAACATGGTATGATAGGGACCTCGATAATTTTTTTCCATGGATAATTATTTACGTTGTATCCATTGCATTAAAGCAAGAGGTCTGTCAATGCTTTTTTGTATGTGTTTATAAATTGAAAGAGACCTTAAAATCTACCTCACGAATCTGACCACAATTGATGAGTTCAAGCATTTGCAAAATGGCATCATGAGTGGAGCCTTTTCCAAAAAGGATTATTCATTTACATTACAATATATACAGCATGTAGTTAGCATTCCATCCATGTTGGCGCACACACATGATGGTATAAGTCCTTAAACTGGTACAAAAAAAATGATTTTATATATTCACATACGGGACAGTCACAAGATGTAAACAAAATCACATACTTATTGAAATCCTTAACCAGGAATATGCTAAATTGCTTCAAAATGTGCTTGCAACTAGGTAGGAATCAAAGACAATCATTGCAATGGTTTAAGGGGATCTAATGGAGAATTATGTAAGGAGCTTCTTCTAGGTAAAGAACATTGGTATTACTATTGTTAAAGGGGGTGGCCTACAAGGATACATTGGTAGCTATTGATGCAAGAGCATTATTTCAACAATTTATTTCAAAATTTGTATTTGTCCTCCAGAAGGTCTTAGAGATTTATAGGAGGAAGTTGGTTTCCTTGTTGCCCTATAATTTTGTAGAATTTCTAATTTCATATTTGGGATAGGAAATTTTAGTAATTTTAGGCATAAGTTAAGATGTTGTTTGATTTTTAAGGCCTCCTAGTCATTAGGAAAGTTGAGTCTTATGATTAGGATTACTTGTGGCATCCTATGTATTTTTCAAACTCCAATATACCAAGTAAAATATGTGGAGAACATTTGGGGGAAGTGTGATTGTCCATAAAATGTAGATCGGATTTGGGGAACTTGTAGCTCTTTTCCTTGGATCCTACTAGTTCTTAGAGGTGTTAAGGGGTTTAAGGGTTTAGGAGCAAGGGGTTAAGGGTAAAGGGTAAAGGGTTAGGGCTTATGGGATTTAGAGGTTAGGGGGTTGAGGTATAGGGGGTTTAAGGGTTAGAGGTTAATGACTTAGTGGTTAAGGGATTTAGGGATTAAAGATTAACCATTAAGGGCTTACATGTCAGGGGATTTAGGGGTTAAGTGCCTAAGGGTTATGGTATTTAGGTGTCAGCGAGTTAAGGGGTTAGGGGTTAATGAGTTTAGGGGTTAGGGGTTATGGGTTAAGGGTCAAGGTTTAAGAGGATATGGGATTAGGGTTTATGGGGTTCAAGGATTCTAAGTTAGGGGTTAGGGGTTAAGGGGTTAGTGGCTTTGGGTTTAAGGGATCAAGGGGTTAATTTGTTATGAGTTATGGGTGTAGGGGTTAAGGGATTGTGGCTTTGGGGTTAAAGGGATAGGTATTTTAGTGGTTATGGGTTAAGTGTGTATGGGTTGTGATAATGTGGCCCCTAATCCCCTTGTAAAAACTATTGGGGTTTCCCCTATAAATTTCTCTCATTGCCTTACCTATAGGTCCCCTACCCCCTATGTCATAAGGCCCTAAGGCTCCTTCTCATTCTCTAATGTTAGGATTATAGATCTCAGTAAACCATGCTCAAACCTCTCACTTCTACCCATCCATGCTACCCTTATGTCCCCTTGCCCCGTTCAATACACCAAAAGATCCCCATCCCCCAAAATTCATGATAATTAAACATTTGGAGGTGATAATTTAACAATAGCTTCACAACTAGTCCATTTATAATGGTGTCTTGGAGCTATTAGATGTCATGTCATTGAGCTACAGTGATAGGTGAGAGTTATGCATAGCTCACTAAAGGTGTATCAAGAGGCTATTAGTCTATTGGCTATAGAATTTGACTCTTTTTATTTGTAACTTAGCGAAATGGAAAAGATGTGGAGAAAATCTCCATTCTTCTTCTTTCACCGGGCCATGTAAAATAAATGAAGCAAATAGTCTCAACCCCTTGGAGAAGGAAGGTTGAGAGCAATAATTAGCATGAACAAACAAAGAATCCAATGAGTTAAGTTTAGAGGCATCTCCATTTGTAAACAAGCATCCATAAGCTTGTTAGTGTTAGTATGAATCTTTACTAGAGGTTGAGTAGTCTTCACATCACCAACCACATCCAATTGAAATGTACCAACCCCTACAATAAAAATGATGTCTCCAACTAAGGTGTAGTTAATACCAATAATATCACCTTATGAATCTATTACAATATGATTTGGAAAGTACGTTTCCATACATGTGTGAAAGAAACAATCCATTTGGTTAGGAAAAGGAAGTCTTTTTTAGGACATCCAAAAACCCCCTTGAAGGAGACAAGAAGGGTTTGAAACCATATAATACAAGTCGATCTATGAACCCTATTTCTGATGTGTTCTATGCATGTGTTTGTTCACTCGGTTTGACATGTGATAGACAATATATGAAGCCTTTTTTTCCACGTATCATCTTCATTAGATATCATGTTGCTAAGAATGAAGTGTATGGATTAGAGTTAAAGTTCCTATTTTAGTTTGTTGTCTTTTTTTGTCTTTTAGAGTACAAATCTTTCTGGTATACTGTGCTAAGGTAGTTTGGCTTTCAAATATTCAAGGAATATGTGAGCTAATATAAGACCATATTGTAATATTTGAAATAACATGATGAACTATTTAGCACAATTTATGGTGTTGGATTGATTGAGATGTTTATTTTTGGATGGATGGATGTACATCTCTTTAGCCAATAGACAAAACTCATTAAGCATTGTTGCAAGTATGTTATTGACATGTTGAAATGCCAATGAGACTTAGAGGTAGAATATTTAGACTTGTATATTTTCACTTATCCGGGTGTGATGATACCTTGTGGAGGTAAGCAAAATTTCCATTTTTTTAACTCTTGGATATATTCTATACGCTCTTGAGAGAATTTCAACCTTTTAAATAAAATTACAAAAAAATGTACATTCATGCAATAATTACTAATTGATTTGGGGGTGACTCAACAAATTGTAGCATGTTGGCTTGTTGAATTTGTTAGCAAGTTAATTAGGGCTTGATAAATTTGTAAGCTTCAGTGGGATTTATTGTGGTTCTATGTGTTTTAGAGAAGCAAGTTTGGAGTGGTGGTTGTGCTTCCTTTATTGAATTTGATTTCTTTGGTTCTTCTTCTCGTGCATGCCCACTGTGGTATATTCTCGTTAGTGGTTAAGGGGTTAGGGATTGGGTGCTTAAGGGTTAGGGGCATAATGAATTAGTATTTAAGGGATTAGGGATTTGGGTTAGGGGAATAATGAGTTAGTGGTTAAGGGGTTATGGATTGGGGGGTTAGGGGTTAGGGGATTTAGGCGCATTTAGGGGTTATAGGAATAATGAGTTAGTGGTTAAGGGATTAGGGATTGGGGGCTTAGGGGTTATGGAATTTAGGCGCAGTTATGGGTTAGGTGAATAATGAGCTAGTGGTTAAGGGATTAGGGATTAGGGGCTTAGTGCTTAGTGGATTTAGCAGTTAAGGATTTTAGGGGTTAGGGGTGAGGGGTTAATGGGTTAATGGTTAAGCGTTAACGGTTTAGGGGTTTAGGGGTTAAGGGGTTAGGGGTTTGGGTGTTTATGGTTTATGGGTTTAAGGGTTTAGAGGTTTAGGGGTTAAATGGGTTAGGGTTTTAAGGGTTAAGGGGGTTAAATGGGTTAGGGGTTGGGAATTAGGGCTTAAGGGGTTAGGGGTTAAGGTTAGACGTTTAGGGTTTACGGGGTTAAATGGGTTTAGGGGTTTAGAGGTTTAGGGGGTTAGGGTATTTAGCAGTTAAGGATTTTAGGGGTTAGGGGTTAAGTGGTTAAGGGGTTAGAGGTTAAGGGATTAGATGTTTAGGGGGTTAAATGGGTTAGGGGTTTAGAGGTTTAGGGGGTTAGGGGATTTAGCAGTTAAGTATTTTAGGGGTTAGGGGTTAGGGTTTGGGGGTTAAATGGGTTATGGTTTTAGGGGTTTAGGGGGTTAAATGGGTTAGGGGTCGGGAATTAGGGTTTAAGGGGTTAGGGGTTAAGGGTTTAGGGGGTTAAATGGGTTAGGGGTTTAGGATTTAGGGGGTTAAATGGGTGGGGGGTTATATTCATTTCTTAGGTGAACAAGGCACAATCTAGTTGTAGTAACCGTAACTTGGTCAAGTTGTTATAGTCAAAGTAAGACTTGGTTGGGTTCCCAAGTTCCAAAAAAGTAAGGGTAATTATGAGAGCATGATAACTAAGGAGTATCAATGCGTGCCAAGGAATGAAAAGACATGCTAACACATGTCAGAAAGTGTCAATGGATGTTGAGGAGTGTTAGGGAGTGCCAGGACATTGCAAGGGAGAACTAGGTCAAAATGCATGGAAATGAACGAAAAAGAGTGTGTGCCAAGTAGTGTCAACGAATTCCAAGTGTCTCAAGGATAAAGTGTGTTAGGGGAAGGTGAGAATAAGACTTGTAGGAGGTAAGCCTATGGTTACATAGAGGGTTGGACAAAGTAATTTCAGACAAAGGGAAACTTTGGGCTGGGCACAACATCGATTTTCCAATGACTTGGTTGGGTTCCCAAGTCACAAAAAAGTAAGGTTATCTATGACGACATGAAAGCTAAGGAATACCAAGGTGTGTCAGGGAATTCCTAGAAGTACTAAGACATGTTAGGCAATTCCAAGGCATGATAGGCATGCCAAGATGTGGTAGGTGCCAGGGTGTGGCATGAACACATGCTAGGGAGTGTGAGGGCCAAGTGTCAGGAAAACACAAGGGGGCACTAGTTTCAAATGCATGGAAATGAAGTATAAGCCAGTTCTAGGTGTGCTAAGAAGGGAGCGACACTATATTCTAGGAAGTGCCAAGGCATGTTAGAGTGCTAAGGAAGCATACAAAGTTGTTCCAAGTGCCAAGGTGTGCCAATGTGTGCTAAGGAGTGTTAGGGAGTGCCAGGAAAACATAACAGAGGCGCACAAGGTCAAAATTCATAAATGAATGAATAAGAGTGTGTGACAGGGAGTGTTAGCGAGTTCTAGGTGTCTCGAGGAGGGAGTGACACGGTATGATAGGCAGTACTAAGTCATGTTATAGTGTCAGGGCGACATGCATCCAAGATTTTATATATTCACATACGGGATAGTCACAAGATGTCAACAAAATCACATACTTATCGAAATCCTCAACCAGCAATAATATGCTACATTGCTTCTTAATGTGCTTGCAACTAGGTAGGCATCAAATACAATCATTGCAATGGGTTAAGGGGATCTAAGAGAGAATTATGTAAGGAGTTCCGTCTAGCTGGTAAAGGACATTGGTATTGCTATTGTTAAAGGGGGTGGCCTACAACGATACATTAGTAGCTATTGATGCAAGAGCATAATTTCAACAATTTATTTCAAAATTTGTATTTGTCCTCCATAAGGTCTTAGAGATTTTTAGAAGAGGAAGTTGGTTTCCTTGTTGCCCTATAATTTTGTAGAATTTCTAATTTCATATTTGGGATAGGAAATTTTAGTAATTTTAGGCATAAGTTAAGATGTTTTATTTTTTATTTTTAAGGCCTCCTAGTCATTAGGAAAGTTGAGTCTTATGATTAGGATTACTTATGGCATCCTATGTATTTTTCAAACTCCAATACACCAAGGCAAATATGTGGAGGACATTTGGGGGAAATGTGATTGTCCATGAAATGTAGATAAGATTTTGGGGACTTGTAGCTCTTTTCCGTGGACCCTACTAGTTCTTAGAGGTTTTATTTGGAGCAGTTAGCAAGAAAAAACATAGCATGCCCAAGAATATTAGTGTTGGAGCACCTATGGTTAAAACACGAGATTCAAAGTTCAAATCCCCTTGAGTTGCCAACCAAAAAATAATATTTTATTATCTATATATTTATTAAATTTTTAGAATGTGGTTTAATGAAAAAAGAAAAATATAATATAAAGAAATAAATATGACATGATTAAATTCCATGTGGTTTGAATATCTATTTTCAAAAATAAAAAATATAATTTTATCCACTATCCACTCATGGATATTTCAATGCAAACTTCTAAATGCTAATGATTTTGTCTTAATTGCTAACTATCTTAAATGAGTTTCGTCTTAATTGTCATTGTCTTAAATATAAAGTTATGTCTTAAAATATTTTTGTCTCAAAGTGCTTTTGTCTTAAATATAAAATTTTGTCTTAAAATATTTTTGTCTCAAATTGCTTTTGTCTTAAAATATATTTGTCTCAAACTGCTTTTGTCTTAAATGTAATGTTTTGTCTTAAAATATCTTTGTCTCAAACTCGTTTTGTCTTAAAATACTTTTTTCTTAAATTTTTTTGTCTTAAATATTTTTGTCTCAAATTGTTTTTGTCTTAAATATTTTTGTCTCAAATTGTGTTTGTCTTAAATATAAAGTTGTGTCTCAAATTATTTTTTTCTCACACTATTTTTGTCTTAAATTTTATATTTAAGACAATTCAATTGATATTAAATTTTAATATAAAATAACTAAAATAAAAAGTGATTTTTTAAGACAAAAGTTTTTTTTTGTCTTAAAAAAATGTCTTAAAAACGCCTTAGTGTAGTAGTGTTAGTAATTAGTTTAAAAGCATTCTGAAGGTGGATTGGAACAAATTGTTCGAGAAAGCGAGACTTATCAACACTGCAAACTTCTTGGTCAAAATTCATGACAGGAGAGTAATTTTAGAGAAAAGTTTGAAGTTGCGATAGGTTGGAGTCCTAGGTTCCACTGCAAACTTCTTGATCAAGATTCCTGACAGGAAAGTAGTTTTAAAGAAAAGTTTGAGATTGTGGTGAACGTTATTGAAATCTTTTCATACATTCATTCATATGGTCTAAAAAAAGAATTAAGTGAGGTCGGGCAAGATCTACTATGCAGCCTATCATCTGAACGGCTTTCTGTATTCTGATAGTATTGACTCTGTTTAGGCTATCTTCTCTGTTTTTTTTGTTTTTCTGTTATTTTTTTATTATTATTATTTAAAATAAAATAATTCAGATTATGATAAAATTTAGTAGAAATTTTTTAAAAATTTAGATAAGATTATGATAAAATTTAGTAGAAAATTTTTAAAAATTTAGATTATAATCGTTAAATTTCAAAATTTTATTTCTCTCATTTCCAATTTTTTTCTCACAAAAAAATCTACCATCCAGTGAATTTGTGGCGTCCGTCCACAACGCCGTGTAAGTTCTGCAAAAAAAAATGAATTATTAAATGTGCAGGTCTCAGTCCCCGACATTATGCTAAGAACCTGAACAGGAATTAGGATTAAATATGCTGCTGGGTCTGGGCAGATTCAAACAAGCTTTTGCGGTCTCCTCTCGAGAAGCGAGACGACAGAAGAAAATAAATGAATAATTGAAATACGCGGTGAATCTTAAACGGTCAGGTAAGTAGAAAGTCTGGACTAGTGTTCTGCAAGATCTATATTACGGCGGTTCATCAAGTGATTCTATGGCAGTGTGCAATCGATATTCACAACAGTGTGCGCAGATACATCAGCTGGGTACAGCTAATATTCAACGGCCGCTTTTAGAATATTTTTTTTAAATATTTTATTTTTTTGGGTTTTGTTCCCAATCTGATGGTGTTTTGTTTTGTGTTTTGTGATTTTTGCAATTCGAGCGTTTCAAGTTATTATTTATGCATTTAAAAACCATCCGTCTTATATTATTGAGGTTCTTCTTTACAATATTGTTGAGGATTCTTCGTCCTGGATACTTGTCTAATTAGCTTTTTGGCTTGGCTAATTAACCAATGTGAGAGACATTTGACCAAGGTAACATATATTTGGACCGTTTTTCAGCCACATAGAAGTGAAGAGATGGTCCACTTCATCACTTGCACATGGAGTTTTGTGAGACATTTCAACAAGGTGAGACACATTTCGACTATCTATTAGGCACATAGAAGTGAAGAAATGGCATCTTAACAAAGGCACATAGAAGTGAACAATGGCACCTCAACAATGGCACATGGTTTTCATATGGGGTTTGATTTGTTTCATCTCATGGTGATTTGAGTGATGGTTTCACTTGGATAAGAGGTGTAGCCCTACTCCATTTTCATTTCACATTTTGTTGGTTGTAAGTCGACGCTCTCTACAACATCAAGGTTTTGACCTTGGACCAGGGCTACCACGCAGCCAACAAAAAGGGGAGTTTTCTGGTATCTTTTGGGGTTTAATTATTGTCCTTCTTTCCTTTGGTTGTTTTCCACAGTTCTTGTTCCTCGTCCAATCTTCTGTAACACTTGCACAAGTTGTGAATAGGGATACCCAATATCAACACCTCTATCCAATGTGCATATGAAGTAGAAAAACCCATTGGAGTAGTGAATTCATGGTGGACATGATGAATCCTCTCATAGCCCCATCTATAGTGTAGCCACCTGTGTATCCAATAGTTCCCATAACCTTCAACCATGAAATACACTACAAAACTCATTTTGTTCATACATACTTAGAAAATAAGAACAAAGAGAATAATGAAGAGCATGCTTACCTTGAGCAAGGGATAAAATATCAGTTGCAGAGGTCCCACAACTATGAAGAACACAAACAAGACAACTTTGTAGCAATACAACATCAAACTTGGATGTCTGAATTTTGGGTTGAATATTATACTTCTGCAAGCTCTTGATCTTCTTGGGTGCGAGAAGAGCCAAGGGCAACGAAGCAATTGTGAAAATGATGGGGAGGAACACCATGTTGTGGTAGTGCAGAATGTTGTTAGGTATTTTGGTTGAATATAAACGAAGAGTTTCCTAATACGAGAGGGAAACTGCCATATTAGTCAAGTATTATGGTTGAATTCTATTTTTTTACTTGGATTTTCATATAAGTACATTGTAAAGTAATCTTGAGAAAAAAATGTTATAATATTTGATATGCTTTTGGTATTTTAAGGGTAAGGTAATGAGGAAATCCAAGAAAGCGAGTTCACACTCGTTCCCAACTGAGCCAACATAGGAGTTCCATTTGGATACTATTGATTCTAGGGGCTAAGGAGGGTCAAAGTTTAGGAATGTTGCTTTAATTCCCGTGCAGTGAGTAATACTATGCATCACACTCATTACAATATTGTTGAGAATTATTAGTCCTCGACATGTGTTTCATTAATTATTTTTCTTGGCTAATTAACCAAGGTGAGACACATTTGGATCGTCCTTCAACCACATAGAAGTGAACACATGGTCCACCTCAACACATCACATGGTTCTCACATGGGGTTTGGAGAGACATTTAACCTATTTGAGACACATTTGGGCCATCCTTCAACCACATAGAAGTGAACAAATGGTCCAGCTCAACACTGGAACATGGTTTCATCTAATGGTGATCTGAGTTTAGGGATTCGCTTAGATAAGATGTCTAGCCTTTATCCATTTTCATTTCATATGTTTAGGGTTTCACTTGGAAAATAGGTCTACCCTTTATCCATTTTCATTAAAAATTTCACTAGTTGTATGTCGATGCTCTGCTCTACAACATCAAGGTTTTCGCATTGGACCAAGGCTCCGACGCAACCGACAAAAAGGCAAGGTCTCAAGTATCTTTTGGGGTTTAATTATTGTCCTTTTTCTTTCCTTTGGTTGTTTTCCACAACTCTTTTTTCTCATCCAATCTTCTGTAACGCTTACAAAAGCTACGAAAAGGGATACCCAATATCAACACTTCTATCCAAAGTGTATATGAAGTAGCAAAACCAATTGGAGCAGTGAATTCATGGTGGACATGATGGATATTCTCACAAGCCCATCTACAGTGTAGCCACCTGTGTATCCAATATTTCCCATAGTTTTCAACCATGAAATACACTGCAAAACACATTTTGTTCATACATACTCAAAAAATAAGAACACAGAATAATGAGAAGAAAGCTTACCTTGATTAAGGGATATGATGTCAGCTACAAAGGCTCCACAACTGCGAAGAACTCAAACAATACAACTTTGTAGCAATACATCATTTCAAACTTGGATATCTCAATTTTTGGCCGAGTCTTATACTTCAACAAGATCTTGATCTCCTTGAGCTTTAGAAGAGCCAAGGGCAACAAAGCGATTGTGAAAATGATGAGGAGGAACACAATGTTGTGGTAGTGCATAATGTTGTTAGGTATTCTAGTTGAATATAAACAAAGAGTTTCCTAATACGAGAGGGAAATTGTCGTATTAGTCAAGTATTCTGGTTGAATTCTTTATTTTCTATTTGGATTTTCATATAGGTACACCGTAAATTATTCTTTGAGAAAAAAGTTAAAATATTTTATATGCTTTTGGTATTGAGGGTAAGGCAATGAGGAAATACAAGAAAGTGTGCTCCCACTAGTTCCCAATCAAGCGAGCATAGGAGTTCCATTTGGCTACTATTGATTCTAGGGCCTAAGCACGGTCAAAGTTTAGGCTTGTTGCTTTAATTCCTATGCAGTGACTAATACTACACATCATATTGATTACTATATTCCCTGTTGCTTTATGGGAGGAACTAGTAACTCTAGAAATTTTTTACTAACATTTTTGCTAAAAAATCATACTCATGAGTCACACAACTTGGTATTTTGAAAAGGGAGTTTGAGGGGGTATTTCATTAGAGAAATTTCGAGGTCTAAAATGGGGCTTAAAAAAATGTATAGCTAAAGTCAACTTAATAAGTACTAATAGGATTCAAGATGATGATGTAAACCATGGGGGATGATTCATGTTAGATTTTAAGAATCTCATGTTAGATTATATTAAACAAGAACCCCATAAAAAGAATCTCCAAACATGCATACAACTTGATAAAATGGAGTAGTGAGCACAACATTAAAAATTTAATTGAAAGCAATCCCTATACCCCTAAGATTTATGGAGCCCCTAAGAAACATAAATAAGGAAACCCCATAAGGCCCATTGTCAATGCCATTGGACGTCCCACTTACCATATAGAAAAACACCTTGCTAAGAAACTTAAACCTATGGCTGGAAACACAAGTTCCTTTGCCAAAGATTCCACTCACTTCATTAATGAGATTAAACAATTGAAACTTGATCAGAATGATATCTTAGTTAGTTTTGATGTGAAATCTCTATACACCAACATTTCCATGAAATTGATCCATAAAATAACTGATACTCACACGGCCAAATTAATGGAAATTTGTCTCAAATTAACATTTTTAAGTTTTAAAGGTGAATTTTATGAACAAACTTATGGCATAGCAATGGGATCTCCTCTATCTCCGATCATTGCCAATATTTTTATGGAAGACTTTGAAACCAAAGCCCTTGAATCCTCCCCCCTAAAACCTAAACTTTGAAAAGGTTTGTTGATGACACTTTCATTATTTGGCCAAATGGAAAAGATAAATTAGATATTTTTCTTACAACACCTAAATAGTCAATATGATTCTATAAAACTTACTATGGAGGTGGAAGAGGATGTTAGCCTTCCCTTTCTTGACATCATAATTAATAGAAACAAAGATGCTTCCATGTCTCACCAAGTCCATCGTAAGAAAACCCACATCGAACAATACCTTCACGCCAACTCTCACCATCATCTTGCTTAGAAACTTGGGGTTCTCAACACTCTGGCAAATAGAGTTGTTCAAATTTAAGATCACGATCATTTTGAACATGAGAAAAACCTTCTTATGGATGTATTAGAAAAGAATGGATACAAAATACACCAAGGAATCAGAGCATTAAGGAATGCTGAAAATTATCCTAAAAATAAACAACATTTGGATGACATAGTTGGCAAAGTTCACCTCCCCTACATAGTGGGCACCACCAAAAAAATTGCCCAAAAAAAAAAAAAAAAAACAACATTAAAGCCGATTTTCAACCTATGAATACTATTAGCATATTCCTCAAATCGGTCAAAGATCCCATTGATCCTAAATGCCACAAAGGAGTTTATATAATTCCTTGCTCATGTGGTAAACCCTACATTGACGAAACTGGTCGATCCATCATGATTACGATTCAAGAACATTCTGATGACATAAAGCATAGGCTCTCTAAGCCTCAAATTTGGCCGAACATTCCAGTAAGACCAATCATCAGATTTGTATTGAAAACTCTTGTGTCGTGCCGAAGATTGATCATTATCACCACTAAAAATTTAGAGAAGCTATAGAAATAGGAAAACACCCTAATATCCTTAATCGTGATGATGATTGGAAAATAAGTGATAATTGGATTCCAACTTTCACCTCCAAATCCACACACTCTTAACACCTCCCTTCTTCTAATTTCATCTCTCTATTCATTTATTGTCTGTTCCTATTCACATATCCATTCATTTCATGCACATATTTCACAATAATCCTCACTTCAATCTACCTCTCAATTATTACAACAAAAAATCCTAATCACTAAAATTTGTCCACACTCATAACAACTCACATGTATCTAATTATTAACCCTAGTTTTTAATTTTAATTTAATTAACTAATTTCAATTTCAATTTCAATTTCAAGTTCAATTTCAATTTCAACTATACTTTAATTTTAATTTAATTTAACAATTATTAATAATGATTGATATTTATTGATTTTTAATAGTTAGTGATTTTCAAAAATTACTTAATTTAATTCTCATTTAAATTAATAATAATTATTATTATTAATTAATAATTAGTAATTATTAATAATTAATTATTAATTAATTATTAATAATTAATAATTAATAATTGTAATTATTAATAATTAATAATTATTAATAAATAATATCTATAATATTATTTTTCTTCAATTTTCCAAGACTGACAATGTTGTTGAGCGACAACTTGATTGCTTGGATAGATTCAAACATGCAAAGTATTTTTAATAGTTTCATAATGATATTCCACATCTTGAAGGGGGGATCCCTATACTAGAACAATCTATGGAATCTTCTTTTGAAGCACTCTGTCCCCCACATGAAGCTCCAGCCACTGACAACACTTTGAGTTATTTAATTGACATAATTGGGAGACTAAATCTTGATCCATCACCATCTCAGTCAACTGAGAAGTCTCGTCCATCTCAGAAAGGTCCTAAAAATGGATGAGAAAGACGCTTGAAAGTGTTCGTCCTGATGAGGTTGGAAAGACGGGAACATGAAGCTCAACTAGACAAAATGGAGGCGATGTAGACAATTTTGATTCACCTATTGATATGGATGTTTCTTATGATTTTGAACTAAATTTGTCTACATATTTCAAGCCAACTTCCTTCAAAGAGGCCACTTCTCATGATGAATGGAAATACATGATGCAGAAGGAATATGATGCTTTGATTAAGAATGGAACCTAGAAGTTGGTTGATTCTCCACTGGGAACCAAAGTGATAAGTGGCAAGTGGGTCTTCAAGAACAAGTATAAAGAATATGACTTACTTTACAAGCATGAATTAAATCTTGTGGAAAAAGTTTTGCACAAGAGGAAGTGGTCGATTATGAGGAGATTTTTTCCCCATATCAAAATGGGCTACCATCTGGACACCCTTTTCCTTAACAGCACAGAATGGTTGGAAAGTCCATCAAATGGACATAAAAACTGCTTTCTTGAATGGATATCTGAAATAGAATGTTTTATGTCCCAAATAGAAGGATTTGTTATGAAGGATTAGGAACACAAAGTATGCAAGCTTGTAAAATCCTTATATGGCCTCAAGAAAGCACCACAAGCTTGATAAGAGAAATTAATTGAGCATCTTCTGAAACTCAATTTCAAACATTATGATCTTGATGATGCAATTTTGTTTGTCAAGAAAGTTTTAAAAAAAAATTATATCTTATGGTGTATGTAAATGATCTTTTGATGAAAAGGAACAATGAGAATTACATTGCGTCCATAAATAAGGAACTAAGGAAAGGTTTTGAAATGATAGCTTTGGGCTATGTTCATTACTATCTTGGTATGATGTAACCCAACATCCAAAGTTTATATTCCTCTCTCAGAAGAATTACATTAGAGATTTGTTGAATAGGTTTGGCATGGATGAGTGCAATCCTTTGACTACTCTAATGGAACAGAAGTTAAAGCTCACATCCACTGAAGGAAAAGAATTTTAGGATGCAGCAAAGTACATACAACTCGTAGGAAGTATCAACTACCTAACTAATACAAGACAATACATTTCATTTGTTGTTGGAATCCTCTCCAGGTTTATGCAAAAGCCTTGTGAAGTTCATTGGTTTTCCATAAAAATAGTTCTAAAGTACCTGAAGGGAACTTAAGACTTTGCACTCAAGTATACACAGGTAGGTGACTTCAGCTTGATTGGATACTCTGATTCATATTTCTATGGAGATAAAGAAACTCAAGTTTCTGCATTAGGTTATGTTATGAGCCTTGGATTATAAGTTTTCTCTTGGAGGTCATGCAAACAATCAGTTCCATGAGATTCCACAACTGAGGCATAATATATGGCAGCAACTTAAGCAATAAATGAAATTGTGTGCCTCAGGAATTTTCTGGATGATTTGCAGGAGAAACAAGTTCATTCAAATCCTCTTTTGATTGACAACACTTTTGCAATAAATTTGGCCAAGAACCCAAAGTTCCATGATCGAACCAAGCACAACAATACAAAATACCATCTGATTTGACATCATGTTGAGGCCAAAACAATCCACCTACGAAATTGTTCCAAAAATGAGCATATTGCAAACATCTTCACAAAAACACTTGGAAGGGAAAAGTTTGAAAGATTCAAAATGATGTTTGGACTCACCAACATCCCTTTACATTAAAGGGGGGAATGTTGAACACATAATATTTGGGATTAGTAATCTTATGTAAATATTGTAAATAGAAAAATAAGAGAAGTTGGAAGACGAAGATACACTGGGAGATGAAACCCAATCGTCTCCCTCTCTTTGTATATAGTCATATTCTATCTTTGATGAAAAGGAAAAAAATTCATTCAGAGTTACTCCTAGCATGAAAATATATAAAGAAAATACATAAATTATGTAAAACAAAATTCATAAAATAAGGCTTATCATTTCAACGCAAGAAATTAAGCTCATAAATAAACACATGAATTAGCCCTTCCTCGATGAGCTCATAAAAATAATTATTTCTCATTATCGCTATAGGAAATAACAATCCTCGGTTTCAACATAAACATTTTAACAACAGAGTGAACATTGACACAATAAACACATGAATATAAATTTTTATAGGCACTTATATTATGATGTAAAGTCTGGAAACTGAGATTGGTACTTCAACTCTCCACCCAACCTTAGATTGGCTTGCATTGTAATATTTCTTGCAGCTAATCAGCTTGAACTAGATTTCAAAGCATGAGGAAGGGTTCTCAAAGGAAAATTTCTCACACAATCAACACCACTTGGAATCGAGAGATGCACCCATCTCCACCTATCAACCAAACACTCATGGGAATCCTAGGATCAACCATCTCCACCCAGAAACCATACATTGATACCCCAGTGCCTCCACCCTAAACTGTAAATATCAAGGACAATGGGACATTGAAAATCAATAGTCTCCTTGTTACTCAATTACTAGAACAAGCTTGTCTCCACCCATTTTGTACTCCGTACATTGTTTTTCTCCTCATTTTGCCTTCGTGTGCACCTCCTTGAGGCCAAGATCCCTCCTCTATGTGCATATTCCAATTCTTGGCTACCACTCCGTCATTTATCTCAACCATAATTTGTGGTATTTTCTCTTCTTTGTGCATGCCCCTTCCTTCCAGTACTATGCCACCTTGTTCTTGATGTTCTCCCTATGTTTTCTCCTCTACATTCTATCACACAATTCTTTGCTCGAATGTAACCACCCCTCCCAACATTTACCGTATTTTACAAGATCTCGGGGTAAATGTGAGGCTGAGTGCTACTATGAAATGACCTGGCATCCAAGTTCCAGTTACGGAAGTGGGGCCTGCAATCTGACCACAAAATGACATCCCTCAAAGACCGCATACCACTCAAAATGTTGCAAACCACCCCAAGTGGTCAATTCCTGAGTTGGAACCCATTTTCACTAACCTAAATCCATAATAGCACCCTTGAAACACCCTGCATGTAGTTATGAAGTTACAATTTCACTCATAAACCTTCTTCCATGTGGTTATGACCTAAATTCCCCAATTCAATGCTAGCAGTTCTGAGATCTGAGCCACTTTTCTAGGCTAGTCTCCAAACCACTACCCAAAACTCTGTATAACTTTCCAGAATCGTGATTAAGGTGATAATAATGCCAAACATTCAAACTTGAAACAAGAACTTGACCTAGACTTCCTAGTACACATTAACACATTTCATCAAACATATGGTAAACATATAAGTTATTGGCCATGAATGCATATTTGATCTTAAATCTTTAAATTTCATCTCAGAATCGCCAACAAGATCTAATGCCCTCTCAAGTAGCTACAAAAAAAATTGTTAGCCCATGCATTCATCAACCATTTAAGTACTTATCAAGACATGAATAAGAGCCATAGCTAGAGCACATCATAGAAGCATACTTGTAACCAACATATAACCAGAATAGTAACCATGATAAATTGTCCATCAAATCAACAATAATAACAAGTACAAGTGTTCATAAATCAAAATAGGAAAATATCTCTTATTAACATATGAAAAATCCAACCAAGTCAAGGACTTCCACATACCACCCGACCATAGATTGTGTTGAGCCAGATGTTTCTTTCAACTAATCACCTTCGTGCCATATTCCAAGCATGAATATGGGATCTCATGGGATAAACCAAGACATAACAACTTGGGAATACAGAGGTTAAGCCACCTACACTCTCAAGCTACCGTGATCTCACCTAAACTGGCCCCAAGATCACAAAACCAAACCAAGATTGGATGCCTCAGAATTTCTTCACCATACCTTAAGGAATTTTCCTATCTCTACCCCCCTTTCGAGGGCTTCCTAGAGAAAACCATCTCCATCCACAACCTCACCTGATTCCAAAACCTTTCGGCAATCCAAATCTCAACTGAGAATGAATCCCATCACACCATGTGGCTATCTAGGAAATGGCAAGGCAAGGTTGAAACCAATTTAAAACTAGGAAAAACCCATCCCAATGGCAACAAATAAACCAAATAAAAAAATGCATGTACCATGCATTCACATCCCAGCTATGAAATCACACATGCAACCTGTTACCTGAAAAATCCTCCTGTTGAAGTTGCTTTCCTTCACCTTACTTTTCCTTCCTTTTCTTTCCTAATCTTTCCTTTATTGAAATCCAAGTGAATGCAAAAATGCTGCAAGAATACTCTAAGTGTGCAAGAGTGTATGAGAGAGAGAATTAAAGGAAGGATCCAAATTGAACTGACAAAAGTTGTGAACTAATCATATGATGCCTTTTTATTATTGATGTCTCACTTTTCATTTTTCGTCTAATTTCCTTAGCATGCAAATCTATGTCTATTCACCTCCCTTTTCTCCTATTTTCCTTCATTTACTTAATTAAATGCCAATTAACTCCTATTTTCCTTTTTCCAATTTCCATATACATAAATAAACCAAAATTGATGCCCACTATAGTGCTTTTCCAAGATTCAACTTACAATATGTGTCTCATTACCTTGATCTATTTTGCGTTTAATATCTTTTATTACATGAAACTTTAACTCGGGGTTGTTACAAACCCCTCCCCTCAGGGGAACATCTTCCTCAGTGTTCTATGAAACCAATGACCATAAAACCACTAAAAACAAAACATACTACCCGTGGAGCTTTATAACATAGCTCGATGCAACATTTAAAATGACATCTTGTTGAAAGAAAAACAAATATACCACTTATTGCAACTTTATAATACAACTCATTGCGGTATTTACAACCATGTATATATATATATACAAAAAATACATTTTTTTGAACTAGCAAATAAAGAAGGATACAAAGCCAACATTTGATCAACCATCTCCCATGCATCTTCATCGAGCCCAAAGTGCTTCCACTGCACGTTAACTTGCTCTATATCTCAATTCTGGAGCAAGAATTATTTTCGTCGCAATATGAACTGAGGTGCTGGATGGAATTCTCCCTCTGGTTCCACCTTCAATCACTAGTAAAACATGAGAGATCAATGACTACACGAGTAAACAAGTTAGTCACCACAATTTGTTTCAAGTTAATTACTACTAAATTTGAGAAATTTTAAGTGACCTAACAAAAAATGTCTAACTTAAACGACTAAAGTCTAGGGATAAAATATACGATTAGATAATAAGAGACCCAACTAAAGTCTTCAACTTTCTGTCCATGAGTCCCCACAAAGTGGACCAAAACTCTCCTACAAAGCAAGTGTCTCGGTCAGAAAAGATGGAAGTAGGTACCCCAAAATGAACCCATACCTGTTGAAATAAAATTTGTGTAGTCGCTTCAACAGTCAGTTTCTTTTTGCATGGAACAAGAATGCTCATCTTGCTGAAACGATCAAACATGACATACATGTAATCATGCCCTCTCCTGGACATAGGAAGTCCTCCAACGAAGTCCATGGAAATGATGTCCCATGGTTGCGAAGGAACTGGAAGTGGCATATACAAACCAATCTTTCGATTTCTTCGATTTCTTGTCGAACACATAACACATCCTTTAATGTACTTAACAAATGTTTCATACATACGAGGCCTGTAGCAATACCTTTTAATTGCGCTATTGTCTTGCTTATGCCAAAATGTCCTGAAATGCGAGAAGAATGTGCTTCCCAAATAACATGTGCCCTTTCTATCTGTGGTATGCACAACTTACCCAGATGATATAACAACCTATCATGAACATGCAAATTGACTTCTTCCACCTGAGTACCATGAGTTAGTGATTCATAAATATCTTTGAAATCAACATTTGTACTCTATTGTTCTAAATAACTTTCTAGTTTTAAAGAACTATTCCGCAACACTACTGAAGCATTCAAGGATGGTCTAGATAACATATCAGCTACTTTGTTTGTTACACCTTTCTTGTACTTAATTACTAAGTGAAATTGTTGAAGAAATCCCATCCATGTGTAATAGCGAGATTGTTGCAACTTAGTCTGAGACTGAAGGTAGTGAAGCGGTTGATGATCTGTGTGAATCATTGTTTCCTTACCCATTAAGTAGTGTTTCCATTTCTTAACACTTTCAAACAAAGAAAACAGTTTTTTATCATATGTAGGATTTTCAATTTCCTTAGAAAAATTTTCTGAAAGAAAATTTTTATGAATGAAAACAAATAGGTTTCCTTTTTTGAAGTAAGATTGCCCCCATTTCATAACCAATAGCATTTGTTTCAATTTTGAATGGCTGTTGAAGATCTAGTAAAGCTAAGATTGGTGTTGTGACTATTTTTTGCTTAAGTGTATCAAAAGATTTTTGTTGTTTCCTTCCCCACTGAAAGGAAACTTTAGAACCTGTTAAACCATGTAACGGTGATGCAATCAAAGAAAACTAAGAAATGAATTTTCTCCAATATTGAACTGCACCTAGAAAAATCCTAACTTTAGTCACATTTTGTGGTCTTGGCCACTTAACAATCACATCGATTTTATTTGGATCTATTTTCAAATGACCACCTCCAACTATGTAACCAGGATAAATCAATGAAGTTTTCCCAAACTCACATTTGGACAGTTTAAGGTACAAATTTTCCCTTTGCAACACTTCAAAGACATGTTTAACATGCCTAACATGCTCTTCCATACTGGAACTGAAAATCAGGATATAATCTAAGTAGATTATGACAAATGTATCAATGTATGGATGAAATACATCATTCATAACACGCATGAAATTTGTTGGAGAATTACACAAACCAAAAGGCATCACTAACCATTCAAATAGATGCATTTTTCCAACTGTCATTTTCCGCAATGTGAAATTGATGATACCCACTATGCAAATCCAACTTAGTGAAATAGACAACATTTTTCAATTGTTCAAGTAAATCATCTATCCTGGGAAGAGGATACCTATTCTTGATTGTGATTTTTTTAAGGCCCTAAAGTCGACACACATTCTCCAGGTCCCTTCTTTCTTAAGAACCAAAATTATTGGTGAACCACATGGAGATGAACTGGGTCGAATGAAGCCTTTTTCAACCAGCTCTTGGATTTGTTTCTTTATTTCTTAGTTCATGTTTTGGTTCTTTAAATAGACTTTGAAAAGAATCTACCACTTTAACCAAATTATCTTTAAACTGAGATTCACAACCTAAAAATCCATCATGTTGATCCTTATGTTGTTCTTTTACAACCATGAGTACATATCTTTTACTTGAACTTATTAGCCTCTTCATCTGATTAGCAGTAACTAAATCCAAGTGAGTTTTGATTTTATGTGCCCTGAAAATCTATTCAGTCCCATCTTTCTTAAGATGATATTTATGCTCTTTCCTATGAAACACAACATCACGATCATAGAGATAAGGACTTCCTAGCACTACTCCACATATCTCTAATGGAATCACATCTAAATCCACTTCATCAATGTAATTAGCTGTGATGGAAAATTTTAAACGACATTTCTTTGTGACGTTAATTTGAGTGTTTTCTTTTAGGAAACCTATGGGTATGGTCTTAGATGATTCTATGTCTCCAAAACCAATTTCTTAACTAATCCTTAAGATATTAAATTTTCCTGTGATCCACTGTCAAATAATGTGTCTGTTTTTGTGTGCTTAGAAGTTATCCTTATGTGAAATAATTCAACTCTTTTATCCTCATCCAAATGATTTATGTTCAAAGAATATGTAGAAATATTAGAACTTGAACCAACGTCAGAAATTTTACCTATTGAAACCATTGCGGTTATTTTCCTTTCATCACCTGAGTCGGAGCCCAAATCTTGTTGGATTGTTGTATTAGCCTTCTTTTCACCTTTCTTTTTCTGGAACTTCTTTGGTCCGAGTTCTGGGTGAAGTTTCCAACATCTGGCTTCATCATGTCCGATCCTCTTACAATGAGTATAAGCAGGTCTTTCACTTTCCTTCTGAGTTGACGCTGCTTTCTTTCCCTTCGAACTTCTCTTCCTCTTGTTGTCTTTGGAATCCTTGATTTCCAACTGTTTGGGGGCTTTCTGTGAAAACTTGAACGGTCTTCCACCTGATTCAATATGTATGGCTTGAGCACACACTTCATCAAAGTTAGTGGGATTAAACATCAATAACATATGTTGTAAATAAGAATTTAAACTTCCAATGTACTTTAATAAAGTTTCATGTGTATCCAATGGAATACCAAGTGCCAAATATTTCTTCTTGAACTCCTGAAAAAACTCCTGAACATTCTTCCCTTTACCTTGCCTCAAATGCTACCAATCAATAACAACTTGTTGCATGTATCCCAAGGGATAAAAAAATTTTCTGAGAGCTTTTAAAAACTTAGACCATGAAGAGATGACTTTACCCTTCATCTTTAAATCTACTTAAGTTTTACATTCCCACCAGATTAAAGTTGTTTCCCCCATTCTAAGTGTAGCTAACTGAATTTTTTTTCTTTCATCAGAAATGTTCTGAGTTCTACAATACACTTCTAACTGTCTAATCCAGTTATCTAACTTTTCAAGATTCATTTCTCCATCATAAATAGGTAGTTCAAATTTTACATCAGGTTTCGAAAAAGATGATTTCTGAGGTTTTTTTTTCTTTCAAAATCTGAATTGGAAGAAGAAGAAGAAGATGATGATGATGAATATGATGGAGGATAAGGAGGTTTATGAGCTTTTCTTTTTCCCTTTTCCTTCTTCGTTTGTTTTGAATATGAAGTTGCATTTCTTGCCTTCCTATCTTCATAGAGTTCTCCCAACATCTGCTGCATGTTCAAAAACATTTACTAAATCTATTCATCTCCCATGACCTTCACTTTAAGAGTTTAACCTCCATCGGATCCTCCCATTGTCGATTGTTGAGTGACTTTCCGCTTTCCAACTTTTGAGTCGATCTCCTCGAGTGTTCCTTCTCCATGTCGCAAGCTGGATCTGGTTAACATTCATTGGAAAAAATACTACAAAATGCAACCTTCTCTGATACCAAAATATACGATCTAAAATAGATTTGAAATAGGACTGAATATTTTCCAAAGTGAATTTATTTTTAACTTGACTGCTTAATGTGGAAGACTGAAGGAAAGAAATTGATTTTACGAATTAACCTAGAACTTAAGAAGCACAATTAAATATGAATTTGCAACAAAGAACAAAGATAGAATACAACAAACATTGATTACGGAGTTCGTCCCTAGTAGACTACGTATCCGAGTCCGCTTTCAATATGGTCGTATGTTTCATTAAGGAATGATCCAAGGAAGAATTTACATATAAATTCACCATAATGAACTTGCTCGCAGACACCTCTGGTCTCTGTCATATAGAAAGCTCTCCCTCCTAGCTTTCCAATGCCTATCTCGGTGCCTAATTCTGCCTCTAGACGACAAAGATACACCTGAAAGAAAAAATGCCTCTCTCTTACAGAATTCTGATCACAAGCCTTCAAAAACACTCCCTCCTAGCTTTCCAACGCCTATCTCGGTGCTTAATTCTGCCTCCGGACAACAAGATACACCTGAAAGAACAATTGCCCCTCTCTTACAAATTTCTGATTACAAGCCTTCAAAAGCACTCCCTCCTTCCATCATGAGCAATGGTGAAAATTTATAATGCAAGTCAGGTTTAGGTCGAACCCCTTGGGCTTAACTTAACATATAGTTTTGGAGTTAATGTGATTAGGTTCTCAGTCTTATAAAAGTGGAACACCTTATGGAGTTGTTACATGATGGTTAAATTACATAGCGCATATAACAATTTAAAACCCAAAATAAACCATAGTATAGAAATAACCTCGATGGTTCTGACTAATGGTGGCCCGACTAACAACTCCATGTGATAGGCTGTTTCAGTGGTCTAACTATTGGCTTCCACCTAGCGATTAGGTCCGGCGGTTCCGCTGGTGGTCAGCCTCCCACATGTGACAACACATCGATCAAAAAACTGTGCGGTCTGGCTGGCGGTTGGCTCCAAAATTGCACATTAACTTTCCAATCTATTCACATGTGTTGCAATTGCGGTCTTTCGACGGTCTTCTATGCTGCGGTTAAGTCTGTTTACAATATGTTTTATTACATATGTTCCGAAAAGGTTTATAACATAGGTTTTAACATATTCTGAAACTTATAACTTGGTTTATAAACCTATTAACATAGCTTTTGACCATAACATTGCTACATGTCATTTATGCTTAGGTATCCACTTAGCATATTTTTGCGCTAGGTATTCGCTTTTAGATTAGGGCTTAGGCTTTTCACCATAGATTTAGCACGATAGGTTTAACTTATGATTAATACCATGAACCTTGAACACATCATTTCCACACCATGAAGTAACTTGCACCATGAACCACATTTTACTTGCATCATGACTGAAGACTCTCATCGGATCACTGAAGAAACTGAAGATTGAACTAGACTTCCCTGTCGATTTTAACTCATGCACGATCCTCCTGGATCACTAAAATATACGACTAGATAATAAGTGACAAAAGTAAAAATGATTAACATAAAAGACTACAATATTCCAAGAATAAAAATATGACCAACTATGAAATACAACAAGTATATAAAATAGTCATTTATAATTGTGTCACTTCGGAAATGGAAAATTGCAATTTTGATACTGAAGTATTACATTTAATTAAGGGGTCTTTGAATCCATCTTCAATGTTAAAATTTAGGTAGATGGATTCAACTACCCCCTTAAAGGGGTATATGAATCCATCTATAATGTTAAAATTATAACAATTTTATACAATATATAGTATAATTTTACAATATATAATAGTTGTATGCACCCTTTGGAAGGAGGAACAAGAAGAGAGTTTGAAACTACAATAGAAGGGTTTTAAGGGTTAATTATAAGAATTTGTTCCTCACATCTTAGAGAGACGATACACTATTTGTTATGGAGTTTTTTATGGTGTTGTTACATACCATGGATGATTATTGCACTAAATTCATAGAGACAGTGATTTTATTAATTTGAATTAAAAGTATGTTGATTTAAGCTTGGTCAATTAATATAAATCTAGATTAATCCAAAGCCATAATATTCTATAAATAATTCTACAAATAAATGCATTACAAAAATATGCACAAATTCTAATAGTGCATTCACATTCTTAGAATGTGCACACATTATTATTAGAAAACCATACATACTAACAATTATTGTGGCTCTTTATATAGAATAACATATCATGGCTCCCATATCCAAGTTGAAATCTAAATATCCCTTAAAGAGTATCTATGTGGTTGTTTAAGGGTTACTGAATCATGTTTGAGGTACCTAGAGTGAGATGAGAACTACAATATTTCACATAGTTTGAGGTACCTAGCCTAGTTTTGGTTAGGACATGGTAGTTAAGTGCAACACATGCGATAAACGTGGTTGGTGGTCATGCTTAACGAGTAAGGTCATGTTGAAGATGCTTTGTGAGCATGTTTCTTGAGTGGTATTGGACACTCAAGTGCAATAAAAAGTCTAGCCCCATGAAACATGGTATTAAATCCATGTTTGAATGCAAAATTGTGGAATTGTTCTTCACTATCCACACCCATTTCGTTGGAGAAGCTGATGGAGTTATATTGATGAGGGTGTTAACAATTCAATTTTGGAAGAATGTAAGGACCTTCCTCGAGGTGCTGAAAATGTTATCATACATAACATGCTAAGAAAACATGATAAAGGGTGCATGACCCCTCTTGGTACTTGGTAGATTTGGAGTTAAGATGGATCTAGGGTTTTAATTAGTAATTATAATTAATTATAAATTTAATTTATTTTTAATTGGGTCAAAATATTTAACAAAACATTACAACATCTCTATTATGTTAGATTTTTATTTATGGTTATATATAATTTTTGTTTATTTTTACCTAGTCAAAATATTTAAGGAGACATTACACTTTTAACTAGACATGGCAACATCTCTACCATAAATTTTTGACGGCCTCTAGCCACAATTAAAAGTGGAGGAACTAAATCTCTCCCAATAAATTAGAAACCTAAGAAATTAAAAAACTAATAAAATAATATTAAAAGTGGAGGATCTAATTTTCTCCCAATAAATTAAAAACTTAATAAAATAATATCAAGAATGATCTTTTAATTGAAATTTCTCCCCATAAATTAAAAACCTAAGAAATTAAAAATCTAATAAAATAATATTAGGAATGGTATTTTCATTGAAATTTCGTTTCTCTCTCTTCCATTAACGACTTAGTCAATATCTCACTGGTCTAAAATTTTATTGAGTTGTCTTTAAGTGCGACTTGTAAATCTACGGGAAACTCCAAAAAGTTACACTTAAAGACAACTATTTTTTGACGGGAATCCTGTGAAAAAAAAGGTGGTTAAATCTTTATTTGTATTGTTTGAATTGGTTTTTTTGACTACCTATAAGGCACTTAGATTGTATAAAATTCACCAATCAAATTTGTAATTTCAATAAATCCCTTTTAAATTCTAAACAAATTAAATCATATAATAAACCAAAAAACTTTTCACAAAATCTCACTTGAAAACAATTCTTTTTAGTAGAAATTTGGCTTTTACGATCCATAAAATAGATATAAAATCTTTTTGTGATAATCATAAAAAAGAAGAAAGAAAATATTTTTTAATGTCCATAAAACTAAAAATAACCTATAACACAGATTGTTTCAAATCATATTTTATAAGACATTGTTTCAAATCATATTTTGACGATGCATTTTGAACCTGTAATTCTTCATTAAGAAACAAACATAAATATACTGCTGGGTATGAACATGTTCAAGTGAATTCTTCAAAAGGTCAACTCTCGAGTATTGAGCAACGAAACGATATGAGGAATAAACGAACGATTACTTGAAATACGCGGCAAACCTTCAACGGACCCACCTGACTTACAACCGCCTTTTCTGCAAGATCTATTGCGGCGGTTCATCAAGAGATTTTCTCACACGTGTGCATAAAATGATATTGCCATGTGGCAATGATACTCTCAAGCGTGTGTGCAGATACAGCAGCAGCTGGGTTACAGATAATATTCAACGGTCATTGTCTGTTACCATGCAAAATTTTCATTTAAAACATTGAAAATAATTTTAATATATATATATTTATATATTTATTTATTTTAATTAAGTGATAAAATTAATTTTAAAATTTTAATAAATAATTTTTTTTTTTTGTAAATTTGGTAGTGCCTCTCTTTTTCTATTTATGTTTGTAAAGCAGGTTACAAAATTATAAACATCAGACTGTAGCTTCAACCTGCCCGCAGGAAACCAGGTTTGTTGGCCATCTCAGTGCGTGAAAAGCTAACCAAAACTGAAACAATTTCATTCTTCTATGTCTAGCATGAGCTATCTGATTTACTACGGAAATATCTACATACTGGAAAAATAAACAGAGTTCATTTAAGTCTGATAATAACATAAAAACATGATAAAGATAACAACAAAACAGCTACTCTTCAGATGAAGAGACAGGTGCTCGAGCTTTCATTGTAGATCCTGGCATATCCACTTGCTGGAGTTGCTGAAGTTGCTTCTCCATGCGACCAACTCTATCATCCAATTTGCTAATTCTATCTGTTGCCTGGTATTGAGTGATCTTAATATGTTGCAGCTGATCTTGCATGTGCTGCAGCATGTCCAGTAGGCAGAGTTCGGTCTTGGTTGGGTCATACTGAGCATGACTGGGATTAATACTCTGTATTGCCTTTGCGAGAAGGCTCTTCAAGATCCAATATGTGTGAACGGTCTGCTGGAATTGCGTGAGGGTGTTACCAGGATCAGTAATGAAGTCCAAAATTTCTGCCTTTGTTTCGTTGTCTTCCGGGTCGGTCTGAATGTCCCTTTCCCATCCTCTGATTTCCTGACGAATTGCGGCTGAATTCCCGGTAACATAGCTGGCTGCCAAATTCTCAAGAATCTCAAGGTTTGATTTGCGCCCACGTTTCTTCGGGGTTTGCTCAGCTTGGGCCTGTTTCCCTTTAGCTGACTGAGCGTGTGACCGACGCTTCCCCATAATACCACGACGCCTATCTGCAATAAAAACAGGCATAGAAACACAGAGAAAGAGTGAGCAACATCATGGGGCCATCCTGCTCGAAACCTCTGAATCTCGACAAAGCGTCGACCTGACCAACGAAAAATGAACGAGGAGAGCACATTTGGCCACTGACCCAAATGGCTAAGGCTGTGCAGGAAAACATTATGACTATACAAAAAGTCAAAGACCAAGAGACTTGTCTCCCAATTCCCCGACCTGAAACCTTGAATTAACATGGTTTGGCCGAAGGATAACAGAACCAGCCTCATACCTAAACTGGTGTTCGCATGAATAGTATTCACATGACTCGGGGTGAGCACAGGGTCCATAAAAGAGGCAGGGGCCGGCGGAGTATTGTCACTGTCGAAACCCTTGTACAGTGTAACCAAAGAAGACAACAAACAGACCCGACTGAACGAGGAGAGCACATTTGGCCACTGACCCAAATGGCTAAGGCTGTGCAGGAAAACATTATGAATATACAAAAAGTCAAAGACCAAGAGACTTGTCTCCCAATTCCCCGACCTGAAACCTTGAATTAACATGGTTTGGCCGAAGGATAACAGAACCAGCCTCATACCTAAACTGGTGTTCGCATGAATAGTATTCACATGACTCGGGGTGAGCACAGGGTCCATAAAAGAGGTAGGGGCCGGCGGAGTATTGTCACTGTCGAAACCCTTGTACAGTATAACCAAAGAAGACAACAAACAGACCCGACTCCTATTGGCGCAGTGAGCATAAATTTGGCTCCACCTATAAGCGCTAACCAGACCGTTTGCAATGGTAATAACCACAACTACTTTATACCCGGAATGGTAAACTGACAGGGTTTGGAAATTGCAAGGGTCTTTGAAGCATGGTTCTACAGGCTTCGGAGACGGGGTAGCATAACAATTATCCACTAACAGAACCAAACTTAGCATATTATACAGTAACCTAGACAAGGCCATTAACATTGCAACCATGAAATGAAGAAGCAAACCAGATACATACCCCCACTGAGTTGTGCAGTTGACAGTATGAGAATTGCCCGGCTCCCTCCTCGGCGGCCTCTAGACGCTAGCATGCAGAGAGCGATGCGTGAACGAATGGAGGGATGGAGGTGAGCCACTTACCATAACGAAAACATTCCTTCCGCAACCTGACAGGACAGCCTGGCCTGCCTGAAACATTATTAAAAATTGATCTTGCGCATACTGTCGTAATCTATGATACCAATGCGCCATTATGGAAGGGGAGTGTGCAAAGGACAGGCAACCGCCATCTTACTCCTCTTAAGACGCTCTGTGAGACAAGTGTCCACCCCGATCGGGGGAAAATTTTAATAGATATTGATGAATAGTAACTAAATTAATAATGGTGAATATGCAAATTGAATTTTGTAGTCTTGTTTTTGTGAAGAACTAATAAAATAAATGTGAAAAATAATTGTTTGCTTAGTAATACGGGTAACCATTATCTATACATTTACCATTTTACTTTTACATAAGTGTTGACAAAAATATAAATAGTGATGAGAAGTAACACCTAGTAAATATATAAATTTACATCTTATTACTATCTATGTCTTATGCAAAAACTTTCTTAATATAGTGTAAAGGAAATGATAAATATATTATTTACTTCCTTGAAAGGTTTTAAAAGAAAAAATCACTACACAAATATATAAAAATAATGCATGAATATTGTAATTATATCCATAAATTATAGCACAAAATATGTAAGACAATTATGCACATGGTATTATCTTGTTCAAAACCTACAATAAGACCTTCAAGGTATGGTCCAATCAATTGTTTGAATTTTTATCTTAATAATTAAAAAATAAATATTTATTTTTCAAATTTAAATATTAGAAATTACATTGGTCAATGCTAAAGTAATAGTGGTAAACAAACAAATCTATTGCTATAGTTCTACCCTAACCACCAATAACGAGTTCATATAGTTATATTATAGTTCATATAATATAATAATTTATTATTAATTTAATCAATAGTGTTTTTCTTTCTTATTAATTCTTTTTTTTTTGTATTTTTTTATTTCTAACAATTAGTTTCGTTAACTCTTTTGAGTATTTTCAAAATTTTCTTTTATATTCACCGGATTATTTATTAAATCATAAAACGTTTTATTTTGATTAAAATAATTTTTATTGACCAAATTTTTTGTAATATTTTATTAAATATTGACCTAAATTCTACCAATATTTTTATATTGATTAAAGATAGATAATTTCACCGAAAAAAACCATATTAAATAATTTAGCAAACTGTGCACATAATAAATCAAAGCTTGCTCCCATTATTTTTTTATTAATCAAATGATCTTATTTTAAATAATTTCTTGGACCCATTATTTTTCGAAATTTAAGAGGTTCAATTTTACCATAAATAAAAACTTCACACCTCTTCATACTTATTTTTAATTCAATTTTTATTGTGATTTAAATGTGTGAGTTTATATTTTTATTTTAAATTTAGTGTTATGAATTTTGTATATTTGATGATGACTATGTGGTTTCATTTATTTTTTATGGAATATAATGATATGGCATCAAAGTGATTAGTTAAAAAGAATCACTAGAAATTATTTATGTATATCACACAATGCATATGATTAGAGAACAATTTGGTGGAATCATCATGGTGGAGGCTATTCCTTTAGTGAAAGCATAAATTGAAGTGTTTCTATTGCGAATATCACCCAATGCATTTGATTAGAGAATAATTTGATGTAATCATCATGGTGGAGGTTTTTCTCTAGTAAGAGCATCATGGTGGAGGTTATTTCTCTAGTGAGTGCATCAATTGAAGTGTTCCATCCATCAATTATTGTTGAGATACACAATAGAAAGAGAAAATAGAATAGAACAAGCCAACAAACATTAATACACTTCAATCCTAGTTGTTCAAATCAACAAATTACAATATAAGTCTAATGTTCAAAGATTTAGAGGAGAGAATCATTACATAACTCTAACTTAGGGTACATTAACACACTTCAATCCTAGTTGATTAAATCAACAAACTACAATAAAAATCTAATATTCAAAGATGGGTGAGGTTTTTTTTATTGGGAGGAAGGGAGGGGATCATTACATGACACTAACTTAGAGTTTGGGTGTAGTCGGCACCATACTTTCTTGTTTTGGCAAAGGTGACTAGATCACCAAATTACCTTAATAGATTTTTGAATATGAATCCCATATTGGTTTAAGGTAATTGAGATTAATTATTATAAATTTGAGATACATTGAGAGTTAATTAGGGGTAATCATGAGTTAATTAAGGTAATTAAACATTAAGTAGACATTGTAATTATAAGAGATATGTAGACAAGTTAATTAGTGGGTTTTAGTGGTTTGGATCGTAAATAGGAGTGATTATGGCTGAATTAAAGGTTACTTAGGAGGTAAATATGGGTGATTATGGCTGAAGTAAAGGTTAATTAGGAAGATATAATGGATACTTTGTGGTAATTAAAAGTATGTAGAGTTAATTAAAGATTAAAGAAGAGTTAATTAAAAATTAAAGAAGGGTTAATTAAGGAATCTAAGGATTACATCGGTATAATTAATGAAAACTAGGGATTAGTTGGCAGTAGTTTAAGGTAATTTGATGTTAATTAGTGGTAATTGAAGTATGTAGAAGTAATAATGGTTTGTTCAGGCTAATCAGGGATTGATTAAGGGTAATTAGGGGTATTTTGGAGTTATGATTAATTAAGGTATGTAAAGTAATTAGGAGTGAGAACAGCCCGTTCAAGTGGGATTCAAATTTCAAACTAGGGTTTTGCTAGCCGCTCTTTTCTCTCTCTCGCCATTGGAATGATACAGTGCCCTCGAAACTATAAATTCACATAACCCCTCGCTCATTTTCATCTCGAAGCACTCCTCTTCCTGGTTTTGCTGCTGCGGCTTCCTCGTCGCTTTGGATTCTCTGTTTGACAGGCGATTGTCAAAAATGGAGAATCGCCGGAGCACTGGAGGAAGCGGGTGGTGGGTCTGTGTCCTTCCTCTCTTCACAAAAGATGGCCCTGCTTACTTCTTGCACTCCTCATCTCACGATGTTTCTGCATGGCGTCAGTGGCCTCTCTATATTGCACTGCTTATTGTTGCCGTATGTGCTGTTCTAGTCTCCTGGCTGAGCCCGGGAGGCTGTGCGTGGGCTGGAAGGCATAAGAGAGGCCGCGTTGCCATTCCTGGCCCCAAAGGATGGCCGATTATCGGAAGTTTAATGGACATGAGCGTCGGCCTTGCGCACCGCAAGCTTGAATCTCTGGCTCGTCTTCATGGTGCGAAAAAGCTCATGTCCTTTAGCTTGGGCTCCACGCCGGCTGTTATTACGTCGGATCCCGAGGTGGCCCGAGAGTTGCTCGCCTCCCCTCACTTCGCCAACAGACCCCTTAAGCAATCGGCACAGCAGTTGCTGTTTGGGAGGGCTATTGGTTTCGCTCCCAACGGGGATTACTGGAGGCTGCTCAGGAGAATTGCTTCTGCTCATCTCTTTGCTCCTCGCAGGATCGCTGCCCACGAAGCTGGCCGCCAGGCCGACGCTGTGGCAATGCTTGTTGATATCCAAAAGGAATGTCAGTCTAACGGTGTTGTTAGGGTTAGACGACACCTGCAAGGAGCTGCGCTGAACAATATAATGGGAAGCGTCTTTGGAAGGAGGTTCGACCTGTCCCATGAGAATGAAGAAGTGAAGAAGCTGCGGGAGATGGTAGATGAGGGTTTCGAGCTGTTGGGAGCGTTCAACTGGGCGGATCATCTCCCATGGCTGCGAATGCTGGACCCTCTTCGAATCCATGCTCGCTGCGCCCGCCTCGTGCCGCGTGTGACAACTTTCGTTAGAAATATCATCGAAGAGCACCGTCGGGAAGAGCAGCGTAGAGAAAGCGGTGATCAATCTGATTTTGTTGACGTTCTGCTGTCGTTGCAAGGAGAGGATAAGCTCGACGAAGAGGATATGATCGCTGTTCTCTGGGTACTTATTTCCATTCTCTTTTCCCTGTATTTTTACTAATATTAGAATAGAGGAAAATGATTATAATCCCATTTTCCTGATCGCTGTTCTCTGGGTACTTATTTCCATTCTATTTTCCCTGCATTTGCGGGAGGGACATCAACTAACTTTCCGGGGTGGGGGCTTGTGTACGCAGGAGATGATCTTTCGTGGCACAGACACGACGGCTCTGCTGACAGAGTGGACCATGGCAGAACTGGTGCTGAACCCTGAAGCACAGAAGAAAGCTCAGGCGGAGTTGGCCGCCGTAGTGGGGCACGACCGAAGCGTGAAGGATTCAGACATTCCAAATCTGCCGTACCTCCAAGCGGTGGTGAAGGAGGCTCTTCGAATGCATCCACCTGGACCGCTCCTAGCATGGGCACGTCTCTCAACTGAAGATGTCAACATCAACATAGCTGATGGAATGTGTGTTCCAGCAGGCACAACTGCGATGGTGAATATGTGGTCGATTACTCACGACCGCAGCATTTGGGTATCGCCTAATGATTTCCGTCCGGAGAGGTTTGTGGTGTCGGAGGGCGGGGAAGATGTGGATGTAAGGGGCAACGATCTGAGACTTGCGCCTTTTGGTGCTGGTCGTCGAGTATGCCCGGGAAAGGCACTGGGTCTTGCCACTGTTAATCTCTGGGTCGCCCAGTTGCTCCATCATTTTGAATGGCGTCCACATGCTGAACATCCTGTTGATCTGTCGGAGGTCCTTAAGCTGTCATGTGAAATGGCTCATCCTCTTCATTGCGTTCCAGTCATCCGGGTGCCTTTCGCTAAATCTTCAGATTAGCTAACGGTCATTATCATCTAAATCATGATGTTCTTTTTTGTTTTTTGGTAATATTAGTAGGCACTACGCAGTGCCGTTCAAATTTTGCCTGCGGCTATGTATTTAGGGTTACGAATGGTAGAGTTTCGGAACTCTCCCTAAAAGGGACTGATCGGCCTCACTCTGGTTCTCATCGTCGGGGAACCATTTTGGTTTTAATGGTGTTAAACGGAGTGTTTTTTATGTTTTGGGCTTTGACCCGACTGCTTAATCTATATGAATCGGATCATTTTGAAATTGCAGCAGTTTTTCCAGCATTTGGTTATTTCTTTAGATGTCAACATTTGCAACTTAACGGAAGCCATAATTCCATGATATCTTTGTTTGTATGTTGTAACATACAGACATGGTGCAGTGTTAATGAGCACGTCTTTATTATAACATTTATCTCCGTACGTACATTCATTCCTTTCCTCTTTCCATAAAAGTTTTTGGAATAACGTAAGATACTGCAATTGAGTGACAGGTTTTGATTCATCGTAGCGTGCGGATCATGCACTCAACAGTCGAAATCACAGATGAAAAAATTTAAACTTGCGTCATTTAATTTCCGACGGCTTTGGTTGCATTTGGGTAAATAAAGATGTCTGAAGCCCAGCAGTCTGAACTGTATTTCTAAACATATAGATGGACTGGATCATAAAAGTAAAATAAAAAATATTGAACTCGCAATTTCGAGAGAAATGTTTAAACTACTGCTATTATCGCCCTTTCAAGTGCCCAATTTTTAGTCTCCAACTTGATGGAGCATATTCACGACTACCACCACCAGAATTAGATGGTTGGTTGAAACCGGGCAGTAAGTAGCGAGAGTGTTTTAATTCTAACGAGAAGAGAAAAAAAAAAATATATATATATATATATATATATGGGTGGTTGAGAATTTTAGTACTGCAATTTGGGAAAAATAGATTGGTTGACAATAAAAAATTATGTTAAAGATTTTAAATAGATATGGTTTTCTAATGAGAAGATATATTTAGGGGCCAAAATTATTGGAAAAGCTAGATTATTAATAGTATAGTTGAGGATTTGGTCTTATCATTTTAGATGCTAAATAGGTAGATGGACAACTTCAAAAGAAGAGTGGGAAGAAAGAATCTGCATTTTTTATAGGAAAGGAGAGGTTGAAACAGAATGGCACCACATCATGGATTGTCCAGCTTATGAGGATATTAGTAATTAGTTAAAAAGCATTCTGAAGGTGGATTGAAACAAATTGTTCGAGAAAGCAAGACTTATCAACACTGCAAACATTCATGACAGGAGAGTAATTTTAGAGAAAAGTTTGAAGTTGCGATGGACTGGAATCCTACGTTCCACTGCAAACTTCTTGATCAAGATTCCTGACAGGAAAGTAGTTTTAAAGAAAAGTTTGAGGTTGTGGTGAACGTTATTGAAATCTTTTCATACATTCATTCATATTGTCTAAAAAAGAATTAAGTGAGGTCGGGCAAGATCTACTATGCAGCCTATCATCTGAACTGCTTTCTGTATTCTGATAGTATTGACTCTGTTTAAGCTATTTTCTCTGTTTTTCTGTTATTTTTTTATTATTATTTAAAATAAAATAATTCAGATTATGATAAAATTTAGTAAATTTTTTTTTTAAAATTTAGATAAAATTATGATAAAATTTAGTAGAAAATTTTTAAAAATTTAGATTATAACCGTTAAATTTCAAAATTTTATTTCTCATTTCCAATTTTTTCTTGACAAAAAAATCTACCATTTAGTGAATTTGTGGCGTCCGTACACAACGCCGTGTAAGTTCTGCAAACAAAAATGAATTATTAAATGTGCAGGTCTCAGTCCCCGACATTATGCTGAGAACCTGAACAGGAATTAGGATTAAATATGCTGCTGGGTCTGGGCAGAATCAAACAAGCTTTTGCGGTCTCCTCTCGAGAAGCGAGACGACAGAAGAAAATAAATGAATAATTGAAATACGCGGTGAATCTTAAACGGTCAGGTAAGTAGAAAGTCTGGACCAGTGTTCTGCAAGATCTATATTGCGGCGGTTCATCAAGTGATTCTATGGCAGTGTGCAATCGATATTCACAACAGTGTGCGCAGATACATCAGCTGGATACAGCTAATATTCAACAGCCTCTTTTTTGGGTTTTGTTCCCAATCTGGTGGTGTTTTTTTTTGTGTTTTGTGATTTTTTGCAATTCGAGCGTTTCATGTTATTATTTATGCATTTAAAAACCATCCGTCTTATATTATTGAGGTTCTTCTTTACAATATTGTTGAGGATTCTTCGTCCTGGATACTTGTCTAATTAGCTTTTTGGCTTGGCTAATTAACCAATGTGAGAGACATTTGACCAAGGTAACATATATTTGGACCGTTTTTCAGCCACATAGAAGTGAAGAGATGGTCCACTTCTACACTTGCACATGGAGTTTTGTGAGACATTTGAACAAGGTGAGACACATTTGGGCTATCTATTAGGCACATAGAAGTGAACAAATGGCATCTCAACAAAGACACATAGAAGTGAACAATGGCACCTCAATAATGGCACATGGTTTTCATATGGGGTTTGATTTGTTTCATCTAATGGTGATTTGAGTGATGGTTTCACTTGGATAAGAGGTGTAGCCCTACTCCATTTTCATTTCACATTTCGTTGGTTGTACACTACTACACCAAGGGTATTTTAAGACATTTGTTTAAGACAAAAGAAATCTTTTGTCTTAAAAAATTACTTTTTATTTTAGTTATTTTATATTAAAATTTAATATCAATTGAATTGTCTTAAATATAAAATTTAAGACAAAAGTAGTATGAGACAAAAATAGTTTGAGACAAAATTTTATATTTAAGACAAAAGCAATCTGAGACGAAAATATTTTAAGACAAAAATATTTTAAGACAAAACTTTATATTTTAGACAAAAACAGTTTGAGACAAAAATAGTTTAAGACAAAACTTTATATTTAAGACAAAAGGAGTTTGAGACAAAAATATTTTAATACAAAACTTTATATTTAAGACAAAAGCACTTTGAGACAAAAATATTTTAATATAAAACTTTATATTTAAGACAATGGCAATTAAGACAAAACTCATTTAAGACAGTTAGCATTTAAGACAAAACCATTAGTATTGTGGAAGTTTGCACTTAAATTCTATGAGTAGATAGTGGATAATTATAATTTTTATTTTTGAAAATATATATATATATATATTCAAACCACATGAAATGTAATCATGTCAAATTTATTTCTTTTATATTAGATTTTTTCTTTTCCATGAAACCACATTCTAAAAATATAATAAATAAATAGATTAAAAAAATATTATTTTTTGGTTGGCCACTCAAAGAGATTTAAGTTTGAATCTCATGTTTTTACATAATACTTCATAACAAAGTGATTTTCAAATGAGTTACATTCCATGAACTAAAATTGTTTATTTTTTTAAATATGTTAACATTTTTAAATTACTTCAACTAAAACTTTGATATAAATTTGAAAGAAATTAAATACAATATAACGACAAAAAAATTTAAATATTTTCTCAATTGTTTTCCATATATGCATTTTAAACCTTCATTTTTTTTCTTTCAAAATGAAAAATCAAAATTTTGATTCTTGCATATGTCTCATAGTCACATCTCAGTTTTCTTTTCACTATTGAACAAATATATCAAAGAGATAAATAACAATAATTTAATTATTTTTTAGATAAAATTTTAGTATTTATTTTTTTTTTATTGTAAAAAAACTTTCTACTAATTCGGAGTCGTTGGCACAGAACTACCAGGAAATGTCCCTAGTCGCAGGCATTCCTTGTTGTGGGAGCGACTGGAGGTTCTAAGTTGCATGCATGCCCATGTCAAGGGAGAGATTAAGGCTTTGATGCAAAAAAATTTCATTTTGTCTCAAGGGTTAGTCACTTGGATGGGTTGGATGGCTCCTGGGGGTTTCGTTGCAAGTGTAGAAGGTTAGGTTGGTTGTGTTACGTCGATTCCACTTCCTTAACTGATATATAGGGAGTTGAATCATATCATAGTAACTTTTCTTCACATGTTTGCCCTGGTTGGCCGGTAACTTGGGTAGATGTGGGAGGAGGGTGTTATAGAGTAGTATCATAGCATGGTTCCGTTCTCCTTGGGTGATGTCTGGTTTCCGTTCCACTTGGATGAATGTGTTTTTGTATCTACATGTTGGTTGCATATAGTTCCTTGTACTTGTGATCTATGTGCTTGTTATTTATGCATGGTATTGGTCATCATTGTAGTGGTGTGGTCATGTGAAAGTTGATGGTGTCGTTGCTGAATGTATTTGTTGTGCTTATGTCAGTCGTGCATCGATTATGTGTATCATATACTTTGACTAGATGATGGTCTTTGTGCATAAAGTCATGGTATGTGGTCAGCATAGTCATGCATTGATAAATGGATAATGGTTGAAAAAATGTTTATATGTTGATATTATTATGTTTATATGTGGTGTGTGTGTGTATTGCGCTAATATGGTCGGTCTTGCAGATGAGATATCCTCTTCGCGCTATACTAAGGTACGCTAGTTTGCTTATGATTTGGTTTAACTGACATAATATACCTTGCAGGAAGAAGAGATCAAAGATGACTAACAAGATGGTAGACTACAAAGATTCTCCCTATGAATCAGATGATTAGCATGGTGTTGGGAACACTTCTGACTTAGCAGACACATTGAGGAGTTTGAAGGAGGAAATAAGGATTTGCAAAGAAAATAATGACAAAATCATGCAGGCATAGGAGAAATAAGCAAAAGTCAATGCAATAATTCTTCAGAGTTTGTCAGAATTGTAGAGACAGGGACCACTTCAGATCAACTATGGATAGGAGGATATGACTAATGGGGCATGTGGAAGTAGACCCCATAGTGGGCACAAGTCAAATAGAGATGACACGATCAGGGATGTCAGGTTCTTGGATACTCCGGAAAGGAGGGGTGTTGGACACATGTACTATTCTCATTCTGGTTCTGAAAGGTATCATGGTCATCATTGTTATAATCCTTAAAGGAGGAGTGATAGGGGATATTTTCTGGATGAGTTCAAGAAAGAAAAGCCACCTACATTCGATGGGGAAATGAATAAATCACATGATGCAAAAGCATGGTTGATTGGAATGAATAAATTCTTCAGATTGCACGATTACTTAGAGAACATGAAGGTTGGGATATCTACCTTCAGTCTTAAAGGTAAAGCAGATATTTGGTGTGAATATGTAAAGAACATTAGAGATATTTATGAGGAGTTGACCTGGAGTGAATCCGAGAGACTATTCAAGAAGCAATATCTATCGAAGATGTACTATGATGACAAGGAAAAACAGTTTTATGAGCTAAATATAGACTCTATTTTCGATGAGGAGTAAACTAGCAGATTTCTGGAGTTGTTGAGATATTTGCCTTACCTCAAGGAGGAGAAGGCCAAGATTCAACGATTCATCAATGGGTTTTCGATAAAATTCAAAGCCGTGATTGAATTTGATGAGCCTAGATCATTGGAGGAGGCCATTTGTAAGCTAAAGAATTGTTATGAGCAATCAAAGCGTAGATCTCAAACTAACCAGACTGAAAAGGTAATGCAACGAATAAAGGGAAATGGGATAAGAAGCGAGCAAGGTCTCGAGACACAGGTAAAAAGAGAATGCTCTAAGTTACATTTCCATTTCCACATCTTTTCCATTTCGCTAAGTTACAAATAAAACGAGTCCAATTCTATATGCAATAGACTAATAGCCTATTGATACACCTTTAGTGATTTATGCATAGCTCTCACCTATCATTATATATCAATGAAATGACATCTAAAAGATATAGCCTAAAAGGTTTGATTTTATGCCCAAGACACCAGTATAATGGAGTAGTTGTGAAGGCAATGATATCCATTGGGGATTTCCATTTTTCAGCAACATACAAGAAACATCTTGGTGTTGGAGGAAGAGATAAAAGATCTTTTCCAAAAACACAATATCATCACTCTCCTAGTGCCATTTATGTTAACTCACTAGAATGCAGGTAATGCATAAGGATTCATCAGTATCTATGAAATTTTATCTCTTTCCAATAATAAAATAGGTTCATCCTAATATTAATATATAAAATATGGCTCATTAATATGCATGGTTCATTTTTTTTTTTATGATCCTATTTCTCTAAAGGATATCTATTTTTTGAATTTTGTTTGGTATAAGATATGGTGATACCT
Source organism: Pinus albicaulis (assembly GCA_034641835.2). Lineage (NCBI taxonomy): Eukaryota > Viridiplantae > Streptophyta > Pinopsida > Pinales > Pinaceae > Pinus > Pinus albicaulis. The sequence goes on from CM076583.1 coordinate 999,415,152, forward strand.
TTAAATACGAGGTAATTTTGGGTAAAATTAGAAGTGGAACAAAAAGTTGTGGTTTGAATTTCCTTTGTAGTAGTAGGCTACATGCAATTTCTATCGAAAGGTTTTGTTGTGGCCCAACATGGAATAATCTTTGGATGAAAATGTTCATTATGGGTGGTATGTTTTTTAGCTCTTCAACTCATTGGATTATTTGTCTGTTCATGGTATTTTTTGTTCTCAACTTAGAATCCTTGAATCACCCTGAAAGGTCATGACAATGTAACTTTTGGAGGCATTGATGGACAACCCTCGCCCCCCCAAAAAAAGTCATTAGAATAAAACTTTTAGAAGATTTTGTTAAATGATCGCCTCCAAATGTTCAATTCTCATGAATTTTGGGGGAGGGGGATCTTTTGGTGTATTGAACGGGGCAAGGGGACATAAGGGTATCATGGATGGGTAGAAGTGAGAGGTTAGTGCATGGTATATTGAGATCTATAATACTAACATTAGAGAATGAGAAGGAGCCTTAGGGCCTTACGCCACAAGGGCTAGGGGACTTATAAGTAAGGCAATGAGAGCAATTGATAGGGGAACCTCCAATAGTTGTGAAAGGGGATTAGGTGACACATTATCACAACCCATAAGAACTTAACCCATAAACACTAAATTCTGTATCCCTTTAACCCCAAAGCCACAATCCCTGAACCCCTACACTCGTAACTCATAAAAAATTAACCCCTTGATCCCTTAAACCCCAAGCCACTAACCCCTAACATGGAATCCTTGAAACCCATAAACCCTAATCCTAGATCCTCTTAAAACTTGACCCTTAACCCTACAAGATTCTATCCTCTACCTATTCTGTTTGAAACATTTCTATTGGCTGTTAAAATCCCCATCAATCCTTAGTTAAAGTCTCATGCTTTGAAGCATTGATCTTAAAATAATGTTTTATATTACGGTATTATACATCCTCAGGGTCTCTAATCTTTCGTTTTCTTTCGACAACCCAACCCTCCTTGAAGAATCGATGCTGAATACTTTGATCCACAACAAGAATTATGTCGTAATACATTTGTAGAGATATATAAATGAAATTACCCCCTAGCCACCACTATATTATACACATTGATTCAATGGATAAGGGTTTGTAGTTATCATTCAATGGAATCACTTCTAACTAGTATCGATCTCTATTTCTCTTCTAGCTTGTTCTTGACTTAATGGCCACCTTCTTTAATGTCGTTCCTTTGGAAGTTCAAAAAGAGATTTTATTGTTGGAAAGTAAAGAGGTTGAGGGTCTCCCTTATCACTCAGATTTTGAGGTGATGGGGGAGGATTTGAAATGGATACAAGACCCTGGAAAACCTCGGAAGAAACAAATTTTCTATCACAATTCGCTGGCCTTACACCAACAGCTGGCTACTTTGTTTTGCTAGTACTTCAAGATAAACAAGTTGAGACCTATAATCTATTTTTTTCCCTTGAAGATGTCAAAATAATGCTTCGTAACCTATGGTACTGTTTCAATAGGGTGGACTCCTAATTGGCTCGTGTTGAAGGTTTTCTGGTTAGTGACTCTGCCTCCAGGGACCTTACTGATCCTCCAATTGATCATGTACAAACTCTTATTATTACTTCCTTAAGCGTGGAAATTATTTTTTATCGTCACCTATACAAGATTGTATGAATATTTATGGTCTTGTTGATGGTGGAGAGAGTATCTAGAGTGGATCTTCATTTGGTCTCATTGTACATGCTCTGGAAGTGGAGGATTCCCATTGTTGTTGTCAATATTATGCTTACTTTCTCTTTTGTTGGCGGTTTATGTTTATGTTTTCATGATCCTTGGGATTTGGTGCTAGCATAAAAATATACTCTGTTTCCTCTCATTTTATGGGCACCTGCAACTTGAATTTTGGTAGTTGAAGATTTTTTTAACATATGCTTTCAACTCAGGCTTGTTTTGGGATGGATGAGTATGTTCGCATCTGAGAAAGTGGTTACCTTTTTCATGCTAGATGGAAGATGTGGTTTTGTGTAGAGGACCCTTAGGAAGACTATGATTTACTAATGTTTCCCTCTATCAAAGGACACTCTTTTCTAGGTTTAAAGCTCTATTTTCTTCTCATTTTCAAGGCAAAAATCCCCTAACCCCTAACCCCCCAATCCCTAACCCCTTAACCACTAACTCATTATTCCCCTAACCCCAATCCCTAATCCCTTAACCACTAACTCATTATTTCCCTAACCCCTAAATGTGCTTAAATCCCCTAACCCCTTAGCCCCCAATCCCTATCCCCTTAACCACTAACTCATTATTCCCCTAACCACTAAACCCTAAACCTCTAACCCCTAAACCCCTATTCCTCTAACCCCTAAGCCCCTAATCCCTAATCCCTTAACCACTAACTCATTATTCCCTAACCCTTATAACAATCCTTAAAACTCGTTCGGATTATCCATTCCAAACGAAAGCTGGTCTAGTTGGGACCTACAATCGAGTTAATTCCCCCTTGTTGGCAAGGTGGAATTTTTGCCCTGTCAACAACCCTATAGTCCTTCATCCCTCTAACATATAACCTATATTATTGTTAATTAATATGAACTTTAATCCTAAGCCCTAATTCCTCTAAAACTTATAAGACCCAATCCTTATAACCCTTGCCACACTTCATACCTAAAGATTACAACCCTTATCCTCTAAAATAATTTACCTCTCTAACATGTAATACATATAATCATTGACACCTGACCACTATACTCCTTAACACATATAAACCATAACCATAATACTATAACCATTATATCTCTTTACATTTTACCATCATAAACCCTAAATTTTATAACCTTTAATCCCTATCTCTTTTTAAACCCTAAAACCCTTAATATAACCTTATAACCCATATTTTAAATAATCCCTAATATTTACAAACTTATTCCTTATAATCCTTGCATTAAAACCCCTAACCTTATAATCCATATTTCCAACAATGCTTAACCTTCACAACCCTTGGTCCTTATAATCCTTGTATTATAACACCAAAACCTTATCCTTATAACTACAACCATCACTTAGTGACTATAAGCACCTTATCTTAAGCACAATGTACAAACTTGATCACCACTTTCATAGGAATTATCTTAGTCCAAGTTGACCATTGACATTGGCATGGACCTGTAATTCCCCTAGTCATACTTGATTGGTGATCATTGTAGTACCATGGGTTTATTAAACCATAGATGAGATGACCACGTAGGGAACTCGAAATTGGTGTAGGATTATCCGTTGTTGTTGTAGGCGTTGGAACTTCGTCGCTAGTGAAAAAATGATTGCATGGTGACACAAAACTAATGCAATTGCGTTGGAGTATGTATCAACATGCCATGCCATGCACAATGCCTGATCAAGTAAACACTTAGGTGCATAATAAAGATCTCAATCATAACTACATGTTTATTGAACACCCATGTTCACTTTGTGAATATGGAGGTTAGGGGTGATATCATAGATCCATTTAATACACCAGTAAACTTCCCTATAGTGAGAAAAATTTGACGACACAGATAGTCATGATTCTCATTCATCCAAAACCACAATGAAATTTTGACAATACGGATTGACCTAGAACTTGGAAAAACTTGTAAAAGCATTGTTCCACTATGAATGAGCTTTGGATCATAGTAGAACTCTTCCCATGCCTAAAATTTCTACCAAATCATTACCAAACGATTCGCTTATTTTGTGACACTAGATAAATTTTAAAGAACTACCTAATCTTATAGCAAAATTCTTTCTAATTGTTGATATATGATGATAAAAAGAGCTAAAATTCTTATTGATTTACAACTTTACTTGTTTTTTTTTTACTATTTAAGTTGATCATGAACCAAACAAAACTTTTAAAAGATATTGTTTCACCACAAATAATCCATAAATTGTAGTAGACTCTACTTATATCTAAATTTTCTACCAAATTCTTACCATCTTTATTAGTGGAAAGAAAATCTATATACTTCAAAAACATGAGTTATTTTAATAATTGACCTTTGACTAACCACATGATCTTTATATTACCACTTCATTCTCATGATTCATCTTTATATTAGAGTTTTGAAATATTAACTTAATCTAAATTGCTTGATACATAGTGACTTAGTCCCTTGATACATATTGACTTAGTCCAAACTTTCTTCCAGGTTCTGATTCTCAAAAGGGTGATTGGTATGCGAAACTACTGCAAAATCTATGGCGGGAACAAAGAAAATAACATATGGGGTTTCTAGATTGGGGTCCCTTGACTAGGCCAACAACGCTTATTGCCTCTATGATGGCGGAGGACTTCAGTTCCTGGAACTTCTCTCAGCTTCTCGCAGGATCGCAGATCGAAACCCCTCAGGGCCAAGAACAAAACCTGAAGCCCTCATCACCCGTGAGCTTTAATGGCAGCAACAGCAGCAGCAGCAGCGGCGGTAAGGATAATGATCCTTTTAGTATTTCAAGCGGTTTTGTTGCTGGATTGGTACCGACGAGAGGTATTGGGCAGGCCATAAACCGCCTACGAGGACTGGTGGCAGAAATTTTGCAAAGAGATTGGCTACTCGAGGGGGATTCAATGCACCCAGATTGAATACAGCTTGGTTTAAGTGCTTACTGTCTGTTTCTTTACTTGGTGGGGTGATATATCCTTATTTGACCATTCCCCTGGTCTCAGCCCTACTACCTGTCGCTCAGTCGTCCAAGTCGGGTGTAAGAAGGAATAAAAATGAAGGAGGAAGACATAATTCGATGCCAGATACAATAATGTTACTCGTGTTTCCATGGGTTTCCATCAAAACCATTCTCCATTCCTTGTCGGAGCCGTTCATGGATTTTCTGCTGGACTATGGAGGCTTATTCCTCCCCAAAACCTCCTCTGGCGATGGGGAAGATGTTTTTCCAACCAGAGTTCAAATCACATCTCCATCCCTTGCCGAAGCCGTTTGTGGATTTTCTGCTGGACGACAAAGGCTTATTCCTCCCCAAAACCTCCTCCAGCGATGGGGAAGATGCATTGCCAACCAGAGTTCAAATCACATGCCCAGATCTCCCGGCAGAAGATTACCATCACTAGGTTTTATCTGGCATTGAGGAAATGGTATGAATTGAGGCCGGAAATGGAGTTTTGGGGGTTTGTTCGAGGGGGTATATGTATGCATGTGTGATGAAAGCCTTTTATGTAGGTTTTTAGATGTGAAGCACACTAAGAACAAGGATGGGAAGCTTGTTTTGTTCTTAGTTTTTGAATACATGGACTCTGATCTCAATAAGTACATCGAAACTTATCGCTGTAGCCACACTAAAATGCCTCCTGATGTGATTAAGGTAAATTCCTCTACAAATTTTGGGTCTCCAACTGTGAACGAACACTGATATGAATTTGTTGTATTGTCCGATTCAGGCCATATGGCCCTTTTTAGATGAGATTATTTCTGTTGGCAAGAAGGTAGTGGTTTGTTTAAGTTTAGTTGAATGTAGGGTTTTGGAAGAACCCTAATTCATTGGGTGTTTGTATAGTCCTGCTATGACTTTAGAATCTAGATTGATTTTCGGCTCTTTAAATCTGTTGGTGTTTGCTCTTTTATAGTGATTCAGGGCTTTTTTTGGACTGTGGTTGTCATTTGATTGACCGAGATTTTTGGATAAAATGCAGAGCTTCATGTACCATAATATCATATCATAGTTGAATAATATCATAGTAACTCTTCGTCACATGTTTGCCCCGGTTGGCCAGTTACTTGGGTAGATGTGGTAAGAGGGTGTTATAGAGTGGTATCATAACATGGTTCTGTTCTCCTTGGGTGATGTTTGGTTTCTGTTCCCCTTGGATGGATGTGTTGTCGTATGTACATGTCGGTTGCATATAGGTCCTTGTGCTTGTGATCTATGTGCTTGTTGTGTATGCATGGCATTGGTCATGATTGTAGTGGTGTCTCCATGTGAAATTTGATGGTGTCGTTGTTGAATGTATTTGTTGTGACTTTATGTGGGTCGTGCATCGATTATGTGTATCAGTTGATAACACATATACCAGTTGTGCATTAATTATGCCATTCTTGTATCAATTATTTCACATTAGTTGAAGGAAATGTTGGACAAGGGATACATTAGGGCAAGTGTGCATCACCATGGAGCACACAAGTATTATTTGCGAAGAATAAGGATGGTACTCTTAAATTGTGCATTCATTACACGCAATTGAACAAGGTGACCATTAAGAATAAGTATTCGTTGTCGAGGATTGATGATTTGTTCGATCAATTGAAGGGAACAACAATGTTATCGAAGATTGAACTGAGATTAGGATATCATCTGCGATTAGGCTATTGACTATTAACATTTATCCTAAGGGTTGCAGAACTAGGTTTCATAGATAAACTTGTATTCTATGGTTTCAAACCATTATTGTCCCCTTTAAGGGGGTTTCTTAAGCCCTTCACAAAAACTTCCTTTTGCTAACCAGATGGATTGTTTCTTTCACACATGTATGGAAACATACTTTGAAAATCATATTGTAATAGATTCATAAGATGATATTATTGGTATTGACTACACCTTATTTCAAGACATAATTTTCATTCTAGGGGTTGGTACCTTTCTATTGGATGTGGTTGGTGATGTGAAGACTACTCACCTTCTAGTAAAGATTCATACTAACTCTGACAAGCCTATGGATTCTTGTTTCTAAAGGGAGACTCCTCTTAGCTCAGCTCATTGGATTCTTTGCTTGTTCATGCTAATTGTTTTTTCTCAAATTTCCTTCTCCAAGGGGTTGAGACTATTTACTTCATTTATTGAGACTAAGAAAAGGTGCTTTCAAGTCAAAAGTATAATAAAAATTTGGGATTACCTCTAGAATTTTAAAATTCTATTATATTATTTTATTATTTTGGCATTTTGATTTTACCACTCATTGTGTGCATTGTTTTTTTTGACCATTTCTTCTTATTGCAGTTTACAGGAGGTTCTTGGTCCCACCATTTATTCCTATTTAAGTCTTTTAATCCAAGTTGAAGGAGCTAACGGGGTTGAGTTGTAGACGAAGCCAAGGAGGATGCACGGACTACAACTTGCTCAAGGTTCCTGATCATGCCTATTCTTCCTATTGAAATTGAAGCATTTTTATCCTAGCTGAAGGAGATGAGGGGGAGCTGAGTGGGTTGAGTCACATGAATCATCGAGGAGGATGTAGGGACTGTAGCTTACTCAAGTTTCTTCATCCCGTCAATTCTTCCTATTGAAATTGAATCCTTTTCATCCCGGTTGAAGGAGTGGAGAGAGGTTTAATTGTATGTGCAGTTAAGGAGGATGCATGGAATTAGGTTAAGGGAACATGGTAATGACTGTGTTAATTGGGTTTTCCTTTTATTTCAATTCATAAGAGGTTTAAGGGTATAATACTTTGGTCTATGACATATTTGCATGCCATCAATGGTGTGCGGTTGGGGAATTACCCATTCCAAATTTTCCTCGAGTGCCATCGTGCCACTGTACGAACATGGTATACGGGATGAATATTGAGCCCCAACTGAGGAGTGTCGAGCCAACCAGAGTTCAAATCACATGCCCAGATGCGTTGCTAACGTTGAGCAGTTTAGGGATAAAATGATATTGTGTTGGTGTATATTATTTAGATTTCATTTTTTCCCTCGTCCATTCTCCTCTATCTTTTCAACCAATTTTATCTGACTCGATCTCTCATGAAAACCTTTTTTTTCTAGAACTTCTACTAGTTTTGGAGCAAAGTATTTCCTTGGGTGCGTGCCAATAACATTTTGGGTATATTTTAGTGCATCCAGGTGATGTTGTACATATCCAAGGTTTTTAGCTGTGTCTTTATGAAGATTGTATTCAATTCGAAAAGTATCATAAAAGCTTTCATATATCCATATTTAATGAACATGGTGCATAAGCCTTAAATCTACTCCCAAAATTTTAGGCCCTTCTTTTATTAGCTTAGCTAGGTTTGGATTGGTTTTCCTTTAAAATTTATTTTCTCTTAGGTTATGATCCAAGAAAAATTGGTGGTAGTTTCCTCTTATTTGAATGGAGGACTTACTATTCAATATGTAGGTGGTTTTTTGTTGTAGATGCACAACATGTATGTCCTTTTCTCCTCCAATATATTTAAGCTCAAACGTCATATTTGCAATGTTCATTACAAACCTCTAATTTATTACAAAGCACATTTAACTTGTCTATATATCATTGAGTTTCTCGTCTATTAAAATTTCAAATATGGAACAAATCCTTCAACATTTTTTTTACACCCCATGGGAGAGAATCTTGTTATATTATTGTTTTGAATGGCGCAGTTTGATTTGTCCATTTCTTCCTATTTAAGTCTTTTAATCCAGGTTGAAGGAGCTAAGGGGGTTGAGCTGCAAACGAAGCTAAGGATGATGCATGGACTACAACTTGCTCGAGGTTCCCGATCCCGCATGTTCTTCCTATTGAAATTGTAGCCTTTTTATCCTAGTTGAAGGAGATGAGGGGGAGCTGAGCGGGTTGAGTCACAGGAAAAGTCAAGGAGGATGAAGGGATTGCAACTTACTTGAGTTTCTTCATCCCTTCGATTCTTCCTATTGAAATTGAATCCTTTTCATCCTAGTTGAAGGAGTGGAGAGGGGTTGAGTTGTATGTGCAATCAAGGAGGATTCAGGGACTGAGGTTAAGGAGGATGATAATGACTGGGTTAACTGGGTAATGGTGCAATTCAACCTAGCCATATATGCAAGGTTTCTTTTCTTCATGAAGTCGAATTAGATCTACTTTCATCCACACATGTCAATTATTACAATGAGAAAGACAAATATTGAGAGGTGGTGTAGTCAAAAGGGATTATTATTGGCAGATTTCATGTTTCAACCATTCAAACAGTGAACAGTCTTGGAGAGGGTGTGCTCAAGGAGGATAATTCTAGGCAATGTTTTTATTTCATCCATACAAACGACAATTAATAGATATATATGGTTACTAAAGGAAAACAACAAGTTACTACAAAGGGGACACCATATTGAACTATTTCTAGTAGGTTGGAACTTCATAATAAGAAAAAAATATATATTGTGGAGAAGTAGTGCCATGGTGTTATGTTGACTTGTTGCTCATACATTTAATGCATTATCATGAGTATTACGTGCTAAAACAACCCATATTTTATAAGACATGCACCTCACTAAAGATACTTTCAACATATTTGTCAGTTAAAGGAAAAACATTAGCTACAAAGTGTTTTGAGCAGGTGTGTACTTTCAACAAACCTAGTTTTGAAAGAGAGCAAATTCAGTAGAGAGGAATTGTGACATCCAAAATGATCTAGCACACAAGCCTTTAACCCACAATTTGACCCTCTTCTCTCTCCTCGACTACATTATCTCTCCTCCTATCCTGTTCTATAAAGGAGAGGTGCAAGTCCTCATTCTAGAGGGTGGATTTACTTACAAAGGTGTCAAGAGCTTCTCATCACTTACCCTCATCCATTTTAGATTTGAGAGCACTTCCACTACTGCATGTAAGAGCTTGATAGAGTAGCCCATGGTATAATGTCTTTATGATTTACTTTCTAACACTTCATTCACATATCAAATGGATTCTAATATGCTTATTTTATAGCTCTTTGAGTTCACGTGGTTGTTTTGTATATGTTATCATGCTACAAGGATTATGTTGTCATTAAAGTGCACTTATTTAAATTTTACTTTCATATAAGGTGCATATTCTTTGCTTCTTTTCCATCTAATCATTACACGTATTTTAAGTAAGAAACTCATCACATCCCTCTATAATCTAATTTGTACTTTAATCTCTATTGTCTTTAACACACTAAAAAACAACATTTTATGTTGGATTATTTTAAACTGACACCTAAACTATGCACAAACATCTTAAAATAATCCTCATGAATAAATAAAAAAATAGTAATGCTCTATTTATAAAACCAATAAATGACTAAACAACCATAACAACTATATCACTACTCCACATAACAATTATATCACTCTAAAACAATTTTTTTTGTGACCGATATTTTGTTTTAAAATCCTAAATTATTATTTTAGTTTATTTTTTATATCACTCTAAAACATTTTTTTTTGTTAAGATTGACTAATATTTTGTTTTAAAATTCTAAATTATTATTTTAGTTTAAAAATTAAAACTATTTTAATAAGTTAGAAATTAAGACTAAGGCCGACTAATATTTTATTTTAAAATCTTAAATTATTATTTTAATTTAAAAATTAAAACTATTTTAATTAAAAATATTAAAAATTAAAACAAATTAACTATTTTAATTAAAACTACTAGAAATTAGAACGAATTCGAATTAACTATTTTGTTTTAAAATCTTAAATTATTATTTTAATTTAAAAATTAAAACTATTTTAATTTAAAAACTAATAGCATTATCAAGGTTCAGTAGCGGTTGAGGGTCGATTTCGAGGGTCGAGGTGTAGTTCCCATATTGATTATTTTGAGGTGGGAGGTTCTTGCTAAATCCCTTTCGTGAAAATTCAAGACGTCTGCGCGGTAAATTCGACCCCTCCAGTCAAGGAACGCTCGAAGAGCTTCAACCCTTGCTTCTTTCCTTGACAGGTACTGATGTAAGCTCATATAGCTACTGATATTATTGGTAGAGAGCCAGAGGTACTCGTACAAGTGCTAAAACTAGAGGTTATACAAGCAGACAAATACAATCTTACTATCACAATTCTTTCCAGCGGAAAAATGACGAAAAAGAAGAGGGAAAGTAGAGGGAAAAATGACAAAAAAGAAGAGGGAAAGTAGACACGATGAAGATTTGAGACTGGTCGACTTTTCAGAAGATGCATCGTTACATTGATTTCCATGGAAAATCCAGAACAAGGCCAACCTCGCCTCCTTGCAGGGGTTAATTCGTTCCAGCGGCAAAATGACGAAAAAGAAGAGGGAAAGTAGACACGATGACAGTTTGAGATTGGTCGACTTTTCAGAAGAAGCATTGTTACATTGTTTTCCCTCTCAAATCCAGGACAAGGCCAACCTCGTCTCCTTGCAAGGGTTTTGATAGGGCTAGCCTTAGCCTCTTGCCTCCATTTGTAGGGGTTTCGATAGGGCTAGCCTTGCCTCCATTTGCAGGGGTTTTTAGAGACAAGGCCAACCTCACCTCCAATGACAGGGCCAACCTCGCCTCACCTCCAGTGATAGGGCCAACCTCGCCTCCTTTTGCAGGGGTTTTGATAGGTCTAGCCTTGCCTTTTGCCTCCATTTGCAGGGATTTTGTTACGACTAGCCTTGCATCCATTTGCAGAGGTTTTTAGGCTCTTCATCATGCCTCTAGACTTTACCACTGCGTCTAACAAATTGTGGAGCGTAAGATTTTAAGGAGGTAGTGCTAGGAACATTTCAGAGCTTAGCCCCTTTGATTGGATGATTGCCGATAAGACGGCGTTAGGAAATGCATCGAATCTTAGGTTTTTGTCTCTGGTAGGTTCTCAGAACATGAAGTGGACAATGGATTCGCAACTCTGGGCCACTCTTTCATTATTGGTTGCGGTGGATGTATCGCGCAGGGCTATAGCCCTAAATGCAGCTTTCAGGTCACTAATTTTGGAGATCTTAAAGGTTCTGTGTTCATCGATTTATGGAGAGCAGTCACTGCACTTGCAATGTTTGTGGTGATTGATGCCGAGATTTTGATTGTTGATCCAGAAGTTGCAATGCACGAAGGCAGTATTGGGTTCTGTTGGATCTTGCAAAGTTAAGCCGAGAGAGGCACAACAAGAAGCAGCAAAGGTACACAAGTGCATTTTATATGTTTTTCTGCGGGCCTCTGTTTTATTTTCTTTATTTATGTGTGATGTTATCCGATCATTTCGAATGTTATCTCCATCTGGGTTTAGTTTCTGGCAATTATAATCCTCCATTAAGAATAAGAAAGAAAACTCTGATCTAATCGAATATTAAACAATAAAAATTGCAGAAATGCCGTAAAGTACTGTGATTCGGCACTTGCAATTAAAGTCATCCTTAACAAATCAAAATATGTCAAAAAAATTGGTTGAAGATTATAACTCAAATCTAATGGCAAACCAACCCATTTCACGACTGCTTATTATACCAACATTTGGTGTCAGAGTCTGATTGGGCTTGACTTCCTAGAAGGTTCTAGGAATATGAGAAGGGACCTGTTGCTTCCCAACAATAAATCCAGTAACTCCAAACTATCTTTCGATTTGAAGGAGAGGAGTAAGGTCAAAGTGAAAATGGAGAGCAAACAGATGTATAAGAGGCGACCATTGTTGCAGATCATGACAATACAAATCTATGGAAGCTACTCCATATTCAGATAAAATGTGCCTATGATATGTTCTTGGAGTCCATTTGCAGGACTTATCCCGAGGCAAATGCATTTCAGATAAAATGTGCCTATGATATGTTCTTGGAGTCCATTTGCAAGACTTATCCGGAGGCAAATGCATTTCTGCAGCTTTTGGATTTTTACATAATCTTGAAAGAAATAAAAAAAGACAACCTTGCTTAGCCAATCATTCACGTTTCTCATTGCTCGCAAATGCCTAAGCTCTGCCATTGCGCCTTGAATTAACCACAAAATACCAAATGTTGTGGAAAAATTGATTACTACTGGAAGCTAAATTGATGTTGTTCTGTATAGCACAGTCGTAGGATCAATTGATCAAAGAAAAATGATTTTCATTTGTTTAATCTCCATACCTTGAAAGCTATAGGTGCAGAGTTTTATGTGAAAGACATCACTTTAAATATAAGATTCCACACGCTAAGCATTTCTGATGCACAAGCCTTTTAGATTATTGTCTTAAATATAACATCTGTAGGGCGGGTGGATTGATATTTTATGCATTTTCTATATTCTAGTGGGCCGTGCAGGACAAAATTTTGCAATCCACAGGGAGGGGACATAGTGTCATCATTACAAATGATGGTAATCCTGCTGCCAAAGTAATGGTCGGTATCTTGGTTTGAAATCTGTTTGAAATTTCTAGCATTACTCCGGGAACTGTACCGATCCTTCTAGTTGGACGCTTTAAGGGAAAATGTGTTGTTTTCCTAAAACAGCTGGAGTCTGGACTTTTGCTTATTACTGGTAACGATACTTCTTTCATCCCTTGCAAATGTCTGAACTTATTTTGTTTTTTATTTTGATAGGTCTTACTCGATAAGATAAATATTTAACCGGCCTTATGACCCTTTCTTTTTGCAGAATTAAAATTTATTGTCTCTGTATATCACAATCAAAATCTGAGATCAAACTATACAATGTGAATTCATTACATGGGGTGAATGGCTTTCTGCAAATCTGGTTTCAATGGCTTGACTTCTTGTTTTACCTGCTTATGGTGCCAAGGCAAATTCTCAACCAAGGAAGTAAGTCAAATTCTGTTTGTTAAAAATAAATAATGCTCTCTTTCTGTTTGAATGTGCAATCACAGTACTTCATTCAACCATTTCTTTGCCTATTAAAATCATATATGCATATCTTCAAGAAAAATAACAATTACTGATACCGCTTCTCATTGATATCTGTAATCAGGGTGCAATTCATGTGCAATACAATAATCACACAAACATTTGAGGCCTTCCAAAAGGTATTGATCAGCAACCCTCAGAAGATCTTGTGCAATATATGTTGTCACCTCTACCGTACTATGTATATAAATCTCATCGTTAGTTCAAATACTGCCCAGGTCATGTTTGGAATTTAAATATCCTTTGCCTCTTTTTCCCTGTAGCCACCATCAAACATGGCACGAAATGCATCTGAAGATGCCATAAGTGCAATCCCGTGGGAATAAAATCGCCTAACTTCCACTAAAAAGGTAACATCTGATAAAGTGTGACTGTTTATGTACTTCTCTCCCAAATATACCTGGGGTGTTGGAGGCGGAAGAGTGACATCTATTTGACAATTGCCAGTAGCCGTTTTTGCAAGAGTATGTAATGCTACAACACCATCATGTTGTTGTTTTGAATTTGAACCGAGATCAAATAGTCCAAGTAGTACTTTCAAACCATTGTTATCAATGAAGATCATTCTTTGGTCATAAACACAACAAATATGAGCAAGAGCCAAAGCAACGCATCTTTGAACAATTTTATCTGATACATACATTAGAAGTAAGTGCTTCAATACTCTTCCATGATTTTTTTCTTCAATCCTCTTTAAATTCTTTGAAACACAGTTCTTTGATGCCTATACAATCAATTCTACATCTTGTAGCTTTTGAACACCTCCCTCCTTTGTGATGTCAGTTATATTATCCTCATTATCTGCAATCCCATAAAGAGAAAAAGGTGCATTGTGCTGAAGAGACCCATTTTTAGACACTATAAGATCAAGAAGTGGTATCACTCCCCCATCATGGACAATGCAAGCTTGGTTGTGTGAATTATGTGCTAATCTACCAAGAGAAAAATTTTCCATCTCCTTGAGTTGGGCATCTGGTAATTGGAGCATTTGAGAAAGAGGATGAACAACACCACGTTGGACAATATGAACCTTGCATTCAGGATCTGTTGTTGAAAACTTCCAAAATAGCAATGTTGCTTCCCTTTGGTTTTCCTGGCACCTTGAAATCAACAGACCAATAACTGGTTGTAAAGTTCCAATGAGAAGAACTTCTTTATCTATATTGGTAGATGAATGAACCAAATTCCCAATTACTCCCACTGCCTCATAGTGGATGCCAACATCCTCAGAATGCAACATGAAAATAAGGGTGGTAAGAGAATTGCATTCGACAATCTAATTCTTGCTTGCTTCATTTTTTAATGCTAAAGTACGCATAGCACCTGTTTCTGCCCGCTGCACCTTGGTATTAGTTGACTCAAGAAAATCAACTTGAGAAGGAATTCCTCCCTCCGACCTGATGCAAGTTTTCATGGTGCCATTTTCATGAGCCAGATTTGTGATAACGTCAACAACTTTTAGAAGGAGACCATTAACAGCATGATCATTGGAACCATTTCCAAGTCTTTTTAACAAAAAAACTAGACAAGAAAGAGCACCTGCATCTGCAATGAGTCGTTGTAGCTCCGGCTTCACTGCAAGGAGTCCCAATTGTCACTTATAAATCTATCATGCTAGCTAATTGTCTCCACGTGTTTGGAGAGTGAAGGCTGTAGTTAATTGATCAATGTACATTGTGAGGGCGGACAGGCTGTAGTTAATTAACAAAGCACAAAAGAACAACTTGTATGCATTTATGAACAGAATTTTAAATGGCTGTATGAAGTTGCTTTTTCCTAAGCTTCATTTTTCCATCTCTCTTAAGACTTCCTCTATGGTAATGCTTTCTTGGAATGCAAACCACCACGTTGTTTGTTTCATCTTCTTATGGACAAAATGAGATCTTTGGCCTTTTAATCATTGATTTCAAATTTTGCCAAGATTTATCATGTTTACAAAGATTGGAAAGATCATTTAGGATCACATCTCTCCTTCCATGGGCTGTTGACTCCCAAAAGCTTCAACTTAGCCCTCTGTTTTCTTCTTTTTCAATTGTAGTTAATCAACAAAGCACAAAGGAACAACTTGTATGAATTTATTAACATAATTTTAAATGGCTGTAAAAATGATTTTTATTGAAAAACATTAAGTTGAGCCCCAAAGATCAAGAGTCTTTTTAATTGTGTTATGAGCTGTGATATGTTAGAATTTGTTCTAATTGCTAAGTTATCAACAACTGGGGTGATGCACAATGATAACAGCTGGGGTGATACACAACAATGTTCTAATTCAAATAAGATGGCACGGAATTTGTTACAAATTCCACTTTATCAACAACTGTGGTGATACAAAATAGTTATCTGATATGTATAAGTGGGCAAGGCATTTTCTTTTAGGAAACCAAATGTGTGTTAATGGATATTCTAGTTCTGTACCTTCAAAAGCTTACATTGAAGAAGTGGTCAGATAAATTAGTAATGGTGAATGAGGAGAGTGCCCAATATGTCTTGAATGAGTTGATGATGCAGTCATGGCTTGTTTTGTACATCATATGTGTCATCAGTGCTTACTAGTAGGCTGGTGTAGCTCTTTGGGTGGTGGTTGTATTGCGTGTGCTAATTCTAGTTAATTTTCTTTGTATAGCTAGATTAATTTTTTTGTAGGATTATTGTTTGTGCAAGTCAAGCTACAAGGGTGTCATAGTGAGCTAACTCCATTGAGTTTATTTTTTTATTAAGTTAAAAATAAATTCTTGCATGATTATATATTTTTCAAGGATTATTCCATTATGTGTTGAACATTTTTTTAAAATCAATGCCTATTATACAATTTCAAGCACTGCCATAACTCCTCACATAATTATTTCAAGGGTGCTAGCTCATTGGAAGAGCACCTGCCATGCAGGAGGTTGGTGGTTCGATTCCACTGTACCCTAACATGAATTATTCAATGATATTGTTGATTTTTTTAATTAAATATTTTTATATTGATTTATTTTAATGGTGAGATATTTTTCTAGATTCATTGTTTTATATTGTCTCTACAAAGACAATAGATAGGATTAAAGACATTGTCTCCATAAAGACAATATGTCTTTAATTCCAACTATTGTCTTTCAAGAGACAAAAATGAAATTGTCTCAAGTTAAGACAATTGACCCAAAAATTGTCTTAAAACCCCCCTTTCTGTTGTAGTGCAACTATTGTCTCTGGAGAGACAAAAATGAAATTGTCTCTGGAGAGACAAAAGTGCTTGTGTTATATATTGTCTTTATAGAGACAATATTTTAAGACAATTTAATTTTAAGACGATTTATTTTGAGACACCCGCTTAAAGACAATATTTAAGACAATATACAAGTTTTCTTTTGTCTCAAATTAAGACAATTTACCCAAAAATTGTCTTAAATATTGTCTTAAAACCCCCCTTTATGTTGTAGTGGTAGGTCGACGCTCTCTACAACATCAAGGTTTTGACCCTGGACCAGGGCTACCACGCAGATAACAAAAAGGGGAGTTTTCTGGTATCTTTTGGGGTTTAATTATTTTCCTTCTTTCCTTTGGTTGTTTTCCACAGTTCTTGTTCCTCGTCCAATCTTTTGTAACACTTGCACAAGTTGTGAATAGGGATACCCAATATCAACACCTCTACCCAATGTGCATATGAAGTAGAAAAACCCATTGGAGTAGTGAATTCATGGTGGACATGATGAATCCTCTCATAGCCCCATCTATAGTGTAGCCACCTGTGCATCCAATAGTTCCCATAACCTTCAACCATGAAATACACTACAAAACTCATTTTGTTCATACATACTCAGAAAATAAGAAAAAAGAGAATAATGAAGAGCATGCTTACCTTGATCAAGGGATACAATATCAGTTGCAGAGGTCCCACAACTATGAAGAACACAAACAAGACAACTTTGTAGCAATACAACATTAAACTTGGATGTCTCAATTTTGGGTTGAATATTATACTTCTGCAAGCTCTTGATCTTCTTGGGTGCTAGAAGAGCCAAGGGCAACGAAGCAATTGTGAAAATGATGGGGAGGAACACCATGTTGTGGTAGTGCAGAATGTTGTTAGGTATTTTGGTTGAATATAAACGAAGAGTTTCCTAATACGAGAGGGAAACTGCCATATTAGTCAAGTATTATGGTTGAATTCTATTTTTTTACTTGGATTTTCATATAAGTACACTGTAAAGTAATCTTGAGAAAAAAATGTTATAATATTTGATATGCTTTTGGTATTTTGAGGGTAAGGTAATGAGGAAATCCAAGAAAGCGAGTTCACACTTATTCCCAATTGATCCAACATAGGAGTTCCATTTGGATACTATTGATTCTAGGGGCTAAGGAGGGTCAAAGTTTAGGAATGTTGCTTTAATTCCTGTGCAGTGAGTAATACTATGCATCACACTCATTACAATATTGTTGAGAATTATTAGTCCTCGACATGTGTTTCATTAATTATTTTTCTTGGCTAATTAACCAAGGTGAGACACATTTGGATCGTCCTTCAACCACATAGAAGTGAACACATGGTCCACCTCAACACATCACATGGTTCTCACATGGGGTTTGGAGAGACATTTAACCTATTTGAGACACATTTGGGCCATCCTTCAACCACATAGAAGTGAACAAATGGTCCACCTCAACACCGGAACATGGTTTCATCTAATGGTGATCTGAGTTTAGGGATTCGCTTAGATAAGATGTCTAGCCTTTATCCATTTTCATTTCATATGTTTACGGTTTCACTTGGAAAATAGGTCTATCCTTTATCCATTTTCATTAAACATTTCACTAGTTGTATGTCGATGCTCTGCTCTACAACATCAAGGTATTGGCATTGGACCAAGGCTCTGACGTAGCCAACAAAAATGCAAGGTCTCAAGTATCTTTTGGGGTTTAATTATTTTCCTTTTTCTTTCCTTTGGTTGTTTTCCACAACTCTTTTTTCTCATCCAATCTTCTATAACGCTTGGAGAAGCTATGAAAAGGGATACCCAATATCAACACTTCTATCCAATGTGAATATGAAGTAGAAAAACCAATTGGAGCAGTGAGTTCATGGTGGACATGATGGATATTCTCACAAGCCCATCTACAGCGTAGCTGCCCGTGTATCCAATATTTCCCATAGTTTTCAACCATGAAATACACTGCAGAACACATTTTGTTCATACGTACTCAAAAAATAAGAACACAGAATAATGAGGAGAAAGCTTACCTTGATTAAGGGATATGATGTCAGCTACAAAGGCTCCACAACTGCAAAGAACCCAAACAATACAGCTTTGTAGCAATACATCATTTCAAACTTGGATATCTCAATTTTTGGCTGAATCTTATACTTCAACAAGATCTTGATCTCCTTGAGCTTTAGAAGAGCCAAGGGCAATAAAGCGATTGTTTTTAAATGATGAGGAGGAACACAATGTTGTGGTAGTGCATAATGTTGTTAGGTATTCTAGTTGAATATAAACAAAGAGTTTCCTAATACGAGAGGGTAATTGTCGTATTAGTCAAGTATTCTGGTTCAATTCTTTATTTTCTATTTGGATTTTCATATAAGTACACCGTAAATTATTCTTTGAGAAAAAAGTTAAAATATTTTATATGCTTTTGGTATTGAGGGTAAGGCAATGAGGAAATACAAGAAAGTGTGCTCCCACTAATTCCCAATCGAGCGAGCATAGGAGTTCCATTTGGCTACTATTGATTCTAGGGCCTAAGCACGGTCAAAGTTTAGGCTTGTTGCTTTAATTCCTATGCAGTGACTAATACTACACATCATATTGATTACTATATTCCCTGTTGCTTTATGGGAGGAACTAGTAACTCTAGAAATTTTTTACTAACATTTTTGCTAAAAATTCATACTCATGAGTCACACAACTTGGTATTCTGAAAAGGGAGTTTGAGGGGGGTATTTCATTAGAGAAATTTCGAGGTCTAAAATGGGGCTTAAAAAAATGTACAGCTAAAGTTGAAACTTAATAAGTACTAATAGGATTCAATATGATGATGTAAACCATGGGGGATGATTCATGTTAGATTTTAAGAATCTCATGTTAGATTAAATTAAACAAGAACCCCATAAAAAGAATCTCCAAACATGCATACAACTTGATAAAATGGAGTAGTGAGCACAACATTAAAAATTTAATTGAAAGCAATCCCTATACCCCTAAGATTTATGGAGCCCCTAAGAAACATAAATAAGGAAACCCCATAAGGCCCATTATCAATGCCATTGGACGTCCCACTTACCATAAAGAAAAACACCTTGCTAAGAAACTTAAACCTATGGCTGGAAACACAAGTTCCTTTGCCAAAGATTCCACTCACTTCATTAATGAGATCAAACAATTGAAACTTGATCAGAATGATATCTTAGTTAGTTTTGATGTGAAATCTCCATACACCAACATTTCCATGAAATTGGTCCATAAAATAACTGATACTTACACGGCCAAATTAATGGAAATTTGTCTCAAATTAACATTTTTAAGTTTTAAAGGTGAATTTTATGAACAAACTTATGGCATAGCAATGGGATCTCCTCTATCTCCAATCATTGCCAATATTTTTATGGAAGACTTTGAAACCAAAGCCCTTGAATCCTCGCCCCTAAAACCTAAACTTTGAAAAGGTTTGTCGATGACACTTTCATTATTTGGCCAAATGGAAAAGAAAAATTAGATATTTTTCTTACAACACCTAATTAGTCAATATGATTCTATAAAACTTACTATGGAGGTGGAAGAGGATGTTAGCCTTCCCTTTCTTGACATCATAATTAATAGAAACAAAGATGGTTCCATGTCTCACCAAGTCCATCGTAAGAAAACCCACATCGAACAATACCTTCACGCCAACTCTCACCATCATCTTGCTTAGAAACATGGGGTTCTCAACACTCTGGAAAACAAAGCTGTTCAAATTTAAGATCACGATCATTTTGAACATGAGAAAAACCTTCTTATGGATGTATTAGAAAATAATGGATACAAAATATACCAAGGAATCAGAGCATTAAGGAATGCCGAAAATTCTCCTAAAAATAAACAACATTTGGATGACATAGTTGGCAAAGTTCACCTCCCCTACATAGTGGGCACCACCGAAAAAATTGCCCAAATTAAAAAAAAAAAACAATATTAAAGCCACTTTTCAACCTATGAATACTATTAGCATATTCCTCAAATCGGTCAAATATCCCATTGATCCTAAATGCCACAAAGGAGTTTATATAATTCCTTGCTCATGTGGTAAACCCTACATTAACGAAACTGGTCGATCCATCATGATTACGATTCAAGAACATTCTGATGACATAAAACATAGCCTCTCTAAGCCTCAAATTTGGCCGAACATTCCAGTAAGACCAATCATCAGATTTGTATTGAAAACTCTTGTGTCGTGCCGAAGATTGATCATTATCACCACTAAAAATTTAGAGAAGCTATAGAAATAAGAAAACACCCTAATATCCTTAATCGTGATGATGACTGGAAAATAAGTGATAATTGGATTCCAACTTTCACCTCCAAATCCACGCACTCTTAACACCTCCCTTCTTCTAATTTCATCTCTCTATTCATTTATTGTCTGTTCCTATTCACATATCCATTCATGTCATGCACATATTTCACAATAATCCTCACTTCAATCTACCTCTCAATTATTACAACAAAAAATCCTAATCACTAAAATTTGTCCACACTCATAACAACTCACATGTATCTAATTATTAACCCTAGTTTTTAATTTTAATTTAATTAACTAATTTCAATTTCAATTTCAAGTTCAATTTCAATTTCAACTATACTTTAATTTTAATTTAATTTAACAATTATTAGTAATAATTGATATTTATTAATTTTTAATAGCTAGTGATTTTCAAAAATTACTTAATTTAATTCTCATTTAAATTAATAATTATTATTATTATTAATTAATAATTAATAATTGTTAACAATTAATAATTAATAATTAATTATTAATTATTAATAATTAATAATTGTAATTATTAATAATTAATAATTAATTATTAATTATTAATAATTAATAATTGTAATTATTAATAATTAATAATTATTAATAGATTTTTTTTATTTTGAAGCGTTGCTTTGGATCTATACCCGAGGACGGAGAGATGGCTTCAGCTAGGGTTTCTGTTAGGGCTCTGCAAAACCTTGCCGTCGCCACAGATGTCGACCTTGGAGGCACATTCCCTGTGTGGGCTCCTCTCGATATCGACGCAGATGTCCTCACATCAGTTCTCATTTTTTCTGAGGTAGTCCTCACATCAGTTCTCGCTGTCTCTGAGGCAGACGGCGAATCAAAATCTCCCGATGCAAGAGAGGCTGCTACGGTGTTTTCCCTCAGCTTTGAGCCCCGGCGCCTAGTTTCAAGAGATGGCAAACACAATCCGCGAGATGGGCTCATAGAACAGGAACCCCTGGACATTGGCAAGTTTCGAACAGGGGTATACAGCCGGCTATTCTATCCGGAGCAACCCACCTTTGGAAAAGAGGACGCTGCTAAGATTATTGCCCACGGCCATTCTATTGTGGACATGAAGACCTGCTGCCTTTGGGAAAGGAAGATAGCCAAAAACTGCAAGGGTTCTCAAGGGCCTTTGGGTTTAAATGTTGTTGGAGGTGGGACTGGATCTGGTCTCAGATCCGTGACTTTGGGACGATTTTTTGCTGACTATGGCAAGAAATCAGAGATCGGTCTCTCGATTTCTCCTCTGCCTCAGATGAGAACAGAGGAGTCATGGTCCGAACAATAGAACCTCCTGCCGGCTCGAAAAATAGAGGAAGCAAAGACGATGCAAGATGGGGAACAGAAGGGCGCTCCTCAAGCTGTTTCTTCAGATAATTATCTGACTATTTACCCTCAGCATAGCTCACCCTTTGGCTTTCAAATCCAGATCTTACTTCTCTCAGGTAAAACACTATTGCTTGGGTGTCTACTTCAGATCTGGTGCTTAACCTCTTGCGAGAGCTTGAGCTTAGGTTGGGTATCCCCTCAGCCCTTCAGAGACTGACTTATGAAGGTAAACAGCTCGAAGAACCTCTGCCCTTGTCTTATTACAGTATTTAAAGAGATGCTTTAGTGATTCTCACCTTACAACTGCGAGGAGGAGCATCTGTGCAGACCTCCTTGGCTCCTGCTTTCTCCTATAAAGATGCAGTTCATGCACATCCATCCAAGAAGACTGCCAAACCAGCTGAGGCTCCCAAGCCTTTCTTGGTGGATAAAATGGAAGAAATTCCCTCCATTGAAATCACTCATCCATCTCTGGATGATCAATATCAGACGTTTGCAGAAACAGCCATCATATGCAGATTTAACGGACTATGGCCTTGTACTGCCGATCTATACCAGTGGCTCCACTCCAACTGGACCAACAACTACAAGGTCTTATTTTGCTCGAAAGGCTTCTTCATTGTCGCCTTTGCCTTCAGCGAGGATTACAAGAAAGCCTTAACGGGAGGCCCTTTGGTTCTGGGGATCGGCGGGACTTTTCCTCACCCCCTGGTTCCCTGATTTCGACCCTTCTTCGGCTGTCATCACCAAGCTTCCCATTTGGGTACGTCTTCCAAATCTCCCTGCTCATTTATGGCATTTCGCTGTCTTCCAAGGGATTGGGGATACATTAGGCCGCTTCCTGGCAACGAACACCTCTCGAGGGGAAAAAGGAATATATACTTTTGGCAGAATATGCACAGAAATAGACATTAGTAAAGGGCTTCCTGATCAGATCAATCTCAAAATTGGGGAATTTCATTGGACACAAAATTTAGACTATGAGAACACTGCTTTCAGATGTCGCCATTGCCATCAGACGGGGCATCTTCAGAACACTTGTGCGACGTTCCTTGACAAAAAGAAAAATATCCCGCGCAAATCCAAATCCAAGAACTGGAAACCATGTGATATACCTCCAATGGATGACATAGATTCCTCTAGCTCTGATGAGGAGGATATAGAGGTGGAAGAAGAGAATCAGGACCCCCCGAGGGATGCGCCCCCAGCACGCCCAGCGGATCCTGCTGCTCCTCTGATTTCGCAGAAGCGCACTCATGAGTCTTCATCCTCAGATTCAAATAAGGAGACTCCTCCTTCTGCGCAGAATAGTTTGCAAGTGGTTCCCATCCAGCCAGCTCACAATGGCTGGGTCACAGTAGTAAAAAGAAAGGGAAAAAATGTCAATTGGGAGATTCTACCCATTCTGGGTCGACTCCCTAGTCTAGATCTTTATTTTATGTTCTTCTTGTTATCTTTTTTCTTATGCCGTGGATGCTCATTGGGACCGAGGTTGATAGTCTATCATTTCCAGCTCCCTTGCTCTCTTGCTTCGCTTCTATGCAAGCTTTGATTGTACTATATTTCTTTACTTAATAGAATTAGTCTTATTCAGCAAAAAAAAAAATATATATATATATATATATATATTATTAATAAATAATATCTATAATATTATTTTTCTTCAATTTTCCAAGACTGACAATGTTGTTGAGCGACAACTTGATTGCTTGGATAGATTCAAACATGCAAAGTATTTGTAATAGTTTCATAATGATATTCCACATCTTGAAGGGGGGATCCCTATACTAGAACAATCTATGGAATCTTCTTTTGAAGCACTCTGTCCCCCACATGAAGCTCCAACCACTGACAACACTTTGAGTTATTTAATTGACATAATTGGGAGAATAAATCTTGATCCATCACCATCTCAGTCAACTGAGAAGTCTCATTTATCTCAGAAAGGTCCTAAAAAATGGATGAGAAAGACGCTTGAAAGTGTTCGTCCTAATGAGGTTGGAAAGACAGGAACATGAAGCTCAACTAGACAAAATGGAGGCGATGTAGAAAATTTTGATTCACCTATTGATATGGATGTTTCTTATGATTTTGAACTAAATTTGTCTATATATTTCAAACCAACTTCCTTCAAAGAGGCCACTTCTCATGATGAATGGAAATACGTGATGCAGAAAGAATATGATGCTTTGATTAAGAATAGAACCTAGAAGTTGGTTGATTCTCCACTGGGAACCAAACTGATAGGTGACAAGTGGGTCTTCAAGAACAAGTATAAAGAATATGACTTACTTTACAAGCATGAATCAAATCTTGTGGAAAATGTTTTGCACAAGAGGAAGGGGTCGATTATGAGGAGACTTTTTCCCCATATCAAAATGGGCTACCATCTAGACACTCTTTTCCTTAACAGCTCATAATGGTTGGAAAGTCCATCAAATGGACATAAAAACTACTTTCTTGAGTGGATATCTGAAATAGAATGTTTTATGTCCCAAATAGAAGGATTTTTTATGAAGGATCAGGAACACAAAGTATGCAAGCTTGTGAAATCCTTATATGGCCTCAAGAAAGCACCACAAGCCTGATAAGAGAAATTAATTGAGCATCTTTTGAAACTCAATTTCAAACATTATGATCTTGATGATGCAATTTTGTTTGTCAAGAAAGTTTTCAAAAAAAATTATATCATGTGGTGTATGTAAATGATCTTTTGATGAAAAGGAACAATGAGAATTACATTGCGTCCATAAATAAGGAACTAAGGAAAGGTTTTGAAATGATAGCTTTGGGCTATGTTCATTACTATCTTGGTATGATGTAACCCAACATCCAAAGTTTATATTCCTCTCTCAGAAGAATGACATTAGAGATTTATTGAATACTTTTTGCATGGATGAGTGCAATCCTTTGACTATTCTAATGGAACAGAAGTTAAAGCTCACATCCACTGAAGGAAAAGAATTTTAGGATGCAGTAAAGTACATACAACTCGTACGAAGTATCAACTACCTAACTAATACAAGACCATACATTTCATTTGTTGTTGGAATCCTCTGCAAGTTTATGCAAAATCCTTGTGAAGTTCATTGGTTTTCCATAAAAATAGTTCTAAAGTACCTGAAGGGAACTTAAGACTTTGCACTCAAGTATACACAGGTAGGTGACTTCAGCTTGATTGGATACACTGATTCATATTTCGATGGAGATAAAGAAACTCAAGTTTCTGCATTAGGTTATGTTATGAGCCTTGGATTAGAAGTTTTCTCTTGGAGGTCATGCAAACAATCAGTTCCATGAGATTCCACAACTGAGGCATAATATATGGCAGCAACTTAAGCAATAAATGAAATTGTGTGGCTCAGAAATTTTCTGGAAGATTTGCAAGAGAAACAAGTTCATTCAAATCCTCTTTTGATTGACAACACTTTTGCAATAAATTTGGCAAAGAACCCAAAGTTCCATGATCGAACCAAGCACAACAATACAAAATACCATCTGATTTGACATCATGTTGAGGCCAAAA
Organism: Pinus albicaulis; assembly: GCA_034641835.2. Taxonomy (NCBI): domain Eukaryota; kingdom Viridiplantae; phylum Streptophyta; class Pinopsida; order Pinales; family Pinaceae; genus Pinus; species Pinus albicaulis. The sequence continues at coordinate 999,441,023 of CM076583.1, forward strand.
CAATCCACCTACGAAATTGTTCCAAAAATGAGCATATTGCAAACATCTTCACAAAAACACTTGGAAGGGAAAATTTTGAAAGATTCAAAATGATGTTTGGACTCACCAACATCCCTTTATATTAAAGGGGGGAATGTTGAACACATAATATTTGGGATTAGTAATCTTATGTAAATATTGTAAATAGAAAAATAAGAGAAGTTGGAAGACGAAGATACACTGGGAGATGAAACCCAATAGTCTCCCTCTCTTTGTATATAGTCATATTCTATCTTTGATGAAAAGGAAAAAAATTCATTCAGAGTTACTCCTAGCATGACAATATATAAAGAAAATACATAAATTATGTAAAACAAAATTCATAAAATAAGGCTTATCATTTCAACGCAAGAAATTAAGCTCATAAATAAACACATGAATTAGCCCTTCCTCGGTGAGCTCATAAAAATAATTATTTCTCATTATTGCTATAGGAAATAACAATCCTCGGTTTCAGCATAAACATTTTAACGACAGAGTGAACATTGACGCAATAAACACACGAATATAAATTTTTATAGGCACTTATATTATGATGTAAAGTCTGGAAACTGAGATTGGTACTTCAACTCTCCAGCCAACCTTAGATTGGCTTGCATTGTAATATTTCTTGCAGCTAATCAGCCTGAACTAGATTTCAAAGCATGAGGAAGGGTTCTTAAAGGAAAATTTCTCACACAATCAAGACCAATTGGAATCGAGAGATGCACCCATCTCCACCTATCAACCAAACACTCATGGGAATCCTAAGATCAACCATCTCCACCCAGAAACCATACATGGTAAACTGGGAATCTCAAGGACAATGGGACACTAGAAATCAATAGTCTCCTTGTTATTCAATTACTAGAACAAGCTTGTCTCCACCCATTTTGTACTCCGTACATTGTTTTTTTCCTCATTTTGCCTTCGTGTGCACCTCCTTGAGGCCAAGATCCCTCCTCTATGTGCATATTCCAATTCTTGGCTACCACTCCGTCATTTATCTCAACCATAATCTATGGTATTTTCACTTCTTTTTTGCATGCCCCTTTCTTCCAGTACTATTCCACCTTGTTCTTGATGTTCTCCCTATGTTTTCTCCTCTACATTCTATCACACAATTCTTTGCTCGAATGTAACCACCCTCCCAAAATTTACCGTATTTTACAAGATCTCGGGGTAAATGTGAGGCTAAGTGCTACTATGAAATGACCTGGCATCCAAGTTCCAGTTATGGAAGTGGGGCCTGCAATCCGACCACAAAATGACATCCCTCAAAGACCACATACCACTCAAAATGTTGCAAACCACCCCAAGTGGTCAATTCCTGAGTTGGAACCATTTTTCACTAACCTAAATCCATAATAGCATCCTTGAAACACCCTGCATGTAGTTATGAAGCTATAATTTCACTCATAAACCTTCTTCCATGTGGTTATGACGTAAATTTCCCAATTCAATGCTAGCAGCTTTGAGATCCGAGCCACTTTTCTAGGCTAGTCTCCAAACCACTACCCAAAACTTCGTATAACTTTCCAGAAACGTGATTAAGGTGATAATAATGCCAAACATTCAAACTTGAAGCAAGAACTTGACCTAGACTTCCTAGTACACATTAACACATTTCATCAAACATATGGTAAACATATAAGTTATTGGCCATGAATGCATATTTGATCTTAAATCTCTAAACTTCATCTTAGAATCGCCAACAAGATCTAATGCCCTCTCAAGTAGCTACAACAACAATTATTATCCCATGCATTCATCAACCATTTAAGTACTTATCAAAACATGAATAAGAGCCATAGCTAGAGCACATCATAGAAGCATACTTATAACCAACATATAACCAGAATAGTAACCATGATAAATTGTCTATCAAATAAACAATAATAACAAGTACAAGTGCTCATAAATCAAAATAGGAAAATATTTCTTATTAACATATGAAAAATCCAACCAAGTCAAGGACTTCCACATACCACCCGACCATAGATTGTGTTGAGCGAGATGTTTCTTTCAACCAATCACCCTCGTGCCATATTCCAAGTACGAATATGGGATCTCATGGGATAAACCAAGACATAACAACTAGGGAATGCAGAGGTTAAACCACCTACACTCTCAAGCTACCGTGATCTCATCTAAACTGGCCCTAAGATCACAAAACCAAACCAAGATTGGATGCCTAAGAATTTCTTCACCATACCTTAAGGAATTTTCCTTTCTCTACCCCCCTTTCGAGGGCTTCCTAGAGAAAACCATCTCCATCCACAACCCTTGGGAATTTTCCTGAGACCACCTCACCTGATTCCAAAACCTTCCGGCAATCCAAATCTCAACTAAGAATGAATCCCATCACACCATGTGGCTATCTAAGAAATAGCAAGGCAAGGTTGAAACCAATTTCAAACTAGGAAAAACCCATCCCAATGGCAACAAATAAACCAAATAAACAAATGCATGTACCATGCATTCACATCCCAGCTATGAAATCACACATGCAACCTGTTACCTTCAAAATCCTCCTGTTGAAGTTGTTGATCCAACCGTCTCCTTGCTTTCCTTCACCTTACTTTTCCTTCCTTTTGTTTCCTAATATTTCCTTTATCCAAATCCAAGTGAATGCCAAAATTCTCCAAGAATACTCTAAGTGTGCAAGAGTGTATGAGAGAGAGAATGAAAGGACAGATCCAAATTGAACTAACAAAAGTTGTGAACTAATCATATGATGCCTTTTTATTATTGATGTCTCACTTTTCATTTTTCGTCTAATTTCCGTAGCATGAAAATCTATGTCTATTCACCTCCCTTTTCTCCTATTTTCCTTCATTTACTTAATTAAATGCCAATTAACTCCTATTTTCCTTTTTCCAATTTCCATATACATAAATAAACCAAAATTGATGCCCACTATAGTGCTTTTCCAATATTCAACTTACAATATGTGTCTCATTACCTTGGTTTTATTTTGCGTTTAATATCTTTTATTACATGAAACTTTAACTCGGGGTTGTTACAAACCCCTCCCCTCAGGGGAACACCTTCCTCAGTGTTCTATGAAACCAATGACCATAAAACCACTAATTACAAAACATACTACCCGTGGAGCTTTATCACATAGCTCGATGCAACATTTACAATGACATCTTGTTGAAAGAAAAACAAATATACCACTTATTGCAGCTTTATAATACAACTCATTGCGGTATTTACAACCATATATATATACAAAAAATACATTTTTTTGAACTAGCAAATAAAGAAGGATACAAAGCCAACATTTGATCAACCATCTCCCATGCATCTTCATCGAGCCCAAAGTGCTGCCACTACACGTTAACTTGCTCTATATCTTAGTTCTGGAGCAAGAATTATTTTCGTTGCAATATGAACTGAGGTGCTGGATGGAATTCTCTCTCTGGTTCCACCTTCAATCACTAGTAAAACATGAGAGATTAGTGACTACACGAGTAAACAAGTTAGTCACCACAATTTGTTTCAAGTTAATTATTACTAAATTTGAGAAATTTTAAGTGACCTAACAAAAAATGTTTAACTTAAATGACTAAATTCTAGGGATAAAATATACGATTAGATAATAAGAGACCCAACTAAAGTCTTCAGCTTTCTGTCCATGAGTCCCCACAAAGTGGACCAAAACTCTCCTACAAAGAAAGTGTCTCGGTCAGAAATGATGGAAGTAGGTACCCCAAAATGAACCCATACCTGTTGAAATAAAATTTGTGTAGTTGCTTCAACAGTCAGTTTCTTTTTCATGGAACAAGCATGCACATCTTGCTGAAACGATCAAACACGACATACATGTAATCATGCCCTCTCCTGGACATAGGAAGTCCTCCAAAAAAGTCCATGGAAATGATGTCCCATGGTCACGAAGGAATTGGAAGTGGCATATACAAACCAATATTTCGATTTCTTGGATTTATTGTCGAACACATAACACATCCTTTAATGTACTTAAAAAATGTTTCATACATACGAGGCCTATAGCAATACCTTTTAATTGCGCTATTGTCTTGCTTACGCCAAAATGTCCTGAAATGCGAGAAGAATGTGCTTCCCAAATAACATGCGCCCTTTCTGTTTGTGGTATGCACAACTTACCCATATGATATAACAACCTATCATGAACATGAAAATTTACTTCTTCCACCTAAGTACCATGAGTTAGTGATTCATAAATATCTTTGAAATCAACATTTGTACTCTATTGTTCTAAATAACTTTCTAGTTTTAAAGAACTATTCCGTAGCACTACTGAAGCATTCAAGGCTTGTCTAGATAACATATCAGCTACTTTGTTTGTTACACCTTTCTTGTACTTAATTACTAAGTGAAATTGTTGAAGAAATCCCATCTATCTGTAATAGCGAGATTGCTGCAACTTAGTCTGAGACTGAAGGTAGTGAAGCAGTTGATGATCTGTGTGAATCACTGTTTCCTTACCCATTAAGTAGTGTTTCCATTTCTTAACACTTTCAAACAAAGCAAACAATTTTTTATCATATGTAGGATAATTTTCAATTTCCTTAGAAAAATTTTCTGAATGAAAACAAATAGGTTTCCTTTTTCGAAGTAAGATTGCCCCCATTTCATAACCAATAGCATTTGTTTCAATTTCGAATGGCTGTTGAAGATCTAGTAAAGCTAAGATTGGTGTTGTGACAATTTTTTGCTTAAGTGTATCAAAAGATTTTTGTTGTTTCCCTCCCCACTGAAAGGAAACTTTAGAACCTGTTAAACCATGTAACGGTGATGCAATCAAAGAAAAATAAGAAATGAATTTTCTCCAATATTGAACTGCACCTAGAAAACTCCTAACTTTAGTCACATTTTGTGGTCTTGGCCACATAACAATCACATCGATTTTATTTGGATCTATTTTCAAATGACCACCTCCAACTGTGTAACCAGGATAAATTAATGACGTTTTCCCAAACTCACATTTGGATAGTTTAAGGTACAAATTTTCCCTTTGCAACACTTCAAAGACATGTTTAACATGCCTAACATGCTCTTCCATACTGGAACTGAAAATCAGGATATAATCTAAGTAGATTATGACAAATGTATCAATGTATGGATGAAATACATCATTCATAACACACATGAAATTTGTTGGAGCATTACACAAACCAAAAGGCATCACTAACCATTCAAATAGACCCTGCATAATTTTAAATGCATTTTTCCAAATGTCATTTTCCGCAATGTGAAATTGATGATACCCACTCTGCAAATCCAACTTAGTGAAATAGACAACATTTTTCAATTGGTCAAGTAAATCATCTATCCTGGGAAGAGGATACCTATTCTTAATTGTGATTTTTTTAAGGCCCTAAATTCGACACACATTCTCCAGGTCCCTTCTTTCTTAGGAACCAAAATTATTGGTGAACCACATGGAGATGAACTGGGTCGAATGAAGCCTTTTTCAACCAACTCTTGGATTTGTTTCTTTATTTCTTCGTTCATGTTTTGGTTCTTTAAATAGACTTTGAAAATAATCTACCACTTTAACCAAATTATCTTTAAACTAAGATTCACAACCTAAAAATCCATCATGTTGATCCTTATGTTGTTCTTTTACAACTATGAGTACATATCTTTTACTTGAACTTATTAGCCTCTTCATCTGATTAGCAGTAACTAAATCCAAGTGTGTTTTGATTTTATGTGCCCTGAAAATGTATTCAGTCCCATCTTTCTTAAGATGATATTTATGCTCTTTCCTATGAAACACAACATCACGATCATAGAGATAAGGACTTCCTAGCACTACTCCACATATCTCTAATGGAATCACATCTAAATCCACTTCATCAATGTAATTAGCTGTGATGGAAAATTTGAAACGAAATTTATTTGTGACATTAATCTGAGTGTTTTATTTTAGGAAACCTATGGGTATGGTCTTGGATGATACTGTGTCTCCAAAACCAATTTCTTAACTAATCCTTCAGATATTAAATTTTCCTGTGATCCACTGTCAAATAATGTGTCTATTTTTGTGTGCTTAGAAGTTATCCTTATGTGAAATAATTCAACTCTTTTATCCTCATCCAGATGGTTTATGTTCAAAGAATATGTAGAAATATTAGAACTTGAACCAACGTTAGAAATTTTACCTATTGAAACCATTGCGGTTATTTTCCTTTCATCACCCGAGTCGGAGCCCAAATCTTGTTGGATTGTTGTATTAGCCTTCTTTTCACCTTTCTTTTTCTGGAACTTCTTTGGTCCGAGTTCTGGGTGAAGTTTCCAAAATTTGGCTTCATCATGTCCGATCCTCTTACAGTGAGTATAAGCAGGTCTTTCACTTTCCTTCTGAGTTGACGCTGCTTTCTTTCCCTTCGAACTGCTCTTCCTCTTGTTGTCTTTGGAATCCTTGATTTCCAACTATTTGGGGGCTTTCTGTGAAAACTTGAACGATCTTCCACCTGATTCAATATGTATGGCTTGAGCACACACTTCATCAAAGTTAGTGGGATTAAACATCAATAACATATGTTGTAAATAATAATTTAAACTTCCAATGTACTTTAATAAAGTTTCATGTGTATCCAATGGAATACCAAGTGCCAAATATTTCTTCTTGAACTCCTGAAAAAACTCTTGAACATTCTTCCCTTTACCTTGCCTCAAATGCTACCAATCAATAACAACTTGTTGCATGTATCCCAAGGGATAAAATTGTTTTTTGAGAGCTTTTAAAAACTTAGACCATGAAGAGATGACTTTACCCTTCATCTGTAAATCTACTTATGTTTTACATTCCCACCAGATTAAAGTTTTTCCCCCCATTCTAAGTGTAGCTAACTGAATTTTTTTCCTTTCATCAGAAATGTTCTGAATTCTACAATACACTTCTACTGTCTAATCCAATTATCTAACTTTTCAGGATTCATTTCGCCATCATAAATAGCTAGTTCAAATTTTACATCAGGTTTCGAAAGAGATGATTTCTGAGGTTTTTTTTTTCTGTTTCAAAATCTGAATTGGAAGAAGAAGAAGAAGAAGATGATGATGAATATGATGGAGGAGAAGGAGGTTTATGAGCTTTTTCCTTTTCCTTCTTCGTTTGTTTTGAATATGAAGTTGCATTTCTTGCCTTCTTATCTTCATAGAGTTCTCCCAACATCCGCTGCATGTTCAAAAACATTTACTGAATCTATTCATCTCCCATGACCTTCACTTTAAGAGTTTCACCTCCATCAGATCCTCCCATTGTCGATTGTTGAGTGAGTTTCCGCTTTCCAACTTTTGAGTCGATCTCCTCGAGCGTTCCTTATCCACGTCGCAAGCTAGATCTGGTTAACATTCATTGGCAAAAATACTACAAAATACAACCTTCTCTGATACCAAAATATATGATCTAAAATAGATTTGAAATAGGACTGAATATTTTCCAAAGTGAATTTATTTTTAACTTGACCGCTTAATGTGGAAGATTGAAGGAAAGAAATTGATTTTACGAATTAACCTAGAACTTAAGAAGCACAATTAAATATGAATTTGCAACAAATAACAAAGATAGAATACAACAAACATTGATTACGGAGTTCGTCCCTAGTAGACTATGTATTCGAGTCCGCTTTCAATATGGTCATACGTTTCATTAAGGAATGATCCAAGGAAGAATTTACATATAAATTCACCATAATGAACTTGCTCGCAGACACCTCTGGTCTCTGTCATATAGAAATCTCTCCCTCCTAGCTTTCCAATGCCTATCTCGGTGCCCAATTCTGCCTCTAGACGACAAAGATACACCTGAAAGAAAAGCTGCCTATCTCTTACAGAATTCTGATCACAAGCCTTCAAAAACACTCCCTCCTAGCTTTCCAACGCCTATCTCGGTGCTTAATTCTGCCTCTAGACAACAAGATACACCTGAAAGAACAATTGCCCCTCTCTTACAAAATTCTGATTACAAGCCTTCAAAAACACTCCCTCCTTCCATCATGAGCAATGGTGAAAATTTATAATGCAAGTCAGGTTTAGGTCGAACCCCTTGGGCTTAACTTAACATATAGTTTTGGAGTTAATGTGATTAGGTTCTTGGTCTTATAAAAGTGGAACACCTTGTGGATTTGTTACATGGTGGTTAAATTACATAGTGCATATAACAATTTAAAACCCAAAGTAAACCATAGTATAGAAATAACCTCGATGGTTCTAACTGACGGTGGCCCAAATAACAACTCCATGTGATAGGTTGTTTCAGCGATCTAACTGTTGGCTTCCACCTAGCGATTAGGTCTGGCAGTTCCGCTGGCGATCAGCCTCCCACATGTGACAACACATCGATCAAAAAACTGTGTAGTCTGGCTGGCGGTTGGCTCCAAAACTCCACATTAACTTTCCAATCTGATCACATGTGTTGCAACTGCGGTCTTCCGACGGTCTTCTCTGCTACGGTTAAGTCTGTTTACAATATGTTTTATTACATATGTTCTCGAAAGGTTTATAACATAGGTTTTAACATATTCCGAAACTTATAACTTGGTTTATAAACCTATTAACAAAACTTTTGACCATAACATTGCTGCATGTCATTTATGCTTAGGTATCCACTTAGCATATTTTTGCACTAGGTATTAGCTTTTAGATTAGGGCTTAGGCTTTTCACCATAGATTTAGCACCATAGGTTTAACTTATGATTAGTACCATGAACCTTGAACACATCATTTCCACACCATGAAGTAACTTGCACCATGAACCACATTTTACTTGCATCATGACTGAAGACTCTCATCGGATCTCTGAAGAAACTAAAGATTGAACTAGACTTCCCTGTCAATTTTAACTCATGCACAATCCTCCTGGATCACTAAAATATACGACTAGATAATAAGTGACAAAAGTAAAAATGATTAAAAGACTACAATATTCCAAGAATAAAAATATGACCAACTATGAAATACAACAAGTATATAAAATAGTCATTTATAATTGTGTCACTCCGGAAATGGAAAATTGCAATTTTGATACTGAAGTATTACATTTAATTAAGGGGTCTTTGAATCCATCTTCAATGTTAAAATTTAGGTAGATGGATTCAACTACCCCCTTAAGGGGTATATGAATCCATTTATAATGTTAAAATTATAACAATTTTATACAATATATAGTATAAGTTTACAATATATAATAGTTTTATGCACCCTTTCAAAGGAGGAACAAGAAGAGAGTTTGAAACTACAATAGAAGGGTTTTAAGAGTTAATTATAAGAATTTGTTCCTCACATCTTAGAGAGATGATACACTATTTTTTATGGATTTTTTTAAGGTGTTGTTACATACCATGGATGATTATTGCACTAAATTCATAGAGACAATGATTTTATTAATTTGAATTCAAAGTATGTTGATTTAAGCTTGGTCAATTAATATAAATCTAGATTAATCTTGTTAGGAATCTGTAATTTCAGCAAATTGGTGAGACTAAAACTATAGAAGCAACATTATTTCAACCACTTTGGGATTCTAGGATCTAGCCCTCCTGAATCTGGAGAGGGATCTCTCCAATAAGTGCAAAGATGGATTTGTCTTTGAAGTTTGGGGTAATGATATTAGGCTAGTTATGAAGGACAAGGGTTTGTTTTGTTTTTGGATGGTTGAGCATGATTACTGTTTGATATGGAAAGTCCTAAATGCAAAGATTTTCAAAGGTGTGAAGTTGCAAGCAAATAGAACAAGCTTTGGCCAGGAAAGATAGATAATTGCAGGTTTTATTCCATTGGGCTATGGGGTCATAATAGGGTTTAATTGGAATAGCAAGAGGCAAGAGTGGTCCATGGGGCAAGTCATATATGTCTAAGGATCTCTCTGAAGATTGATTTATGGAATGAAATGATACAACAAGAAGGAAAATTAAACAGATGTAGAACAAAGAGCAGCCCAGGATCTGGTAAGTACTTTTAAACTAGCCATCCTTTGATACACTTTCAACATAAAACATTTTAAACAAAGGGAAAATTGAAGGCAACTGTTTGGAGTAGAAACTAGCAAGTCGGGCTCACCACAAATCCTCTCCTAGCTCTGCTTTAATTGTTTACTTTCAAGACAAACACAAAGATAACATAGAATGGCCTAAGATCTGGTAAGTACTTCTAAACTAGCCAGCTTTTAACACATTCCAAGGGAAACATTCAGAGAGCCTTTGGGTATAAAAATAGGACCAGGGCACACCATATCTTCCATAGTTCATCTCTACTTAACTAATACTAAACATAACATTCAAGAATAATATTCAGCTAAGGCAATAAGACGAGGGAACGCCAACATTCCTATGCTTAAACTAAATTAAATCATTCCCAAGTAACACAGATTGGAAGAAAACATTCAGATAAATATTTTTAGTCAGAGAAGGTTACTGATATACAGTAGGTCCTAACTCTATGCATGTTGTTCTTTATAAGAGAAGATGAAACACAGTGAAAATAGAAAAAAAAATGACAAGTTACAATGAGAAAAACATCACTATCAACATAGACCAAGATCCCATAAATCAGCTTGTATTGATGCTCCAAACCAGTTACAGCTTTAAGTCCAATGCTTTAGTTTAGCAATCATCTACTCATCTCAGCCTAACTTATATATCACAAGCAGAGCTCCAAGGGCCAGTGAACACTATTTACAATCAGAAGTTTAAGCTCAAATTTATTTCAAAGTTCTGCAACCAACCCCTCTCTCATCTTCTGCAGAAGTATATATAGAAGAATGAGGAGGTGAGATCTGATAAAAGATATCTCAGGACAATTAATACAGAGTGATGACTTCTTGCCCTTTGAGGGGTTGGATGAAGAAGTTTACAGGTGTTTTACTGTACTAATTGATATACATTAAAGATTTTAAGCTCAGCGGGAGCTTTTGTTGACCTTTGAGGCTCTGTGTCATGTTGGAGTAACTCTGCAGATATTTTTTCATTAAGTTCCTTGCAGAAGTAACTCTCTGGCTGTGCTGAGGCGAATATCTTCGTTTGATCAATAACTTCGGCCTCTGTTTTAAAGTTTTTAAGGCACAGGTGGCTTTGTGGTAGCTGGGAGGAATCAATTCGCCTTAGATGTGGCAGTGGAGGCCTTTCTGTCTGATAGATCTTTTGATTTACCTTTAATTCTGTTTTAATTTGGGGGATTAGGCTTTTGATAATCACTCTTAGCCGTAATCCCCGAAAATCTGTCTTCAATATTCTGTTATGTTGTGCTCTGTCTTCAAAACTGATACTCTTTTAATTGTGATTAAAATCATAGTGTCTTGTTGATGTGCAGGCCACGCAGGGCTCTCAAGGCATCAATGCCCATGAAGCACTGACGAAACGTGGATCTTGAACCCTGCGAATGGTTTTCTTTTGATAAATCAAGGGCATGGGAATCACCATTCCCAGCCCTTGCCCTTTTCTTTCAACATAATGGAAAACCATTAATCCTGCAAAACACACAAAATATCAAGAAATCCTGCGTTGTGGGTTTAACTGCTGCAGAGGATCTGGGGAGGAGCGTAGCCATTGGATGGCGGCATCAAACGGTGGAGATAAGCCAAGAGAAGGTAAAAAGGAGAGCGGAGGGAAGAATAAGATGGAATGATCTGGGACCGTCCGATCTGGACACGTGGACGATCCAGATCCAATTGGAGGGTCGCAATTAGCAGAGAAACAATGTTAATGCACTCGACAAAAAACTTGCGATGCGATTAAGTGTTGACCGTCGATCTGAAGATCAGATCGACGACAGAAAATGAATCAGAGGGGTTTTTTTTAAAAAGGCGGAGGAAGGGTTAATGCTCGGAGTGAATTAGAGCCGTCAGATCTGAGGAAGGAGGGGAGGAAATGAACAGATCTCGATTGATTGCGGGATGACCAATCGGGGGAGAAAATAAATAAATAAAACGCACCCGATGAAACTTGCGATGCGATTGAGCGCGGGCCGTTTGATCGGCTTACGATCAACAGTCGGGATTGTTTCTACTTACGCACCGGCGGAAAACTTTTAAAACATAGGAAAACCCAACGTTTTAATATAAACAAAGGTTGTATGGTGGGTCGGGGCGGAGAATATATATAACATGGTTAGGCGCCCGACTGCGAGGCCTTGGTCTATATGGAATGATAATAGGCACGAGGCGTATACAATAAAGGGCCAATCGTAATCGAAGCTTCGGGCTCGGGCTTTTCAATCTACCCATTGGAATTTTGCGATGCGATTAACACCTTGGGACTTAAACTCTTGGTCCCGGGCATAGGTTATATGGAATGGAAAGCAGCAGGGGCGGGGTTTATATATATGGGACCCAATCGCATCGGAAAGTTTGATGCGGGTCTTTCAATCAACCCATTTTGAATTTCCCTGATGCGATTGCGCTTCGGGTCTTTTTTATCTAACCATTTTTCATTTAAAAATCGTTGTATGGGCGCGTTAGACCAAACTTTGGATAAGTGGGTTTTTTGTATTTACAAAGGAAAAATGGATCGGAGATGGATTTTCACAATGATTTAGCGCCCGATTGCGGGCCCACGGGTTGCATGGAAAAATAATATGATAGGGGGTTATGAAACAGAGGGCTAATCGCATCGAAGTTTGTCTACAACAAAAAGACTTGTGCTCGCTGTGTTTTTCCGATGCGATAAGAGCCTGGATGTCTAGCGCTTGGTTCTAGCGTTGGGGCACATGGAGGGGAAGTGGCTTAAGGCTAAGCCCAAAGGGGCTTAAGCCTTTATGCAAAAAATGGGTTTTTTATAGATTTTCAATGGTTTTTCAAAGGAATTTGAGGGTTTCGGTAAGGCTAAAAAGTGAGTTCTCAACATTGTAAAAATGATTTTCATGAAGGGAAGAAGAGGGATCATGAAAATAGAGGAGTTTTATGGAGAAAAGGGGGAGAAAAATGAAGGTTAGTTTTGAGTGGAGGGAGGGGAAAAATGATGATTTTGCAGCAGTATTTTCACTTATGGAAACAACAGAAATTCTGAGTATAAAAAAGGGAACAACAGTGAAGATTTGGACAGAGGAGAGGCATGAGGCCTTCAAGAGTCTTTAAGAGCCAACACTTTTTAGCAATAAAATTTGTTCCTTGAAGGCTCAAAAAGTCTTAGCCACCTTTTGCTATAACAAATTTTATAGGTGGCTAACAGTGGCTCCACTTGGGGATGGTGCCTTCTTGAAGGCATCAAGAACTTCAGACTTGCATTCTCTGGGAGGCTGACATGTGCCTCATCCATTGGGATGCCCTTCCTTTGTTGGGAGGATCTTTCTTTGAAACATATTAGCAGTCATAGAAACAATGGATCTTCATCAATACAAACTTTCTACCTACCCAATCCTACTGATCTAACATTTTTTCTTCATTAGAGTGCACTTGGATTGGCAAAATTTTTTACAACATTTTATTCTTTTGAAAGCAGGAAATCTAATCTATTTCTACTCTTTATTTCTCCATGGACTCAGATTAAACAGTTGAGCCCATATGATTCTCTACCTATTCTATCAATCTATTAGGATTAAACAGTCTAACAGACTTTATTCTCTACATTCTACAATAGAAATTTAAAAAGCAATCAAGTCAGGATTGAACAGTCTAACTTGTTACTGATCAATGGCATAAAAACAAGCTGCACATAGACATTATTTTGCACAAAATTTAAAACAAAATGGAAGGCTTGAGATCTAAAATTTTCTCATCATGGCCTTCTCTTTTCTTTACAGCTCTGTTTTTACCTTTGTTTGAGTTGTTCCTCCTTTGTTCTCTGGTTCGGATTTTGAGCTAATTAAAACCAGATTTACATCTTTTTTGACTCAGAAAATAAAAAAGATTTGAGTCATCTCTTTTTGGAAACTTAGGTTCAGATTTTGAGCTTGTTTGAACCTTCAATTTCTATCCTAAACTATCTACTGATAAGCCAAGATTAAATAGTTTGGAAAATCAAATTCACTACCCTATCAGCAGAAAATTTAAAATTAATTAGTCAAGATTAGGTTGTTTGACTAACTAGAAGTGTGTTCTTTAGGAGTGGCATTTGAGCTTGCACACTTTCAAATTTGTTTCTCTTTTTTGGTATGGGGCTGTACCTTTCTTGTTTTCACAATCTGCCCTCTTTTCTTTCTTTCACTGTTTTTGTATTTTTTATTTTTTCTAACTTTGAATGCAATTGTGGATGAGATATTTATAATGAGAAAAAAGATAAAAAGGCTTTTGGAACATAACATGGATCAAGAGAAGTAATGCTTAAGCATCCTGCCATTGATAGGACCCCCAAACAATTCTGATCCATTCAACTCCTGCAAGAAAAATGCATTGTTACCAGCAGCTGAATGAATAGAGTAAGGGCCAAGCCATGAGTTGTCAAATTTTCCATGCTTGCCCTTTTCTTCCCTCCTTGAGTCCCACTTTAAAACTTTGTCCCCAATTTTGAAATTGCTGGCCTTTGTTCTTCTGTCAAAAAGCTTTTTAATGTTGTCTTGTTTTTGCAATGCTTTGTTATAAACTTCCTCTCTGGTTTGCTGAAGATGGATGGTCTAATTTATTCTTCTGATTATGTCATAATATTCAGTTTGCAACTCTTGAATCAACTTCATTACTGGTATACCATGGCTGTTTGGAAAAATTGCATTAGTACCATACACCAGCTGGAAAGGTGACATGCCAATAGATTTCTTCAAAGTCAATCTATCAGCCCACAGTGCATGAACTATCTTTGTGTGCCAAGACTTTTTGTTGTCCTCCAACAATTTCTTGATTATGTTCACTAAACTTTTGTTTGAGGATTCTGCAAGTCCATTACCTTGAGGGTAATAGGCCGTGGAATGCCCCAATGTTATTTGATACCTATGATAGAATTCAACCATCTTCTTTGATCTAAATGCTGCTGCATTATCAGTGATGATCTTGGTAGGACAACCAAATTTGGAGAGAATGTTAGTCTCCATGAATTTTATAATAACGTAATCATTGGCCTGCCTACAAGGTATGGCTTCTATCCACTTAGTGAAATAGTCTGTGGCAGTGAGAATCCATCTATGCTAGGTAGAAGATGGTGGATGGATTTCTCCTATGAAGTCAAGTCCCCACTGTTGAAAAGGGGCTTCAATAGTGATTGGATGCAGAGGTAGGGGTAGCAGTTTTCTTTTGTCTTCAAAAAGTTGACATTTAAGACAGGCTATGATCATCTTGTGCACATCATGAAAAAGAGTAGGCCAATAGAAACCAGCCCTCAAAATTTTGTTGGCTGTTGTCTTCCAATACAAATGACCTCCACACTCTCCTTCATGGAACTAGTGCTTAACCTTCTCTGCATCAAACTCAGGAAAACATTTAAGCAATATACCACTTGCATTTTTCCAATAAAGACATCTATCTATAATGCAAAGTTTTACGGCTTTTAACTTTAGGAACCTTGCCTTTGTTTTTATCAAACCAGGAGGTGTATTTAAATTAAGCAAAACATAAATAATATCAGCATACCAAGAGGAATTCATAAAATGGTCTTCATCAATGGGAGTTGAGATTTCCTCTTGATCATCTAAAGCATTAATTATATTAATATCAAGAACTTCAAAATTTGATTCAGCCATTAATCTAGCCAGACCTTGGCCTTTGACCAGCTTAGTGGGTTTTATCTCTAAATCATATTCAAGAATAACAACAATCCACTTACCTGTCTTACCATCTGGGTCCTGTGTTAGAATGTCTTTAACAACTGAGTTTGGGACAAAGGCAACGATGTGTGAGTGAATGATGTACACTCTGAAGTCTTTCAAAGCTTTAACCAAAGCAAAGGCTTGCTTCTCCATAATGTTATACTTCAGAGGGGCATCCCTCAATGCCTTGCTAAAGAATGCAATAGGCTGCTCTTGTCCTTGCGGATTTTTCTGTAAAAGGACAGCAGCTATGGTATGTTCTGATGCAAATGAAAAAATATAAAAATCTTTTGAAAAATCAGGACTTATAAGAACCGGTGTTTTGGTTAATGTTTGTTTCACCAGCTCAAAGGACTTCTTTGCTTCCACGGTCCATTTTACCCCTTGCTCCTTCTTCAACATGTTTGTGATATTCTTAAGAAGCTCAGCTAAGTTGGGGATGAACCTTCTCAAAAATTCAATCTTTCCAATGAAAGATTGCAACTCTTTGATGTTCCGAGGATGAGAGATTTGCAATATGGCCTCAATCATCTTTGGATCTATCTTTATACCCTCCTCAGAAATAATGTGCCCAAGAAGTTTACCTTCTTGGAGACCAAATAGTGTCTTCTTAGGGTTTAAAGATATTTCGAACTTTTTGCATTTCTTGAAAACTTTTCTTAAATGTTTTAAGTGCTCTTCATCTGTTTTTGAAAACACAGTGACATCATCAAGGTATATAATGATGAAGTAGCCCAGTTCTTCTGAGAATGCTATGTCCATGGCTCTTTGAAAAGTTGCTCCAACATTCATTAGACCAAAAGGCATTTTCACATACATGAAAGTGCCCCATGGTGTAGTAAAGGTTGTCTTTAATTGATCAGTAGGGTGAACTAAGATCTGATTGTACCCTGAGTAGCCATCAAGCAAAGAAATTCTTTTAGACCCTACCACCCTTTGTAAAATATGATCCATCTTAGGTAAAGGGTAGTTGTCCTTTAATGAAGCTTTGTTTAAGTCTCTAAAGTCTATACAAAGCCTGATCTCTCCAGTTTTCTTCCTAAATGACACCAGATTAGACACCCATTCAGAATATCTAATAGGGACAATAATACCAGCGTCATACATTTTCATGATCTCTTTCTAAACCAAAGGCAACTGAACAGGGTTTATTCTGCGCAGCTTCTATTTGAATGGTTTTTGGTTTTATTTGAGAGGGATTTTGTGCTGTATTATTTCAGTGTCATAGGATTTAAGATCTTCATAACTCCACGCAAAAACATCAGAGAATTCCCTAAACAGCTCTATGTATTTGAGTTTAATGTGAGCTGGTAAAGTCTTAGACAATTTAATCATCATGGGTTTGAGTTCACTGCCTATATTGCACTCTTCCACTTCAGTCTCTACAGGTTCCAGTTTTGGTTTATTTTCCACATCGTTAAAATCGAACAACTCTTCTAAAGGGGTCAGACCCTTCGACAAACTTTCATCTTTAGAGTGCAGAGTTTCTAACTCCTCTGTTTCTAACTCTACATTCAATTCTGTTTTGTTTTTCAATTTGCTTGACAACAAGCTAATATTAACAGGTTCAGGAGATGGTTCTTCTTCACCAAGGAAATTTTCTTCACTACAGTCTGTCTCATAAACTGAGTCCGAACTGTGTAGTTTGAATTCATTTCTGAGTTGCATGAAGTCTTCTATTTGTTTATCCTCATCGAACACTTGCTAGTATTTTTTGTTATCAGGCACGGCTGGTCTGAATTTTATCTGAGTTGTGTAGTCTTTGGTTTCATATGGCGTTAAGCATATTCTAGCTGCAAAGGCTAAATTGTGGGCTGCAATATTTCTTTTTCTTGGGACAAAAATCAGTTTGGACTCCTCGAATGTTTTTAAAAGGTCCATGACATCATTGCGGTAGGCCCTAAGTCTTAGGTGATTTGCGTTATACTCCCCACTGACTTGCCTAATGACTAACTCTGAATCCCCATACACATTGATTCTTTTGGCTCCTAACTTCTTCAACAATCGTAAGCCTAAAAGCAGGGATTCATATTCTGCTATGTTATTTGAACACTGGAAGTTTAATCTATAGGAAATGCTTTCTGTGTGGTTTTTTTCAGTGTTACAAATCCAGACACCTGCACCAGCGTTAGTCTTAGTGCAAGACCCGTCGAAGTGCATACTCCATAGAGGACTAGTTTTGATTTCATCTATTTGGTGAATGTCCTCTTCAACTACTGTGATTTCTGATTGTTCTTGAGTATCAGCACTTAGTTGAATTCGTTTCATTTCCTTAGATATATTATTGGGTTGAAGACTGCTTTCTTGACTCTCAATGTTTAAAAGTAAAAGACACGTAATTTGTAGCTCAAGACCTGTGTTTTGTTTGCTAGATTTTACAGGTTCAGTAAACTGTTCTGACACACCTACATTATCTTGTTCCTCCTCTCTATCTGTCATTAATCCTGTTATAGTGAATTTTTCACTAAATGTTTCATCGTTAAACATAATAAAAGAATCAAGGCCTATATTTTCAGAATAGAGGGGAGAGTTTTGTGGTCTATCTTGGCTTGTAACTGTGTATTGCATATGGGATTCCCTGTAAAGTCTTCTAGTCTGATTGAAAACAGGGATGGTCGCATAGGTCATGTCCATCTGCATAGTCCCTTGTAACTTAGCCCCCCACGATCTTGATAAAAACATTCCATATTTGGGGGCAACATCAGCCACAAAAATATCCATTACTAAGCTTTTCGCTGGAATTTGGGCTAAGTTAACACAGAGGTCTTTGATTAATCCTAAACATTTTACTCTGCTTGATTCAAAGGAGTACATGTCCTTGTAAGGTCTTGTGATTTCTAAACCAAGGCTCTCCATTATAGCTTTAGGCATTAAATTATGAGAAGCCCCGGAATCATGCATAACGTTGTGCAAGATTTTTTCATGAACGTTTAAACTCACATAAAAGGGAGGAACAGGTCCCTCTTGATACATACCTTCAATCTTTAGACCAAAAATAAGCTCTGGTTGTTCATCATTAAGATTGACAGTGTCCTCATTCTCTTCAATGTTTAAAGCCTTCAAAATTTGGGTCCTATATACATGTTGGGTAGCTAACTCTGTCAAGGGAACAAAGATTTTGATCTTTGAAATTTCCTGCTCTAGGCTGAAAGGAATTTGACTCTTTAAAGCACTTGTCTCAACCTTATTAGTTGTCACTCTATCAGCAATATCAGCTTGTTGATTTGTTCTATTTACATTTGACAAGATGGTTTTAACAAGAGTACTAGCTGAAGTGTTAGTACTGCTAAGGTCTGCACCCAGTTTTGTAACGTTTTGAGTGCCTTCTTATTTATCATTACCAGAATTTACAGCCACTGTTTTGTCCTTTTGTTTGACAATTTTAGGCTTGGTCGTAGTGCTGTTTTGTGAAGATTTGTCGGAGGTTTTGTTGTTGGGAGTTTGTTGACTGGTTTTTCTTCTAAGGTCATATTCTTTTTGAGATTCTATGATGACATTTTCCATGTCTTGATAATAATTTTCATCATCATCTCTTCTGTCATCATAAGGTGTGTATAGACCTTGTTTTCTATCATAATGAATCTCAAAGTCATCATTATCCACCCCCAGCATGCTGATATCATCCTCCTCTATTATTTCATCTGTTTCCTCAACCTCACTTACATAGTTTTGATGAAAGGGCGGAGTGATCTGCTGATCATATTCCCTGGGTCTGTTTGGAGGTTGGTTCCTTCTAAAATTCTGGTTTTGGTTCTAGTTTCTATTTTGAGGAGTAGTCTGGTTTTGACTGGCTTGTGCTCTCTTAATTATTCTCATCTCTTTCATCATTTCTTCCATCATTCTCTCCATCTTTTAGTTGTAAGTAGAGGGTGAAGATTCCTCTCTAAAGGACACTCTCTTTTCATTTCTAGCTATCTCTTGCCTTTTCCACAGTTGATTTTCACAGAAGAGGCACCCTCGCATCTTCTTTCAAGAGTTACATGATCTTTCAAATCGACAGGCCATCTCAGGGTCAAACCCTTCAGGAAACTTGTTTAAAGCCGAGCCTTGTGGAGGTTTTAGATCCAGGGAAAGTGAATTATATACACTGTTAAATCTGGTACAATAGGCTTGTACACTTTCCCCTGTGTTTATATGGAGGTTCTTGTAATCAGAAAGGACTAGGAGAGGGTCTTTTACTCCATTTTAAATGGCAATGTTTGATGGAAGGCTTGGAGATCATTAATACTATGGGGGGTTAAACCTTTAAACCATTTTCTTGCTTCTCCCCCTAAGCTCTGAGCAAATAGTCTAACCTTGACAGAATCATCATCAATTTCATTGTTGTCAAAGTAGTCATTCATCTTATCCACATGTTGTGATGTAGTTGTAGCATTGCTAGCATCATACAATGGGATTTTGGATTGATAGTCCTGTGGAAGATTGACTAATGGAAGAGGAAGGACTAAGGGAGCATACCATGCTGCCATGATATGTGGTGGGGGTGGATTTACAAGGGGTGGATTAACAAAAGGGAAAGTGGGCTGAAATGGGGTGGTTTGAACAGTGGATGTAGGGTGAGCAGAAGTGGATGGACCAGGAGTAGATTGCTGAGCTGATCTTGGATGAGAGACACCTAAATTGTGAAGGAAATGCAAATCAGGAGGTGTTGTTTCTCTACTACCAGGATGTTCACTTTTCTCTAGGGATGAAAGTGAAGACTCAGAGTCTATCTGGATTATATCATCAAATGACCTAGTTCTAAATGGTTTTACTAAGTCAGCTTGTGATTTTTGTAGAGCTGTAAGATTTTCGGGAACTGAACTAGCTCTCAAGGGTGATATGAAAACAGTTGATAATTTAATCTTAGGAGACTTCCTAAGGATAATTTCTGGGTTACCAACTATTTCAGGTGGATCAGGGTTTGGATAGGCTCTAGTATGAATCTTTCTAGAAGCCACTATGTTGTGTTTTAGACCCAACCTTAAACAAGAAAAATTTAACCAGATATGACAATCTTTAAGAGGTTAACTAGTTTGTTTTACAAATTCAAATCCTACAGTCCTCTAACTAAGTTTGAATGATATTTATGATGACAAAGGTTCTTCCCAGTGGAGTCTTAAGGTCTGTTAAGGATTGTGGAGTCGCCAAGTGGAAGAAATTTTTAGCTCCTAAGGAGGTAAAAGGTTTTATGGTCCACCACCATGTTTATTGAATTCCAATCTGAAATATTTTTTCGGTGTTTTCTGAGTTATTTTTCAGTTGTGTGGTTTCTAAGAATATTCTAACTCTGTTTCAAAACTTAGCTACGGTTACGAGACAAAGACAGTCTACTCTTATGGTTAAGCCAGCTGATTTTTTCAGCCAAGTAGATGTCTATGAGAATCAAGAGAATCTCAGTATTTGCCTATTTGTCACCGATTCAAACAAGTTTCATCATGATTACCATTTTCGGTATTGCTTTTAGTGTCATTTAATTTTGCACAAGGTTTATATGAATTTTGGGGAACCAGAGATTCTAGGTTCGATTCCTCAAATGAGTCGTTTTTGCAATGTTAGGATTATAATTTAGCAAATCGGGTGAGACTAAAACCCAGAGAAGCAACATTATTTCAAACCACTTTGGGATTCTAGGATCTAGCCTTCGAATCCTAGAGGATTCCCCTCCAATAAGTGCAAAGATGGATTTGTCTTTGAAGTTTGGGGTAATGATATTAGGCTAGTTATGAAGGCCAGGGGTTTGTTTTGTTTTTGGATGGTTGAGCATGATTACTGCTTGAGGTGGAAAGTCCTAAATGCAAAGAGTTTCAAAGGTGTGAAGTTGCAAGCAAATAGAACAAGCTTTGGCCAGGAAAGATAGATAATTGCAGGTTTTAGTCCATTGGGCTATGGGGTCATAATAGGGTTTAATAGGAATAGAAAGAGGCAAGAGTGGTCCATGGGGCAAGTCATTTATGTCTAAGGATCTCTCTGAAGATTGATTTATGGAATGAAATGATGCAACAAGAAGGAAAATTAAACAGATGCAGAACAAAGAGCAGACCAGGATCTGGTAAGTACTTTTAAACTAGCCAACCTTTGACAAACACTTAAGAAGAACATAAAAGAAAACTAGGATCTGGTAAGTACTTTTAAACTAGCCAGCCTTTGATACACTTTCAACAGAAAACATTTTAAACAAAGGGAAACTTGAAGGCAACTGTTTGGAGTATAAACTAGCGGGCTGCGCTCACCACAAATCCTCTCCTAGCTCTACTTTACTTGGTTACTTTCAAGACAAACACAAATATAACACAGAATGGCCTAAGATCTGGCAAGTACTTATAAACTAGCCAGCTTTTAACACATTCCAAGGGAAACATTCAGACAACCTTTGGGGATAAAACTAGGACCAGGGCACACCATATATTCCATAGTTCATCTCTACTTAACTAATACTGAACATAACATTCAAGAATAATATTCAGCTAAGGCAATAAGACGAGGGAACGCCAACATTCCTATGCTTAAACTAAATTAAATCATTCCCAAGTAACACAAATTGGAAGAAAACATTCAAATAAAGATTTCCAGTCAGAGAAGGTTACTGATATACAGTGGGTCCTAACTCTATGCATGTTGTTCTTTATAAGAGAAGATGAAACACAGTGAAAAGAGAAAAAAAAAATGACAAGTTACAATGAGAAAAACATCACCGTCAACATAGACCAAGATCCCATAAATCAGCTTGTATTGATGCTCCAAACCAGTTACAGCTTTAAGTCTAATGCTTTAGTTTAGCAATCATCTACTCATCTCAGCCTAACTTATCTATCACAAGCAGAGCTCCAAGGGCCAGTGAACACTATTTACAATCAGAATTTTAAGCTCAAATGTATTTCAAAGTTCTGCAACCAACCCCTCTCTCATCTTCTGCAGAAGTATATATAGAAGAATGAGGAGGTGAGATTTGATAAAAGATCTCTCAGGACAATTAATACAGAGTGATGACTTCTCGGCCTTTGAGGGGCTCGATGAAGAAGTTTACAGGTGTTTTACTGTATTAATTGATATACATTAAAGATTTTAAGCTCGGTGGGAGCTTTTGTTGAACTTTGAGGCTCTGTGTCATGTTGGAGTAACTCTGCAGATAATTTTTGCATTAAGTTCCTTGCAGAAGTAACTCTCTGGCTGTGCTGAGGTGAATATCTTCGTTTGATCAATAACTTCAGCCTCTGTTTGAATGTTTTTAAGGCACATGTGGCTTTGTGGTAGCTGGGAGGAATCAATTCGCCTCAGATGTGGCGGTGGAGGCCTTTCTGTCTGATAGATCTTTTGATTTACCTTTAATTCTATTTTAATTTGGGGGATTAGGCTTTTGATAATCACTCTTAGCCGTAATCCCCGCAAATTTGTCTTCAATCTTCTGTTCTACTGTGCTCTGTCTTCAAAACTGATACTCTTTTAATTGTGATTAAAATCATAGTGTCTTGTTGATGTGCAGGCCGTGCCGGGATCTCAAGGCATCAATACCAATGAAGCACTGACGAAACGTGGATCTTGAACCCTGCGAGTTGTTTTCTTTTGATAAATCAAGGGCATGGGAATCGTCATTCCCAACCCTTGGCCTTTTCTTTCAACATAATGGAAAACCATTAATCCTGCAAAACACACAAAATATCAAGAAATCCTGCGTTGTGGGTTTAACTGCTGCAGAGGATGTGGGGAGGAGCGTAGCCGTTGGATGGCAGCATCCAACAGTGGAGATAAGCCAAGAGAAGGTAAAAAGGAGAGCGGAGGGAAGAATAAGACAGAATGATCTGGGACTGTCCGATCTGGATATGTGGACGGTCCAAATCCAATCGGAGGGTCGCAATCGACAGAGAAGCAATGTTAATGCGCTCGACAAAAAACTTGTGATGCGATTAAGCGCTGACCATCGATCTGCAGATCAGATCGACGGCGGAAAATGAATCAGAGGGGTTTTTTTTTAAAAAGGCGGAGGAAGGGTTAATGATCAGAGCGAATTAAAGCCATCGGATCTGAGGAAGGCGGGGAGGAAATCAACAGCTCTCGATTGATCGTGGGATGACCAATCGGGGGAGAAAAAATAAAATAAAATAAAACGCGCCCGATGAAACTTGCGATGCGATTGAGCGCGGGCCGTTTGATCGGCTTACGATCAACGGTCGGGATTTTTTCTACTTATGCATCGGCAGAAAACTTTTAAAACATAGGAAAACCAAACATTTTAATATAAACAAAGGTTTTATGGTGGGTCGGGGCGGAAAATATATATAACATGGTTAGGCGCCCGACTGCGGGGCCTTGGTCTATATGGAATGATAATAGGCCCGAGGCGTATACAATAAAGGGCCAATCACAATCGGAGCTTCGGGCTCGGGCTTTTCAATCTACCCATTGGAATTTTGCGATGCGATTGGCGCCTCGGGACTTAAACTCTTGGTCCCGGGTGTAGGTTATATGGAATGGAAAGCGGCGGGGGCGGGGTTTATATATATGGGAGCCAATCACATCGAAAAGTTTGATGCAGGTCTTTCAATCAACCCATTTTGAATTTCCCCGATGCGATTGCGCTTCGGGTCTTTTTGATCTAACCATTTTTCATTTAAAAATCGTTGTATGGGCGCGTTAGACAAAACTTTGGATAAGTGGGTTTTTTGTATTTACAAAGGAAAAAAGTATCGGAGATGGATTTTCAAAATGATTTAGCACCTGATTGCGGGCCCACGGGTTGCATGGAAAAATAATATGATAGGGGGTTATGAAACAGAGGGCTAATCGCATCGGAGTTTGTTTACAACAAAAAGACTTGTGCTTGCTGTGTTTTTTCGATGCGATAAGAGCCTGGATGTCTAACGCTTGGTTCTAGTGCTGGGGCACATGGAGGGGAAGTGGTTTAAGGCTTAGCCCAAGGGGGCTTAAGCCTTTATGCAAAAAATGGGTTTTTTATAGATTTTCAATGGTTTTTCAAAGGAATTTGAGGGTTTCTGTAAGGCTAAAAGGTGAGTTCTCAACCTTGTAAAAATGATTTTCATGAAGGGAAGAAGAGGGATCATGAAAATAGAGGAGTTTTATGGAGAAAAAGGGGAGCAAAATGAAGGTTAGATTTGAGTGGAGGGAGGGGAAAAATGATGATTTTGCAGCAGTATTTTCACTTATGGAAACAACAGAAATTCTGAGTATAAAAAAGGGAACAGCAGTGAAGATTTGGACAGAGGAGAGGCATGAGGCCTTCAAGAGTCTTCAAGAGCCAACACTTTTTAGCAATAAAATTTGTTCCTTGAAGGCTCAAAAAGTCTTGGCCACCTTTTGCTATAACAAATTTTATAGGTGGCTAACAAATCCAAAGCCATAATATTCTATAAATAATTCTACAAATACATGCATTACAAAAATATGCACAAATTCTAATAGTGCATTCACATTCTTAGAATGTGCACAAATTATTATTAGAAAACCATACATACTAACAATTATTGTGGCTCTTTATATAGAATAACATGTCATGGCTCCCATATCCAAGTTGAAATCTAAATATCCCTTAAAGAGTATCTATGTGGTTGTTTGAGGGTTACTGAATCATGTTTGAGGTACCTAGAGTGAGATGAGAACTACAATATCTCACATAGTTTGAGGTACCTAGCCTAGTTTTGGTTAGGACATGGCAGTTAAGTGCAACACATGCGATAAACGTGGTTGGTGGTCATGCTTAATGAGTAAGGTCATGTTGAAGATGCTTTGTGAGCATGTTTCTTGAGTGGTATTGGACACTCAAGTGCAATAAAAAGTCTAGCCCCATGAAACATGGTATTAAATCCATGTTTGAATGAAAATTTGTGGAATTGTTCTTCACTATCGACACCCATTTCGTTGGAGAAGCTGATGGGGTTATATTGATGAGGATGTTAACAATTCAATTTTGGAAGAATGTAAGGACCTTCCTCGAGGTGCTGAAAATGTTATCATACATAACATGCTAAGAAAACATGATAAAGGGTGCATGACCCCTCTTGGTACTTGGTAGATTTG
The DNA here is from genome assembly GCA_034641835.2 of Pinus albicaulis. Lineage (NCBI taxonomy): Eukaryota > Viridiplantae > Streptophyta > Pinopsida > Pinales > Pinaceae > Pinus > Pinus albicaulis. The sequence goes on from CM076583.1 coordinate 999,466,715, forward strand.
AAGTTAAAGATGGATCTAGGGTTTTAATTAGTAATTATAATTAATTATAAATTTATTTTATTCAACATTACAACATCTCTATTATGTTAGATTTTTATTTATGGTTATATATCATTTTTGTTTATTTTTACCTAGTCAAAATATTTAAGGAGACATTACACTTTTAACTAGACATGGCAACATCTCTACCATAAAGTTTTGAGAGCCTCTAGCCACAATTAAAAGTGGAGGAGCTAAATCTCTCCCAATAAATTAAAAACCTAAGAAATAAAAAAACTAATAAAATAATATTAAAAGTGGAGGATCTAATTTTCTCCCAATAAATTAAAAACTTAATAAAATAATATCAAGAATGATGTTTTAATTGAAATTTCTCCCCATAAATTAGAAATCTAAGAAATTAAAAATCTAATAAAATAATATTAGGAATGGTATTTTCATTGAAATTTCGTTTCTCTCTCTTCCATTAACGACTTAGTCAATATCTCACCAGTCTAAAATGTTATTGAGTTGTCTTTAAGTGCAACTTGTAAATCTACGGGAAACTCCAATAAGTTACACTAAAGATAACTATTTTTCTATTTTTTGACGGGAATCCTGTGAAAAAAAAAGTGGTTAAATCTTTATTTGTATTGTTTGAATTGGTTTTTTTGACTACCCATAGGGCACTTAGATTGTATAAAATTCACCAGTCAAACTTGTAATTTCAATAAAGCCCTTTCAAATTTTAAACAAATTAAATCATATAATAAACCAAAAACCTTTCACAAAATCTCACTTAAAAACAATTCTTTTCAGTAGAAATTTGGATTCTGTGATCTATAAAATGAATATAATTTTTTTTTGTAATAATCATAAAAAAGAGAAAAAAAATATTTTTTAATATCCATAAAGCTAAAAATAACCTATAACACAAAATATTTCAAATCATATTTTATGAAAAATGGTTTTCAATCATATTTTGTCGATGCATTTTGAACATGTAATTTTTCATTAAAAACCAAACATAAATAATACTCGACCTGTAATTCTTCATTAAAAACCAAACATAAATAAACTGCACGAGTATGAACCTGCTGGGTATGAACATGTTCAAGTGAATTCTCCAAGTCAACTCTCGAGTATTGAGCAACGAAACGATATGAGGAATAAACGAACGATTACTTGAAATACGCGGCAAAACTTCAACGGACCCACCTGACTTACAACCGCCTTTTCTGCAAGATCTATTGCGGCGGTTCATCAAGAGATTTTCTCACACGTGTGCATAAATTGATATTGCCATGTGGCAATGACACTCTCAAGCGTGTGTGCAGATACAGCAGCAGTTAAGCATAGCCGAGAAGACATGTTCATTGTCTACTACAAATTTTTCATTTAAAACATTGAAAATAAATTATATATATATATATATATATATATATATATATATATATATATATATATTTATTTATTTTAATTAAGTGATAAAATTAATTTTAAAATTTTAATAGATATTGATGAATAGTAACTAAATTAATAATGGTGAATATGCAAATTGAATTGTGTAGTCTCGTTTTTGTGAAGAACTAATAAAATAAAATGTGAAAAATAATTGTTTGCTAAGTAATATGGGTAATCATTATCTATAGATTTATCATTTTACTTTTACATAAGTGTTGACAAAAATATAAATAGTGACGAGAAGTAACACCTAGTAAATATATAAATTTACATCTTATTACTATTTATGTCTTATGCAAAAACTTTCTTAAATATAGTGTGAAGGAAATGATAAATATATTATTTACTTTCTTGAAAGGTTTTAAAAGAAAAAATCACTACACAAATATATAAAAATAATGCATAAATATTGTAATTATATCCATAAATTATAGCACAAAATATGTAAGACAATTATGCACATGGTATTATCTTGTTCAAAACCTACAATAAGACCTTCAAGTTATGGTCCAATCAATTGTTTGAATTTTTATCTTAATAATTAAAAAATAAATATTTATTTTTCAAATTTAACTATTAGAAATTGCATTGGTCAATGCTAAAGTAATAGTGGTAAACAAGCAAATCTATTGCTATAGTTCTACCCTAACAACCAATAATGAATTCATATGGTTCCTTAATTTAATATATATTAGCACTTGGTCGTTTTAATAAATGACCCGACGGAACGCCGAAGGGGGGCGACGCGACAGCAGCACGGACGCGGAGGAGCTGACGCGCGTGGGAAGCAGCTGAGAGCAGGAGGGTGGGAGCAACCGCCAAGTGTCAAATTTTGAGAGGCTGGAAATGCGATAGGTGGAGCACAGAGATTGGTTGGGAGCACTGTTCATCCCAGGAAAGCTCATAATAGGAACACCTATTTAATAATGTTATCAGCCTCATAGGATGGTTCTAATGGAATACTAAAGGCTATTGTTTTGTTACCCTCATTGCACACATCCTCAACATGAACAGGTGCATGCACTTCCAAGAAGTCATCCACTTCTTCAGATTTAAGCCTCTCTTTTTTCTTCATGATTGATAAGAGTGGCTTCAACCATTCAGGATTCTCTAACAATGCTATTAAATTCTTTTGATATCCATGCATAGCTTGCAAAAGTTCCTCCATGAGTTCTTGTTTGTCTTCATTTTTCCAAAGTGGAGTGGATTCTCTACCTTGATAACTTCAAAACTCATCAAGCTGTCATGATAAACTACCCTTCAAACCACATTTGTCCAAGACCATAATCTAATAAGATACCTTCCTAAGATATCTCAATCTTTTGCAATTAAGATTCACTGAGTTTATCTGAGATGTGTTGTCAAACAGTTTGAGATTGTATAGCTATAAGTGTGTTTTATGTTGTTTATTCAATATATCACATACAACACCAAATGAATGCTCTAAGGAAATACTTCAACAACATTCACATGACACTTAGAAATTATACAGACTCTCGTAGAGGTTAAACAACGTAGTATACTTCAGATTTATAAAATGATATAATGACTCTGCATGTAATAAAGGCAAGGAACTTGTGTACTCCGGCAGGGTGTCAAGGATGGTCTCCTTGGATGACAATATTAGCAACTCTCATATGCAGCCCCAATATATTTATACACAACCATGAACTGTTGATTGGTTAAGGCATTGACTGCTGTTGTTGACTGCTGTTGAGTGGGACATATCTGCACTTGAGTTGACTGTTGTTGACTCTCTCATTTTCATCTCTGTTTTGGATAGCTGATTGGATATTGGATATTGAATTGATATTGGATGATGTGCTCTCTCTGCTGAGCATTTGAAGACAATCTAATAGAAGAAGATTTGCAAGATTTTTCCCCTAGTGAGGTTTTTTCCCTGGTCATTGACCAAATATTGTGTCTCTTGTCTTTTGGCAGTCTTTCATCGTGCATTTGTCTAATTGTTGTATCTACTATTGCTCTTTTGTCATTGGATAATTGAATAAGTGAAACTGTTAAATTGGATGCTATTGGATATTGTTGAAGTAATGGTTGCAGCATAGAACAAATTGATGAAAAATTAACACTGGGGAAGTTTACTAAATTAGTGGGCTGTCGTGAACAGAATAACATAATAAAATTCTATGTGACGTGGAAAAAAGATAATTCAAACTTAAAGTTTATCTTAATTTACCAGCCTAAGCTGCAGGGACCCTGGAGATTAAAGAAAAGTACATTGTAATTCCACATCAACTGATAATTCTCTATCCCAGGAGGGCCTCCAGCTGGTCCAAAGGTAGTGACAGATTATAAAAACAAAAGATGGACACCCGTTTTTCATCGCCTCACTATTCCGTTCAGCTTAGAGCTGTTTCCGACAGTAATAATTTCTGTCCTTATAAAACAATATTAGGATATTTTGAGGCATTGTGGATGAACACCTTGGGGTTTGTGGTCATCCTACAGTGATATTTTTGTGCCAGTTTTTGGAAATTTTTAGACACAGCTGTTACTGCATGTGTGCTTTATAAAAAATCTGTAAGGGACAGAATCAGTTGGAAAAGGAGGAGGAGGGTTACAGGATTCAAAGCTATTTATATATATATATATATATATATATATATATCTTTTAGAATTTAGTAGGCATTATACTCGTCAAGCTGACACTGACCATTTTGACCATATTTTATCAGTTGGAAATAGTCAAAGATATTGCTAAAATGTACAGAAGGCATATTCTAATGTTTGTCCATGAACTCCTGGTACTTAAAGATCGAGTGAAACTGTGTTATATCTTATAAGAAATCAGTCCATCGGTCAAGGGTGACCGTGAAATGCCGGATACTGTTGAAACAAAAACAACAGATACTGGTGACCGTAAAAATCAAAGATTCTAGCTAAAACAAAACTTTATTTTAATTGCCAACCGATGTCAGTTTCCTAGTGTGATCAACAGAGAATTAAGCCGTCCACCAGGTTTCCACGCCCCAGAATAGGACCTGGTGATTTTGGTGAAATGCATGCATTTCAGACCTGGCACTTAAGCCAAAGAATGTGCAGCCCCTCTGGAGTAGTTTCTTTATGAACATCCAAAAGAAAACTCTATTTGATTAAACTCACCATTTAATAAGCGATCCAAAAAGAAATGCTACATGATGGGCACCTTCTCTAGCACCTCAGCCTTATACATCTTCAGCATCCCACTATTCACCTTGCCCCAATTCGACACAGTGCTGATATCATCGATCATGGGCGAATGCTCCGCCAAGTGACCCTTCTTCACTTTCTTCACAAAAGCCACGCAGGAAAGATAGAAATACTCATCAGAGAAATTGTCAAGAATGTCTTGATTGTGAATGGACTTGGGCTTCATATATTTTTGATCCACCAGATGAGAAGACCCAAATATAAAGGGCAAAAAATGGTAATCTTCAAGCCCCCAAACCCCATGTGACCCTGCTGGCTCAAGCCAATAGGTTGTCTGCAATCTCCTCATCAACCCCAAGTACTTCACAAAGACCCTCGAAACCAATCCCTGGTAATCATTCTCTATGATGACCCCCAGTCTGGCGAGGCAAAATAGCCAGGCCGCAAAATTAGCCTCGTGACCAGTCCCGTAATCGATTCTTGTAGCGTTTCCAAAGCTATCTATAAAATAAGGGAAAATCTTAGGAATCGAAGCACGAATATCTGGCTCCAAAAGCCTGTCCATCAATTCCTAACCTTGATGGAGCCGATCCTGCCATTGCTGGAAAGCAGGATTCCCATACCGCGTGGGCTGCTGGACGGGCGGTATTTCGTCGATCCACACATCCATAATCCCCAGAATCTCGACGATGCCCTTTACTGATGGGGATTCGTAGCATTCATCGGAGATGTTATGACCATGGATCGATTCGCTCAGCGCCACCACGAAGCCCATAAAAGACCTTCCAGAGTCCGAATTGTGGAAGTGTTTGATATCCGCCGGGGAAGATATTCTCCTACGCGGGATTTGGAAGGAATACGGCGTGGAGACGATTGAGACCTTCTGGGCCTGCGGGACGGGGGCGAGGATCACTGCCTGTGTGTTGGGCGGAGTAAGGAGAGTTGGTGCCCTAATTGGCCTGTAATTCGTTGGCATGGGCGGCGGTGAAAGGCCAAAATCGTCTCCATTCGGGAAATTCACGGGCGCTCCACACAGGCAGCAGCTGCAGGCCGCCGTAGATGGAGGCGGTGGAGATTGAAATGAGGGACCTTCGTCAGCAGGGTTTTGCTCCATGGGGTTTTCTTCTTCTCTTTTCTTCTAAGAGTCACATTTTTCTGGTGTTGATCCCTTTTTTTCTCCTACTTCTGCTTCTAGCATTTCCTTTGGTGTGGATTCTTGGCTATTAATTCTGGTCTGCGGTATGTCGGTGTAATTGATCTCTGATTCGGCCATTGTTGAGCGGTCTCGGAAGAAAATTGCATGCACTAAGGATGACAGGTAATACACCAGCCTAGCGCATGGGTCTGCCCAAACGTCCGCGGGAGGGAATTAGTAGATCACAGTCTATAAAAATGACCCGACGGAACGCCGAACGGGGACGACGCGACAGCAGCATGGACGCAGAGGAGCTGACGCGCGCGGGAAGCAACTGAGAGCAGGAGGGTGGGAGCAACCGCCAAGTGTCAAATTTTGAGAGGCTGGAAGGGCGATAGATGGAGCACGGAGATTGGCTGGGAGCACTGTTCATCCTAGCAAAGCTCATAATAGGAACACCTTCGGCGTAAATATAATAATTTATTATTAATTTAATCATTAGTGTTTTTCTTTCCTATTTTTGTATATTTATTCTTTTTTTTGTATTTTTTTATTTCTAACAATTAGTTTCGTTAACTCTTTTGAGTATTTTCAAAATTTTCTTTTATATTCACCAGATTATTTATTAAATCATAAAACGTTTTTATTTTGATTAAAATAATTTTTATTGACCAAATTTTTTGTAATATTTTATTAAATATTGACCTAAATTCTACCAATATTTTTATATTGATTAAAGATAGATAATTTCAAAAAAAAAACCATATTAAATAATTTAGCAAACTATGCACATAATAAATCAAAGCTTGCTCCCATTATTTTTTTATTAATAAAATGATCTTATTTTAAATAATTTCTTGGACCCATTGTTTTTCCAAATTTAAGAGGTTCAATTTTACCATAAATAAAAACTTCACACCTCTTCATACTTATTTTTAATTCAATTTTTATTGTGATTTAAATGTGCGAGTTTATATTTTTATTTTAAATTTAGTGTTATGAATTTTGTATATTTGATGATGACTATGTGGTTCCATTTATTTTTTATGGAATATAATGATATGGCATCAAAGTGATTA